>JACBGG010000394.1:0-13480 GCA_017311315.1 Dendrocalamus latiflorus
ATTTCAAAAAAAAAAAATCACCTGATTTCGAGTCCGTATGCAAAAGTTATGGCCGTTTGAAGTTGAGCCTCCGAGTTATGGTTTCTGTGGAGGCCGAAAACGAAATTGAGTGGAGGAAATCGGTGGAATTTGGGGGCGGAAGCTCGAGGAAAAGTGGGGGATGGTGCTGTGTGATCACGAGATGCGAAGGAAGACTCAAACAGAGGGCGGGATATGGGTGGGAAAACAAAAACAGAGGGTGGAATACGCGATGGATGACGGCTAGGGTTTGTATGAGAGGTAGCGGAAGCAAGATAACCCGAAACAAAACACGATCTAAACCAGCAACACAACTCGACTAAGGACACAAACTCAACACTACGGACTCTGGAATCAAATTGTGCAAAGGCTAAACGAGATCTAGGACAGGAAACAACCTATGACTACAATTTTTTTTGTAGGGCTATTTCATGGACTCTAGGATGAAACCGAAAACAACAAAGGAGGGTAACGCGAACCTGAAGGAACACCTGAAGCTCTGATTACCACTTGATAGGGACGGAGAACCATCAGGCTGTATGAGATGCCACGGTGAAAAAACGCCTTCTCTCGTGTAACATCCTGATTTTCAGAGCCTTTTTGAAGCTTTTAAAATAAAATTCACCATTTGGATTTTTCTGAAATTAATTAAAGCTTAATTGGAATTTTTATTAATTAAAAGGATTTAATATGATTAAATTAAACATTAATATTTGCCAAAAATATTTTATTTGTGTTCCTTGTGTCACAAGGAATTTTTTCTGTATTTTTTTTGGATTTTTCGGAGTTTGTTTGAGCTCAATTTGAAATTTCCAAAAAAAAAAGAAAGAGGAGAGAGAATGAACAGTACCCGAAGGTACTGTTCACGCATCGTCTCCAGCGCGCGCGAGCCCGATCGATCTGTTCGCTGTGTACAGGTTTTTCCGTTTTTCTCTCTCTTCATAACTTTCAATCCGGACCTTATCTCAATGTCCTCCCAAAAGAAAAGTTGTGCCAAATCACGCAAGGAATCCATCCCAACTGGCCTCTTTCCGTTTCGTTCATCCGTTTGCCTTTTATCTCTAATTTTCTGAAACGGACTCTAAACCGAAATCCGCGGATTGAAGTCGGTTTCTACCTCTTCCAAACCTATAAATACGACCCCTTGGCTCCCCTAAACCCATCCCAAGCCGTGCCAAGTCCCCCCAAAGCCCAGGACGCCGTCGGCACCGAGCCCCTCCGGCCCCGAATTTGCTCATCGTGTCTCGAGCTATTCGGTGAGTTTCTCCGTGATTCTTTCGCGTCACATTGTGCCTTCATGTCCCATATACCTTCTAGCCAAGTTAATTTGGTTTTGGTGCAGTCAATCTCCCGGAATCGAGTTTTTCCCCAATCTAGGTCAAGAGCGCTTCCCGACGTCAATTCGTCGCCTCCGGTAAGCTTTAGCCCTTGCCGTAATTTTTCCTAGCCTTGCCTCGCCGCGTTCTACGCCGTGCTCACTTCCGTTTCCCTAAAAAGCCTCCACAAATTTTCGCCTCCGAACCTCGCCATGGCCGTCAATGGCATCTCGTGTCCCCCATCTGCCCGGTGATGTTTTCACCAATCCGTTCGCGTCACTTCGTGCCAAACCATCCCAGGTAGCTACCCTCCAAGTGGTTTTAGATTTCGTTCACCGAGCACCAAGATATTAAGTTTTTCCTTTACCCTTCCCGACGTCGTTCAAACGTCGATTGTGCCATCTCTGGTGGGTTTCTGGCCGAGCCGACAATTTTTCTAGCTTTGCCAAGCCGCGTTCTAGCCCGTGCTCACCCTACCTCTCCACGTTCCATGGCCGGATTTTATTCCTCTCTCCTACCCATGTCGTTGTAGCCGCCCGTGCCGTCAACGGTCTCCGTTTGGCATGCCGTCAGTTCCTATGTGTGCCTTAGGTCCCTAGCAACCCATTTTGCTAGTTAGATTCATCTCCCATGCCTCCTCTCACCAGCGCTAGCCTCCTTTCCAAAAATTGCTCTCGGGTGAACAGTAACATCTGTGAATTTCCAGCATTTTCTCGCCCCGGCAAACTTTAGATCGCTCGTTCTCCTTCGTCCGAACTCCGATCGACCCGATTCTTCTTCCTAAATTCATCTAAAATTGAGCTCCATCTTTTGGTTCTGGTTTTGAAGTTTTTGGAGTTCATTTGAATTTTATTTGATCTTGTTTTGTGTTTTCGTTCCGTTTTCTCTCTCGTTAGATCACGTTTTCGAAGGAGCCGAAGCAGGGTTTGAAGATCAAGATCCGTCAACTGAGCAAGGCCAAGGCAAGTCATGTCCTTTGATCATGTTGAACCCAGTTTGCAATCTATTATTTAAATATTTTGTTTTAAATTACATTGCATCGCTACTTTTATTCAAACCCTTGTATTGGTAGTTATCGTCCCAATTGGTTACTTCCCTCCTTGATATTTGGATACCTTGATGCCATTATCACCTTAGGTTGGGAATTTAATTAGTGATGCTATGTTATTTGTCACATTGGGTTGGTACGATTAGAATGCTTAGCCTTGCTTAGTTTGCGAAAGGGTCATCATCACATGTGATTAATTAATTTGACTTAATGAGATATTGAATCGTGGTTGGTACCACTGTTATAAAATTTGTGCCGTGACGTTGGTGCGTCATTGGCGGTGGTTATACAAAATTAGTTTTCACTTGGGCGATTGATCGTGCAGTAAAGGGGGTGCGAGAGGCACATGGGATGTGGATGTTTCGCCTGAGTAAATTTAAGGACTTAACTTTGTGCGCCATTGATCTGAGTCTTACCGTACTACCACATGTCCAGTATGGGATGGACCTGGCTAATTAATTTGGGATGTTTCAATTTCGGTTCCGTCATTGTGATAAGTGTGGTTTGGCGTGGCCACAGACCCACATTGGCGCAAGAGGGGGTGAGAGGCGAAACCTTAGCGAGACGGAACTGGGTTGAGATTGAACATTGTAAAGGCCTTGTCATGATCTCCTCGCCGCACACCTAAGGAAGTGTGTAACTCGCGTGGCAATCCGGGATGATCATGTCTTGTGGGTAAAGTTGTACAACCTCTGCAGAGTGTAAAACTATTCGAATAGCCGCGTCCTCGGTCATGGACAATGCTCGGTGATTTCACACGAGGTATAGTTATTTCTAAAAAGTTTCGGACAGTGGATGGTTAATTCATTGTTGGTGGGAGATCCATAAGTGGTTGGTTTAGCTTATGGATGGGAGATTCATAAGTGGTTACTTCAATTCCTTTGATTATTATCTATTATTGTTTTACTTCAAATGCGCCTTCAATCTATTTATTGTATTTTCAAATGTCGTTTTATGCAAATTAACCTTTCCGCCATCCATTGGTAAGCCTTGCATACTATATTGCATTCTTTGTTACAAACGACTTGCTGAGTACCAATGTACTCACGGCTTTATGCCCTGTTGCTCAGTTGAGGAGGAGGAGTATCACCAGCAGGAGGTTCCAGAAGGAGAATACTTCGACGTCTTCGCGGATTAGGCTTCGTTCTCCACTCGATAGCCTGTGGGTGTGTCGATTGGATGCTGCGCTTTCATTTGGATTTCCGCTGCTAGTTTCTTTTAAGCCTTCCCGGCTATTACTTGTAAGCTTGGCCATAAGGTCGCACTCTGATGATTATTAATAATATTTGAGTCTTTTCTTAGTAAATCGTGATATGTTCGATATTTCATCTTTGTTTATACTGTGTGCACTAGCGTGATCCTGGACTGGTGCAGAATACACAGGAGAGTCCGGATTTGTATATTCGGGTCTCTACAGAGATGGTATCAGAGCTATATCGACTGTAGGACGAAGCCCTAGTTAGAATGGTCGAATTAGTCAAGTTTTCAAAATTTATTTTCTAAATCAAATCAACCAAATGATTGACTAGTAATTCTTGATTCTTACCTCATTCTTAGGATTCTTGCTCCTTGTCTCCTCTGAGAACTTGTTTTCGAAATTCAATTTGACTTCTTATCCCTATAATGTCCATAGATGTCTCGAGTGTCCCTCCATCAAAGTGAAAGCTGGAATGGAATTCTTCAAGCTGTGATGTGAAGTTTAGATCAAGGAAGCACTCAAGATGTTCCAAGATAAGATCGAAGACTGCCGTGAAGATCGAGAGCCATTAGGTTAAAACCCTGCCATAGTTTTAGCATCGTGTAGACGGTTTTGCTTTTTCTTGCAGTTGCGTGTGATGTGAGCTGCAAATTTTGCCCTTAAAAGCATTATATTGCAATCACGTCAATCTTTTATTGGTGTTATTTCCCCGGTTTTGCTGTTAGCCTTTTTCGGCTAAGTGTTTGTTTAGTTTAGGTTGCCATTAGAAATTCCCCTTAGACGAGTTTACCTCTCATCTATGCTTTTCCCACTTATCTTTAAAACCCGGTCAGAGTTTTGAAAGTGTCAGAGCAACTAACCCGGAATAAAGTTGTCCAAGTTCAACTTCAAGTCTTACCTATGCTTTTCCCCCTTACCTTTTCGCCTGGAGCAGTCAGTAGTGTTTCTCTTCAGAGCAGCAGCAAGATGGTTGGTCCCAGGAACCCTGCAGAAGCATCAAGCAATCACGCCAATTCCGTTCAACCTTGGAAGTACCCCTGCCAAGACCCCAGGAGCAAGCCGTGGAACGTCGTCAAGTCAAGGAGGCCAAATACCTCAGAGCGTTACAAGGGGAAGCCTCAACAACGTCGTCTCCGAAGTTGCACCTGGTAACCTATTCTTTTAGTCAGCCTGAATCTCGGGGTCGAGATTCCGTTTAAGGGGGGGAGGTTTGTAACATCCTGATTTTCAGAGCCTTTTTGAAGCTTTTAAAATAAAATTCACCATTTGGATTTTTCTGAAATTAATTAAAGCTTAATTGGAATTTTTATTAATTAAAAGGATTTAATATGATTAAATTAAACATTAATATTTGCCAAAAATATTTTATTTGTGTTCCTTGTGTCACAAGGAATTTTTTCTGTATTTTTTTGGATTTTTCGGAGTTTGTTTGAGCTCAATTTGAAATTTCCAAAAAAAAAGAGGAGAGAGAATGAACAGTACCCGAAGGAACTGTTCACGCATCGTCTCCAGCGCGCGCGAGCCCGATCGATCTGTTCGCTGTGTACAGGTTTTTCCGTTTTTCTCTCTCTTCATAACTTTCAATCCGGACCTTATCTCAATGTCCTCCCAAAAGAAAAGTTGTGCCAAATCACGCAAGGAATCCATCCCAACTGGCCTCTTTCCGTTTCGTTCATCCGTTTGCCTTTTATCTCTAATTTTCTGAAACGGACTCTAAACCGAAATCCGCGGATTGAAGTCGGTTTCTACCTCTTCCAAACCTATAAATACGACCCCTTGGGTCCCCTAAACCCATCCCAAGCCGTGCCAAGTCCCCCCAAAGCCCAGGACGCCGTCGGCACCGAGCCCCTCCGGCCCCGAATTTGCTCATCGTGTCTCGAGCTATTCGGTGAGTTTCTCCGTGATTCTTTCGCGTCACATTGTGCCTTCATGTCCCATATACCTTCTAGCCAAGTTAATTTGGTTTTGGTGCAGTCAATCTCCCGGAATCGAGTTTTTCTCCAATCTAGGTCAAGAGCGCTTCCCGACGTCAATTCGTCGCCTCCGGTAAGCTTTAGCCCTTGCCGTAATTTTTCCTAGCCTTGCCTCGCCGCGTTCTACGCCGTGCTCACTTCCGTTTCCCTAAAAAGCCTCCACAAATTTTCGCCTCCGAACCTCGCCATGGCCGTCAATGGCATCTCGTGTCCCCCATCTGCCCGGTGATGTTTTCACCAATCCGTTCGCGTCACTTCGTGCCAAACCATCCCAGGTAGCTACCCTCCAAGTGGTTTTAGATTTCGTTCACCGAGCACCAAGATATTAAGTTTTTCCTTTACCCTTCCCGACGTCGTTCAAACGTCGATTGTGCCATCTCTGGTGGGTTTCTGGCCGAGCCGACAATTTTTCTAGCTTTGCCAAGCCGCGTTCTAGCCCGTGCTCACCCTACCTCTCCACGTTCCATGGCCGGATTTTATTCCTCTCTCCTACCCATGTCGTTGTAGCCGCCCGTGCCGTCAACGGTCTCCGTTTGGCATGCCGTCAGTTCCTATGTGTGCCTTAGGTCCCTAGCAACCCATTTTGCTAGTTAGATTCATCTCCCATGCCTCCTCTCACCAGCGCTAGCCTCCTTTCCAAAAATTGCTCTCGGGTGAACAGTAACATCTGTGAATTTCCAGCATTTTCTCGCCCCGGCAAACTTTAGATCGCTCGTTCTCCTTCGTCCGAACTCCGATCGACCCGATTCTTCTTCCTAAATTCATCTAAAATTGAGCTCCATCTTTTGGTTCTGGTTTTGAAGTTTTTGGAGTTCATTTGAATTTTATTTGATCTTGTTTTGTGTTTTCGTTCCGTTTTCTCTCTCGTTAGATCACGTTTTCGAAGGAGCCGAAGCAGGGTTTGAAGATCAAGATCCGTCAACTGAGCAAGGCCAAGGCAAGTCATGTCCTTTGATCATGTTGAACCCAGTTTGCAATCTATTATTTAAATATTTTGTTTTAAATTACATTGCATCGCTACTTTTATTCAAACCCTTGTATTGGTAGTTATCGTCCCAATTGGTTACTTCCCTCCTTGATATTTGGATACCTTGATGCCATTATCACCTTAGGTTGGGAATTTAATTAGTGATGCTATGTTATTTGTCACATTGGGTTGGTACGATTAGAATGCTTAGCCTTGCTTAGTTTGCGAAAGGGTCATCATCACATGTGATTAATTAATTTGACTTAATGAGATATTGAATCGTGGTTGGTACCACTGTTATAAAATTTGTGCCGTGACGTTGGTGCGTCATTGGCGGTGGTTATACAAAATTAGTTTTCACTTGGGCGATTGATCGTGCAGTAAAGGGGGTGCGAGAGGCACATGGGATGTGGATGTTTCGCCTGAGTAAATTTAAGGACTTAACTTTGTGCGCCATTGATCTGAGTCTTACCGTACTACCACATGTCCAGTATGGGATGGACCTGGCTAATTAATTTGGGATGTTTCAATTTCGGTTCCGTCATTGTGATAAGTGTGGTTTGGCGTGGCCATAGACCCACATTGGCGCAAGAGGGGGTGAGAGGCGAAACCTTAGCGAGACGGAACTGGGTTGAGATTGAACATTGTAAAGGCCTTGTCATGATCTCCTCGCCGCACACCTAAGGAAGTGTGTAACTCGCGTGGCAATCCGGGATGATCATGTCTTGTGGGTAAAGTTGTACAACCTCTGCAGAGTGTAAAACTATTCGAATAGCCGCGTCCTCGGTCATGGACAATGCTCGGTGATTTCACACGAGGTATAGTTATTTCTAAAAAGTTTCGGACAGCGGATGGTTAATTCATTGTTGGTGGGAGATCCATAAGTGGTTGGTTTAGCTTATGGATGGGAGATTCATAAGTGGTTACTTCAATTCCTTTGATTATTATCTATTATTGTTTTACTTCAAATGCGCCTTCAATCTATTTATTGTATTTTCAAATGTCGTTTTATGCAAATTAACCTTTCCGCCATCCATTGGTAAGCCTTGCATACTATATTGCATTCTTTGTTACAAACGACTTGCTGAGTACCAATGTACTCACGGCTTTATGCCCTGTTGCTCAGTTGAGGAGGAGGAGTATCACCAGCAGGAGGTTCCAGAAGGAGAATACTTCGACGTCTTCGCGGATTAGGCTTCGTTCTCCACTCGATAGCCTGTGGGTGTGTCGATTAGATGCTGCGCTTTCATTTGGATTTCCGCTGCTAGTTTCTTTTAAGCCTTCCCGGCTATTACTTGTAAGCTTGGCCATAAGGTCGCACTCTGATGATTATTAATAATATTTGAGTCTTTTCTTAGTAAATCGTGATATGTTCGATATTTCATCTTTGTTTATACTGTGTGCACTAGCGTGATCCTGGACTGGTGCAGAATACACAGGAGAGTCCGGATTTGTATATTCGGGTCTCTACATCTCGTGGATCGTTGCGCCTTTTTGTGAGGTCTAGTTGCTAAGTGTCTATTTTTTCTACGGGATGGAACCACCCGGTGAAGCATAGCTGGGTTACAGCGAAGCTGCACAGGAACAGGCAACATTTCCGGAGAACCATGGGCAACAGGCTGTATGAGATGCCACGGTGAAGAAACGCCTTCTCTCGTGGATCGTTGCGCCTTTTTGTGAGGACTAGTTGCTATGTGTCTATTTTTTCTACGAGATGGAACCACCCGGTGAAGCATAGCTGGGTTAAGGCGAAGCTGCACAAGAGCAGGCAACATTTCCGCAGAACCATGGGCAACAGGCTGTATGAGATGCAACGGTGAAGAAACGCCTTCTCTCGTGGATCCTTGCGCCTTTTTGTGACGACCAGTTGCTAAGTGTCTATTTTTTCTACGGGATGGAACCAACCGGTGAAGCATAGCTGGGTTACGGCGAAACTGCACAGGAGCAGGCAAGATTTCCGGAGAACCATGGGCAACAGGCTGTATGAGATGCCACGGTGAAGAAACGTCTTCTCTCGTGGATCGTTGCGCCTTTTTGTGACGACCAGTTGCTAAGTGTCTATTTTTTCTACGGGATGGAACCAACCGATGAAGCATAGCTGGGTTACGGCGAAGCTGCACAGGAGCAGGCAAGATTTCCGGAGAACCATGGGCAACAGGCTGTATGAGATGCCACGGTGAAGAAACACCTTCTCTCGTGGATCGTTGCGCCTTTTTGTGAGGACCAGTTGCTAAGTGTCTATTTTTTCTACGGGACGGAACCAACCGGTGAAGCATAGCTGGGTTACGGCGAAGCTGCACAGGAGCAGGCAACATTTCCGGAGAACCATGGGCAACAGGCTGTATGAGATGCCACGGTGAAGAAACGCCTTCTCTCGTGGATCGTTGTGCCTTTTTGTGAGGACTAGTTGCTAAGTGTCTATTTTTTCTACAGGATGGAACCACCTGGTGAAGCATAGCTGGGTTACGGCGAAGCTGCACAGGAGTAGGCAACATTTCCGGAGAACCATGGGCAACAGGCTGTATGAGATGCCTCGGTGAAGAAACGCCTTCTGTCGTGGATCGTTGCGCCTTTTTGTGAGGATCAGTTGCTAAGTGTCTATTTTTTCTACGGGATGGAACCAACCGGTGAAGCATAGCTGGGTTACGGCGAAGCTGCACAGGAGCAGACAAGATTTCCGGAGAACCATGGGCAACAGGCTGTGTGAGATGCCACGGTGAAGAAACGCCTTCTCTCGTGGATCGTTGCGCCTTTTTGTGAGGACCAGTTGCTAAGTGTCTATTTTTTCTACGGGATGGAACCAACCGGTGAAGCATAGCTGGGTTATGGTGAAGCTGCACAGGAGCAGGCAACATTTCCGGAGAACCATGGGCAACAGGCTGTATGAGATGCCACGGTGAAGAAACGCCTTCTCTCGTGGATCGTTGCGCCTTTTTGTGAGGACTAGTTGCTAAGTGTCTATTTTTTCTACAGGATGGAACCACCCGGTGAAGCATAGCTGGGTTAAGGCGAAGCTGCACAGGAGCAGGCAATATTTCCGCAGAACCATGGGCAACAGGCTGTATGAGATGCAACGGTGAAGAAACGCCTTCTCTCGTGGATGCTTACGCCTTTTTGTGAGGACTAGTTGCTAAGTGTCTATTTTTTCTACGGGATGGAACCACCCAGTGAAGCATAGCTGGGTTACAGCGAAGCTGCACAGGAGCAGGCGATATTTCCGGAGAACCATGTGCAACAGGCTGTATGAGATGCCACGGTGAAGAAACGCCTTCTCTCGTGGATCGTTGCGCCTTTTTGTGAGAACCAGTTGCTAAGTGTCTATTTTTTCTACGGGATAGAACCACCCGGTGAAGCATAGCTGGGTTACGGCGAAGCTGCACAGGAGCAAGCAAGATTTCTGGAGAACCATGGGCAACAGGCTGTATGAGATGCCACGGTCAAGAAACGCCTTCTCTCGTGGATCGTTGCGCCTTTTTGTGAGGACCATTTGCTAAGTGTCTATTTTTTCTACGGGATGGAACCAACCGGTGAAGCATAGCTGGGTTACGGTGAAGCTGCACTGGAGCAGGCAACATTTCTGGAGAACCATTGGAAACAGGCTGTATGAGATGCCACGGTGAAGAAACGCCTTCTCGCGTGGATCGTTGCGCCTTTTTATGAGGACTAGTTGCTATGTGTCTATTTTTTCTACGAGATGGAACCACCCGGTGAAGCATAGCTGGGTTAAGGCGAAGCTGCACAGGAGTAGACAACATTTCCGCAGAACCATGGGCAACAGGCTGTATGAGATGCAACGGTGAATAAACGCCTTCTCTCGTGGATCCTTGCGCCTTTTTGTGAGGACTAGTTGCAAAGTGTCTATTTTTTCTACGGGATGGAACCACCCGGTGAAGCATAGCTGGGTTACGGCGAAGCTGCACGGGAGCAGGCAACATTTCCGGAGAACCATGGGCAACAGGCTGTATGAGATGCCACGGTGAAGAAACGCCTTTTTTCGTGGATCGTTGCGCGTTTTTGTGAGGACCAGTTGCTAGGTGCCTATTTTTTCTACGGGATGGAACCACCCGGTGAAGCATAGCTGGGTTACGGCGAAGCTGCACGGGAGCAGGCAACATTTTCGGAGCACCATGGGCAACAGGCTGTATGAGATGCCACGGTGAAGAAACGCCTTCTCTCGTCGATCGTTGCGCCTTTCTGTGAGGACTAGTTGCCAAGTGTCTATTTTTTCTACGGGATAAAACCACCCGGTGAAGCATAGCTGGGTTACGGCGAAGCTGCACGGGAGCAGGCAACATTTCCGGAGAACCATGGGCAACAGGCTGTATGAGATGCCACGGTGAAGAAACGCCTTCTCTCGTGGATCGTTGCGCCTTTTTGTGAGGACCAGTTGCTAAGTGTCTATTTTTTCTACAGGATGGAACCACCCGGTGAAGCATAGCTGGGTTAAGGCGAAGCTGCATAGGAGCTAGGCAACATTTCCGCAGAACCATGGGCAACAGGCTGTATGAGATGCAACGGTGAAGAAACGCCTTCTCTCGTGGATGCTTGCGCCTTTTTGTGAGGACTAGTTGCTAAGTGTCTATTTTTTCTACGGGATGGAACCACCCGGTGAAGCATAGCTGGGTTACGGCGAAGCTGCACAGGAGCAGGCGACATTTCCGGAGAACCATGGGCAACAGGCTGTATGAGATGCCACGGGGAAGAAACGCCTTCTCTCGTGGATCGTTGCGCCTTTTTGTGAGGACCAGTTGCTAAGTGTCTATTTTTTCTACGGGATGGAACCAACCGGTGAAGCATAGCTGGGTTACGGCGAAGCTGCACAGGAGCAGGCAAGATTTCTAGAGAACCATGGGCAACAGGCTGTATGAGATGCCACGGTGAAGAAACGCCTTCTCTCGTGGATCGTTGCGCCTTTTTGTGAGGACCAGTTGCTAAGTGTCTATTTTTTCTACGGGATGGAACCAACCGGTGAAGCATAGCTGGGTTACGGTGAAGCTGCACAGGAGCAGGCAACATTTCTGGAGAACCATGGGCAACAGGCTGTATGAGATGCCACGGTGAAGAAACGCCTTCTCGCGTGGATCGTTGCGCCTTTTTATGAGGACTAGTTGCTATGTGTCTATTTTTTCTACGAGATGGAACCACCCGGTGAAGCATAGCTGGGTTAAGGCGAAGCTGCACAGGAGCAGACAACATTTTCGCAGAACCATGGGCAACAGGCTGTATGAGATGCAACGGTGAATAAACGCCTTCTCTCGTGGATCCTTGCGCCTTTTTGTGAGGAATAGTTGCAAAGTGTCTATTTTTTTCTACGGGATGGAACCACCCGGTGAAGCATAGCTGGGTTACGGCGAAGCTGCACGGGAGCAGGCAACATTTCCGGAGAACCATGGGCAACAGGCTGTATGAGATGCCACGGTGAAGAAACGCCTTCTCTCGTGGATCGTTGCGCCTTTTTGTGAGGACCAGTTGCTAAGTGTCTATTTTTTCTACAGGATGGAACCACCCGGTGAAGCATAGCTGGGTTAAGGCGAAGCTGCATAGGAGCTGGCAACATTTCCGCAGAACCATGGGCAACAGGCTGTATGAGATGCAACGGTGAAGAAACGCCTTCTCTCGTGGATGCTTGCGCCTTTTTGTGAGGACTAGTTGCTAAGTGTCTATTTTTTCTACCGGATGGAACCACCCGGTGAAGCATAGCTGGGTTACGGCGAAGCTGCACGGGAGCAGGCAACATTTTCGTAGAACCATGGGCAACAGGCTGTATGAGATGCCACGGTGAAGAAACGCCTTCTCTCGTCGATCGTTGCGCCTTTTTGTGAGGACTAGTTGCTAAGTGTCTATTTTTTCTACGGGATGAAACCACACGGTGAAGCATAGCTGTGTTACAACGAAGCTGCACGGGAGCAGGCAATATTTCTGGAGAACCATGGGCAACAGGCTGTATGAGATGCCACGGTGAAGAAACGCCTTCTCTCGTCGATCGTTGCGCCTTTCTGTGAGGACTAGTTGCTAAGTGTCTATTTTTCTCTACGGGATGAAACCACCCGGTGAAGCATAGCTGGGTTACGGCGAAGCTGCACGGGAGCAGGCAACATTTCCGGAGAACCATGGGCAACAGGCTGTATGAGATGCAACGGTGAAGAAACGCCTTTTCTCGTGGATCCTTGCTTCTTTTTGTGAGGACTAGTTGCTAAGTGTCTATTTTTTCTACGGGATGGAACCACCCGGTGAAGCATAGCTGGGTTACGGCGAAGCTGCACGGGAGCAGGCAACATTTCCGGAGAAGCATGGGCAACAGGCTGTATGAGATGCCACGGTGAAGAAACGCCTTCTCTCGTGGATCGCTGCGCGTTTTTGTGAGGACCAGTTGCTAAGTGTCTATTTTTTCTACGGGATGGAACCACCCGGTGAAGCATAGCTGGGTTACGGCGAAGCTGCACGGGAGCAGGCAACATTTTCGGAGCACCATGGGCAACAGGCTGTATGAGATGCCACGGTGAAGAAACGCCTTCTCTCGTCGATCATTGCGCCTTTTTGTGAGGACTAGTTGCTAAGTGTCTATTTTTTTCTACGGGATGAACCACCCGGTGAAGCATAGCTGGGTTACGGCGAAGCTGCACGGGAGCAGGCAACATTTCCGGAGAACCATGGGCAACAGGCTGTATGAGATGCCACGGTGAAGAAACGCCTTCTCTCGTGGATCGTTGCGCCTTTTTGTGAGGACTAGTTGCTAAGTGTCTATTTTTTCTACGGGATGGAACCACCCGGTGAAGCATAGCTGGGTTACGGCAAAGCTGCACAGGAGCAGGCAAGATTTCCGGAGAACCATGGGCAACAGGCTGTATGAGATGCCACGGTGAAGAAACGCCTTCTCTCGTGGATCGTTGCGCCTTTTTGTGAGGACTAGTTGCTAAGTGTCTATTTTTTCTACGGGATGGAACCACCCGGTGAAGCATA
>JACBGG010000394.1:21067-50000 GCA_017311315.1 Dendrocalamus latiflorus
GACTCACCTGGTGTGGTTTACCGTGGTCTTGAGCTCACACGATGATTTCTCTTGAGCTTCTGGTCTCTATCTTCACTTCGAGCTTTAATCTCGCTGGGTCCATTGAATCTTCACGACTTCCAATTTCTAATTACGCGACAAACGACTGAATCCAAATAAAAGCAAATAACTCAAAAGATCCAAATAAATCCGAATAAACTCAATTTAGTTTTATTGTGAGTTAATAGGTGATTCGGGTGATTTGAGACAAGGTCGATGGGGCACGGAGTATTGACGAAGTCAAATGGGGTTGGAGCGAAGTGAGGGAGTGGAGAGATTTACCGAGACTAATGCCATGGAAGGTTCATGATACTGGATTATTCACAGGAATATTTTGCTTTGGATTTGAGGATGGTTAGGCATAGCCGACTTTAGAATATCATGGATCGATCTTTTATTTAATAACTTCTTTTTATTATTTTTATATTTATCAAGGAAGTTCCATGAGTTAGGTTATACCTATGAGAAAGTATTATTTTATCGAGCGTTATTTTTCAGGGCATTTGGGCTTACTGAATAAATTTTAAAGTGTAGGTGTATAGCATTTTATAGGTGACATTTTATGTGCACTTAGTTGTCACTAGGCATATCTTATTATTTCTTGCTCACCATTATTATTTATTGTTGGACCGAAATGGCGACAGAGGGGCGTGAATGTCGACTTTTAAAACAACCCCTCGAAAGTACCTACTCAAATCTTCTTTCCAATAGATATAGAATCTATGAAGAGAAGGATTTTTGTTCTCTGGAGAAATTACTGGGACAACAAAACAGAGAAGAGACAGAGGAACAAGCAGACCAACAAATCAAAAAACAAAAGGACTCAGTGCTGAAATGGCCGGTCAGACCGCTCATATATGGCCGGTCAGACCGCCCATATGCGGCCGGTCAGACCGCTTTGCTACCTCCGGTCAAACCGCCTTGAAGGCATCGGTCAGACCGCCTCTCAGGATTCAGCACAGACAGCAGAGGCTGAAAACAGGCAAAAATTTAGATTTCAATCACAGGAGAATTCCATGTTTTCCCTCTGAACTTTTAGCCCCAGAACAGTAAAACTAAGGCCTCAATAGCAAGAGGGATCAAGGGATCAAGAGAATCCATCTCAAAACCAAGAATTGAGGAGATTCCCTAAAAACTGAAAATATTCAGAGGGCAGCTCTAAAATCCAAATTCCCCTCCAATCCTTGAACCTCTGCTCATGAAACTTTGAGGATAGCTAATAGATAGCCTCTGGACCCTAGGTACCAAGTTTCATGCCATCTCATGAAGGGAATCACGAAAAGCACCAAAACCCTAGAAATGAAAAAGAAGAACAGGAGGGCTCAAAATGCCAAATCTGAAATTAAACATGGTTTGCTCTTGGAAAAATCAACCAAATGATCTTGAGGCATCATCCCATCATAGAGCAACCCATTTTGGCCCTTCTCACCAAGAATCAACACGAAAACAAAAAACTCACAAATCAACCACAGAGAGCATCGAAGGAAAAGGAGAGCACGGGAGAAAAACTTCAGATTTTCATTCCAAAACAAAAGGATTACAGAGGAGTCCCGATACGCATGGACATTAGAACAAAGAAGATTACATGCTCATCACTCCAATCTCTCCCTCTCCCCAAACACTAGAGCTCACTCACACTCTACATGTTTTCTAGAAGAACACATAGAGGAGGGAGATGCTACGAGGGAGACATAACCTGTTGCCTCCACCAACTCTCCAACCACTAAAGCCTTCTCTCCAGTCGTGAGGGGGCATGCAGCCACTCCCTCCAATTTATAGCCCTTGGCTAACGGGTCTCCAACCCGTTACGCCTGCTTAACTTGAACGGAACCAGCTCTACCTGTGCAGCCTTGCGAATTTACCGATTCGCCCCTCCTGCACCTTCCGGGAAGCTTCCGCGTTCCTTGTCGTCCACGACTCGCAACCACATCGAATCTCCGTCGTCTTCGACACATCCGACCATTCTGACCTCAGCGCCAAGGGGTAATTGTCCTTTGGGCACGCCTTGTTGAGTGCCGTGAAGTCGATGCACATACGCCAGGCCCCGCTGGCCTTTTTGACTAGTACCGGGTTAGCGAGCCACTCTGGATGGTGGACCTCGCGGATGACCCCGGCGCGAAGAAGCTTCGCCACCTCTGTCTTGGCCGCCTGCTGCCGATCCCCCGACATACGCCGAAGCCTTTGCTTGACCGGCTTGGCGTCGGGGCGAACCGCTAAGCGATGCTCGATTACTGCTCGGTCTATGCCCTTAATGTCCTCCGGGGACCATGCGAAAATGTCAACGTTGTTCTGAAGCACTCGGAGCAGATCCCGTTCGACCCCCGGTGGGAGCCCCTCGCCGATGGACACAAACTGCCCCTCTGCCTGGAGCGGCACCTTCTTGACTCCGCCCTCGGGCCGAGGCTTGGGCGTCCACCCAAGGGCGGAGGGCCCATCGCCGAGCGTGCCGAAGAGGGCGTGCACCGCGATGCGGAACGCGGTTGCCGACCTCGGCACGTCTAGCCAGGTC
This sequence comes from Dendrocalamus latiflorus, assembly GCA_017311315.1. NCBI lineage: Eukaryota > Viridiplantae > Streptophyta > Magnoliopsida > Poales > Poaceae > Dendrocalamus > Dendrocalamus latiflorus. The sequence goes on from JACBGG010000394.1 coordinate 23,616, forward strand.
CTGATCGCCGAAGACGGTGATAACACGCCTCGAAAGAGTTGATAGCGGGTCGACCCAGTATGGCGTTGTAGGGATGTGGGATATCTACGACGTCGAAGATGACATGCTCGGTCCGGATGTTACCCTTGTTGCCCTCCTGACGGAACGTGACCGGAAGGGACACGTGCCCCAAGGCCTGCAGTGGTTGACCCCCGAAGCCTTCAAGTGGAGCTCCTGGCTGCTCTAGCCGGCTTCGGGGGATTCCCATACTATCGAGGGCTTCGGCGAACAAGATATTCGTGGAGCTTCCCCCGTCGACAAGGATGCGCCTGACGTCACAGCGTGCTATGTGGGCCTGGATGACTAGAGGGTCTTGGTGAGGGTACTCCACACCGCTGGCGTCGTTCACGTCGAAGGTGATGTTGAGGGGCGGCATCCATAATTGCGGCTGCTCCCCGGGGGCCCTTGAGGAAGAGCCTCCGGTGATGACGCTAACGGTGCGATGCTGCGCGCCCTCCGTTGCGGCGGCTCGTATGGGACTACCCCTTGGGTGCTCCACGTGGGCTCCGGCAGGGGGCCGAGGAGGCAGAGCTCGAGACCCGGCCGTCACCCTCCAGCTCCATAACTGCGGTGCATGCCCTTGTGTAATGATCACCGTAGCCGTGTACCTCGCACCACTTGCCATAGTGTAGGAGCTCTTGTTCTGCGTGGGGTTGGCCGCCGCAATCAAGTCCGCCTTCCGATCCCCGGTCCCCCCTTGTGAGGCGGGGTCGGGTCCTTGGCGGGCGCTCTCGGTGTCGAGGACATGATGGGCCGCCTGTGACCTGTGCTGGCGGCGCCGAGGTTTATGCCTGCTCCTTGAGGAGCCTTCCCGTACCCCGGTGTCGCTGCCTCGGGGAGGGCCTCCCCGGGGTTCTCGGCCGCGGCCCTGCTTCGAGGAGGGACCACCCGCCCCTACTTCGCGCGAGGGGCCCTCCCCATGGGCGAGGTCGAGGGCGGTAATGCTGCGTCTTAGCGCATCCTCCTCCGCCCGCGCGTACTCGTCCATTTTGTCGAAGAGCTTGGCGACTGTCTTGATTGGCCTCCGCGCGTTGTGCTCGGCCATCGGGCCCAGACGAAGGCCCTGTATGGCTGCATTAACGACGGTGGTTTCATTAACGTCTCTTACTTGGCATCGAATCCTGGTGAAGCGCTTGAAGTAGTCCCGGAGCTTCTCCGAGGGTCTTTGCTTCACAGCGAAGAGTTGGTCCGCGTCGACTCGCTCGACATAGTTTCTTTGGAAGCTGTTGTGAAGACGGTCGCGGAGCTGCTCCCACGCGTAGATGGAGCCCGGCTCTATGGTAAAGAACCAAGAGAGCGCCACTCCTTGCAGCGCGAGGGGGAGTTCCTTCGCCTTCGTGGTGTCGTCTCCCCACGCCTCGATCGCGGTTTCGTACACGCGCATGAACTCACGGGGGTCCGTGTCACCTTTGTACGGGTCGATGACGCTAGGAAACTTGAAGTCTTCGGGCAGCGCACAAGGCTCTCCAGTCACAAAACATTCACCCTCACAGACTCGGCACCGCTGGTGCGCGAGTAAAATCCCGCAGTGGAGGATGTAGGACGAGGTCGCAATCCAATCGGAGGCCTCCCTGCCATTTGATGGATGATCGCAAACGAGCGCGCTCGAAACTGGTTAAGAGCGAGGTCATCAACCACATCTTCGGGTGTCTCTTTCAAAAACCCCGCAGATGATGAAATGTCCCAACGCCTGGTAAGATATGTTAAACTACATAGTTATTAACACCTCTTGAACTTCATGGGTTCAAAAATAACATGATTAATTGCCTCTTGCAGCAATCATTGACTACTGAATCTTCTCGTGGCTCCTTCCAAGAATACAGGGAGAAAGATTTACTATCACAGGCCTTGGGAAACAAGGAGCACCCAGGTCGCACATGAGGCTTGGGGGTTGATGTATCTTGGAGGCACGGATTTTCAGATTACTCCAATACATATAGGAGTAGGAAGAGATCCAAGGCGTACCGCAACAAACAAATAAAACAGGAGCTTCGTGCTCAACTTGAGGAACAACTATCTGCCTCACTTCAAGAGCAGACTACGTCACTTCGAGGAGAGATAGATTCATTGAGGGAAGAACTGAGACAAGTCCGCAACCAATCGCAACGCACCCCTACTATTGCGGTACCCAGTCCCCCTCAACATCGCAGTAGCTGCACGTCCACACCAATCACTGAACATAGCGACGCCCACTTAGCTATCGATGACATTCAGGTAATGTACCTCTTTAGAATGCTACATAGATCTCTCTGGTGGAAACCTTAACTCATGTTGTGTCGTTATGTAAGAGCCCATGCCTTGCATCCTCAGAGTCAGGCTTGTTGGCTCTATTTCCGTTGACGCTGGATGGGGGATGGCGTATCCATTGCTGTCAGGGACGCTTCTGCACGGTGTACAAATAGAGACCGATTTCATAAAGGTTTAGGTGGACATGATTAATGATGTTTTTAAGACCGTCCCTCTTGAGAAGCCCCCAAACGAAGAGATTAAGACATTAGGGGATGTCGTCCACACATTCATTCAGTGGCCTAAGAGGGACATCGCCCTCGAGGAGTCCGTGCCACGATCTCCACATCTAGTGGCCCAAGTTTCTACATTCACGTTATACCGATAAATGTCATTACTCTTTCCTTATGTATAGATACATAATCCAACAAGTCCGACGATCGCGACAACCGATGGGTTTCCTCGACCCTCACTTGGTCTCCGAGCAATCTATCAACGAAAATGTATCCTTCATGCAAGGTTACATAACGAGGGGATTGATTGCTCACAGCAACAAGGAGTACGTCATGGTACCCTTGAACCAAGGGTAAGTGCTTCACTAGTTGCCACACATGTTTTATTTGTACTTTACATGCAACATGAACTTATGATTAATCACTATGGCGACACACATGACTAGCTATCACTGGATTTTGATTGTGATTGTACCAAAGTGGAGCAAGGTAATATACCTTATTCCCTACTTAAGAGCAACCATGACTTCAGTCGTGTGCAAGAAGTAATTAACACGTAAACTCATTTCCTCCATACATAACTCTATTTTAATATTTCCTTCGTTTGCAACGGCCGAGGCTAACTTTTTTGAATCACGTAGGTCGTTTACCGCTTATGTTGCCCTAGGAGGAAGACGCAACAAATCCAGTGACACGCTGCGACACAACACGCGATTTCCGGTACCAGCTACAACACAACAATACTATATCACACTTTATTATAATGCCTCTGGAATTGACAATACCTATGTATGTAATTCTATTTTTGCAGTGCCACCAGCCGCTACAGGGCAATGTATGAGGGTTCTACATTTGCCGCCATATGAAGGAAATCATGGATACTAAGATCAATGATCAAGAGGTTTGTCATGTCCTTCCAATAATTATTATTTTCTGATTATATATGTATATATATTTACACACACATACTAATTAATGACTTAACATTGCTCTTAGCGACAGCGAGTAGACTTCGACGAAAGTACATATGATCTTGACAAACTCATCGAAATTCGTGGAAACCTCTCCGAATTCTTAGTAGCAGAGGTCATAAACAAGGCTGGAAAGTTCCACCCCGGCAATGGTGATAATTAGATGTTGAAACATTGGATTCAATTGTACAAACAATTCATTCAATTTAATTCATTTATCAGATCTGTGTAACGATTTTCATTCTATATATGTATGTGATCTGCTAGCCATTTGTTACATTCATCTATGTAGCGAATTTTGTTGTAATTCACTTTGAGTTGCAATTAACTTATCTGTCATTTATCTGTAGTTTGCTTGCTTGCTTTCAGAGGGCATGGCTAGCATATCCTGAGGCTAGCCAAAAAACAGCAAATAAAATGGTTGTTGCAATTGCTATCACAGACGGTTCGTTGTTAAAAACCGTCTGTGATATATATATCACAGACGGTTTTAAAGACTGAGCTGTCTGTGATATGAACGATATCACAGACAACCTTTGTTATTAACCGTCTATGATATACACAATATCATAGACGGTTAGTAACAAAAACCATCTGTGATATTGTGTATATCATAGATGGTCTTTGTTATTAACCGTCTGTGATAGTCGAGTATCACAGATGGTTGTTTATAAAAAACTGTCTGTGAAAGTCGGGTATCACAGACGGTTTTTTATAAAAAACCGTCTGTAATGTGAGTTATCACAGACGGCTTGGGAGCCGTCTGTGATAATCACCTATTATCACTGACACCTAAACTCTGACGGTTCAGGAACTGTCTCTGATGACGGTTCCGAACCGTCTGTGATAGGACTGTTTGTAGCAGTGATTATATTTAATTATTTATCTTGATATGCATGATCTTTATTTAATTATTCAGGATCTTTTTTTGTGTGTTATCCGATGAAATATAGTTATCGTATCGAATCCACTCCGTATTCGTTCTGTATTCGTGACTGATATTATCCGTGTTCGTATTCATATCCAGCACTATCCGTGTCCGACTCTGACTCCAAGAAAAAATGGTATAGGATACATGATGAGCAATTACCGACCGTATCCACTCTGATTGTGTTGGACCGAAATGGCACAGAGGGGGTGAATGTCGATTCTTTAAAAACACATCCCCTCAAAGTACTCACAGAAAATCTCCTCTCCGAGAGCCAAAAAGCTATGAAGGCGGAGCATTCAAACTTGCTGAACCCTTAAGAAATAGAGGAGAAGGCAAAACACTAAAGAACAGAGAGAAAACAATCAAGACCACACAACAGCAGGGAGGCCAGTCTGACTGCCATGGGAGGGGCGGTCAGACCGCCAAGTGGCCGTCGGTCAGACCGGTTGGACAGGCCGGTCATACCTCCTCTGTTGGAGCGGTCAGACCACCGGCAGTGAACCGGTCTGACCGGTCCCCTGATCCCAGCAGCCCGAGAGCTACCTGAAAGACCTGAAACTTGGGCAAATATTCAGATCTTTGAAAAACCATGAAAATGATGGAATCCTTCCATTCTTTTTGGCCCAGAGCAACACTACAATGAACTAAATAGCATGAGGGCTCTAGGAAACCAAGAAATCAATCTTAGGAGCAATAATTTCATATTATGGTAGAAAACTGAAATTTTTGAAAGACTGAACGAAAAACCAAATTACTTCCCGATCTTCGATCCTTTGGCCATGAACTCTGTGGATAGTTAAGTAATAGCCTCTAGACTCTCCATGCCAAAATTTCAAGCCATCTCAAAGAGGGAAACAAGTTTTGCACCAAAACCCTAGAAGCAACAGAAGAACAGGAAAAAACCCCAAATAGCCAAATCTGAAATTAAACGACGTTTGCTCTTGGGAAACTTGATCAAATGATCTTGGGGCATCATCCCAACCTTGCGCAACCCATTTTGGGCCTTCCAAGCAAGAAAGAACAAGAAACTCAAAAAGTCAAGAATTCAACTAAAAGAAGAACGAAAAACTGAATAGGAGCACAGGAAGAAAACTTCTGGAATTTCATTTCCAAGCCAACAAGGAATACAACTGAGTCCTGATACGCATGTACATTCGGAGGAATGATTACAAGACTCTCAATCCATCCTCTCCCTCTCAATCCTCAAGATCACCAAGGGCTTCACATGCTTCTTGGGAGGAACACACACAGAGAAGGGAGATGAACGTGGGAGACACTCTCTGCCCTCTCCTACCAACTAAAGAACAAAGGGAAAACCACCTCCCAAAGCCTCTTTTGACTCCCAAAACCCTAACTCTCTCTCAAATCCCTTGGAAGTGCATGCATACATAAGGAGACACCCCCTACTTATATAGCCTCCAGCTAACGGGTCTCCAACCCGTTACGCCTGCTCGAACCCGAACGGAACCGGCCACCACATGTGCAACCCCACGAAATTACCCTTTCGCCCCTCCTGCACCTTCCGGGAAGCTTCCGCGTTCCTTGTCATCCACGACTCGCAACCACATCGAATCTCCGCCATCTTCGACACATCCGACCGTTCTGACCTCAACGCCACCTGCGCCTAGTCCAGTCACCTCGTGTCTCACCACGACTCCACTTCGACGTCCTGCAGCCAACACAACCAAGAAACACGTCAAATAGCACCGCTTTGCACAATTAGCATAAACAAATCATACTTACGCATGATTGAGTCCAAACCTGTCAAATCAACATAATAAGCATCCTAAACCCTTGACCAGGTTTGACCAGGTCCGACCGAGCCCGTTGCACCATGCAACGACATGGTCCGAACCACACAACCAAACTCGACTTCCTAAACCCGAAGTCAATTACTCATCACAAACATGGGATTGACCTCCACATGGTCTCTCAATCTCCCCCTTGATGATTATATTGACAAACCCGGAAAAAGCAAGAAGTTGAGTTTGTTTTGAGGAGTCCAACATGGTCCAAAAGAAGGGAATGAAGCTAATGACCATGTCGACAAGGAGCAAAAACAGAAAGAGCAAGGTTTTCCTTAAAAGGTCCAATTTTTCTTTGAAAATGGCTTTTTTCTCAAGTATTTCTTCCCTTTTTCCAAGTATTCTCCCCCCTTTGGCAATAAACACATCAAGAGGCAAAGGAGAGAATAATGCATGATATTGGATGAAATGACTGAAGTTGATTTATTCTAAGCATTTAGAGCCATGAAGATTATCCAAAATGACAATTAAGTACTACACTAAGCCATAACTCAATAGAATGCTATCTAGATCATGACAAGACATGTATAAGCTAGTTAGAACAAATAGATGACAATCTGAATATTAGTACAATTTCTGAGCATGTCAAAACATCCATGATCAAAGTCTAGCTAGAGATATCCAAAGATGATACAGGCCATGTCAATAAGCTAAATGGAATCAAGAAGCTAGAATTGAGTCATTTAGAGTGCTACAAGCTCAAGAATGATATATTTGTTTAAGTACTTGGTTCTTTTTGGAATTAAGCAAATTGAGCACAATTGCCATATTTTTGTTTTGAAATTTCATGATTGTTTCCAACCAGATTTTTGTTTAGACATGTGCTAGATCTCAAGCCTTATACGACCACTCCAAGCAAGAAGCTTAAGAAGATGATCTAGGTCATCCAAAACTCCCCTTGAGTTCATGCCTAGTGCAATGGCAAGCCGTCTCACGAGAAAGAATTGGTGAAATCAGTTTTTTCGCACAAAAGTGATCTTTTTGCTTTTTAACAAGTAGTACTAACTCATGCTTCATTAAGAGACTAACATAGCTCAATCTAACGCTCAACAAGACTCATGACTCAACTCAGCCTATTTGACATGGCATGAATCATAAGAAGATAACTAAAGATAGACTAATCTCAAGGACTAGCATGACAAGTTTTAATTCAAGTTGAGCAATTTTAATGAACTTATCATGGCAAAAGCTAGTCCACACATATGAATTCATGATGAATCTAGCAACATAAGCACAAGTCATGGCAAGATGTAATGCATTTTAGACATATCATAACAGGATAATAATCAAGGCTCCATGTAGTTATATTACAATGCAAAATGATGAAATGCAGAAAATCCAGCTCCCCCTCAACATGAGATGCATCTTTAGTTCAAGTTGAGTTATGTCAAGATTAAGCTCCAGAAGCTCCCAAATGAACTCCCCCTGAACCAAAGCAATAAAATCGAGAAGCTGGGAAGAAAATCAGAAAGGCAGTGTCGGGACCCCAGATTTCCGAACCCGGACCTTTTGTGTATTACTGCACTAGTCCCAGATCAAAGCTAGTGCACACAGTTAAACAGAAATGAATACATAACCAGCAACACTTTATTACAATATTAAAGAGTACAGACCGAAAGGTCTCATTATTACAATTGAGGTTTCAAGACCTCACACACACGAAACACAGCGGAAGCAAAAGATAAACTCGATGAAGACCCATCAATACGCCACAGGCAATTGACTGGGGAAGCGCGACCTAGTACTCCGGGAATCCTTCGTCAAATCCACACGCGAAGAAGTCGAAATCACCTTCTTGAGCTTCGTATTCTTCTGACATTTATTTTTGAGTGCAGCATGTGAGTACATAAAGTACTCCGTAAGTCTTGGGAAAAATGCAATAGATGAAAGGCTTGACAAAGGAAGGCTATATGGTTCTTTTGCACAAAGCAACATTTTCATTCAATTACTTCTAATTATTTTCGAAGGCATCAATTTAATAAAGTAAATGTTTAATAGAACTATCATTAATTCTATAGTGAAGGTTCCATCTACCAACACTAGTTAATCCAGTCTATCTGACCAAGTTAAAACTGCGGGTTCCATCCACCCTCTCTGGCTCCAACTGCCAGGATACCCTTCCGAGAGTTCCCTCCACTCTCGGAATACAAAAACTTTGATTTTAAAACCAAAACCAAAAATCTACCATGTGAATGCATTCCTTGCCCGCCCTTGACCGTGGGCACGGCTATTCGAATAGTTTGACACTCTGCAGAGGTTGTACAACTTTACCCCCAAGAGATAAATTATCTTAACAGTCACCACGCTTCCTTTGGCATGAGACACAGATAAAATATCACAAAGCCTTTACCTCACTCTAGACTAGCTAAGTACCACCCGCTGAGGTTTCACCGCAGAAGGGTTAAATCTGCCCAATCTGAAGCCCCCTCTTGCGCCATATGAGTACAGTAAATCCTTGTCCCTCACTATGAATAACCAGTAACTCCCTGGCACCCACTTTCCACTGGTGGCACCTAAACTAGACTATCATGAGTTAATCAGCTAGGTCGTACCCATATAGACTTAGGGTTGTACGGTAGTGCTCAGTCTGGACAAACACAAGCGTCGGTCCTTAGTTGACTAGGATGGAACATACACTTTACAAGATCTCGTGCTTGCCACACCAACCCAAACCAACCATCCACCCTAATCTAAACCAATTTCCAAATTTTATTTTATTTTAAAGGATTAGTGGCAACTCCAATCACCCCCCTAGACTTTAGAAACACAAGTTATTACAACAATTCATAATTTCCCATTTCAAGATTCAAGGGTATTACATAGCATGACTAAGCATTATACTACCATTTCTATTATTCACAACTGAATATAATAATCTCATTAAAGAGACAAAGGAAATCCTAAGGAGACAAGGATACATGGCATTCAATTTCAACTGAGGCCATAACAAAGTTGGGGTAACTAATACCTTAAGATTTGAACTAATCTTGTATGTAAATAGCAATGCACATAATTTAAAATAATTAAAACATTCAAAATCATATGTCCGAGATGATCAAAGGAGACTTGCCTTGTTGCACGTTCTCTGGGGTCTTCCTGCTGAGGAGTGGAGAGGTCTTCGACAACGTTGGATCTACGCGAGAAACGACAGAGCAACAGAACAAATAAATACAAACAAAAATTCAAATAAACTCAAAAACTCAAATAGGGGCCATATTTGGATAGATTATGATTTTAGACGAATTTAGGAGAAAGGTTCAGCGGATTTGGGGTTCACACGAGGGAGAACGAATATCTGGAAGATCGGTTGGGAAAAGAAATTACTGAGACAATAATTGGACCAAGGAAAATAGAATGGATTTTATGGAGATTTTTCAAGATGGATTTAAATTTTGAAAGTGCAACAGAAAATTTGGAATGGAACTGAGGCTTTGAGATTAAACTAGGTATTGGAATTTGAAATTTGAATTTTGAAATATCAAATAAATTTCAAATATTTGAAAGGATGGAAGAAATGGATAGTTTGGAATGTTTGATGAATTAGAAATTTGAATGGGCTCAAACGGAGTTACGATGAAGGAGAACGGGCTCCGGGAAGTTAAAAAGAGAGAAAATGGAAAAAGACTAATTTCTGGAATTATTTTTCTACTGAAAAAAGGATTTTTGACGTCAGCAAGAATTTGATTTTCGGCTGATTTAATCTACTACAGGAAATCCTGATTTAATGCGGCAGCCTGACGTCATCCATGGGCCGGGCCGACTGACATGTGGGCCTCGGTCCATAGACTAGGTCCACGGGAGGGGGTATCGGCTGAGGTGGCAGGGGAAGGCGGGTGGCGCTGACGGGGCGGCCTGGTGCGCGGGTGGCACCGATGTGGCTGCCATGCAGACCGGGGCTGGCTGAGGTGGCGCAGGAGCGCACGGGCCCCTAGGGTCGCCGGCGGCAGAGGCCACAGCGGAGGACGGCGAGGGCACCGGAGGCAAGAGGAGGGTGAGGGCAACTCGTTTCACCTTGGCGCGGGGTCCCGGGGAGCCTGGGGATGGCCGGCGACGAGGTGGAGGCGGCGGAGCGATCGGGTCCAAGCGGCGGCGGTGCTCCGGTGGGGTTGCGGTCCAGCCGAGGGACGGGGGATGTCGGGGGCGACGCGGTGAAGCCGGGGTAGGTGGCAGCGCGGCGCGGAGGCTCTCCGGTGTCGGGAGGGAGAATGGAGGGCGGTGGGAGATGGGGTGAGAGGAGGCGAAGCCGAGGGTGGCTCTTATAGGGGTAGGGGAGGGGAGGTCCGGCGGGGATCGCTCACCGTCGATTGCGGGCGGCGGTGATTGCGGAGAGGAAAAGAAAGGAAAGCGCGGCCGAAGAAGGAAGGGGATCGGGGGGAAGAAGAAGGAAAGGGCGCGGGTCGCACGGGCGGTGGAAAAGGAAAGTAGACCCGGCGGGGCGAGGGGCGGCGGGGATGGCGCGGCCGAGCGGGAAGAGGGAGACGGCGTGCAGACGGGGACGAAGCTGACAGGTGGGCCCGGCCTGTCAGCGGGGCCGAGAGGGGGAACGGAGCCGACGACTCCGATGGTGCCACGCCGAGGGCACGGATCGGGCAGCCGAGCGGGGAGAGGGGGCGCGGACGGCAGATGGGCCGTGGCGGGGTGGCATGGCCACATCGGGCCCGACCACGTGTCGGCCGGAGGGGAGGGGAGGAATTTTATTTTTGATTTTAATTTCAGATTTTCAGAAAGACTAGGAAATTCAAATAAGCTCAGAAAAATATGAAATAAATTTCAAAAATTCCAGAAAAATTCACAAAAGTTCCTGGAGATATTTTGGACTTAAATAAAATATTTCCAACTTAAGTTGGTATTTTAATTTTCATACTTTAAAATACTTTTTAATTTCAAAAATACATTTTTAAACTCCAGAAAATCCAGGAAACCAAATAAAAGCCAAATAACTCCAAATAATTACTTTGAATTAGGATTTTTTATAGAAATTCAAAATATCTTTTTATTTAACTATATTTTTAGGTTTTACTTAAAATACTTTTCAGATCTAGTTTTTTTAAAAAAACAGAAATTCAGGGCAAATCAAAATAAAACTCAAATACTTTAAAATAATTAATTTGAATTTAAATTTTTTAGGAAGCAAATTTTTGGGATGTTACAGGCAGTCCTTAAAGCATAGATAAGATATAGAGACAACTATAGCTCAGACTGACTCTAATCTACCCCATATGACTCGAGGACTATCAACTGGTCTACTAACAACCTAGGGAGCAAACACGTACCCTATCTACCCGAGGGTGGCCCAACCCTCACTAGAACCCACAAGAAGTGAGTAAGCTCAACCTAGAAAGAAGAGAACAGCTAATAAGCAGCATCATAGAGCACAAGATGAGAGAAAGAAATCTAAGCAATTAGACAAGAGAAACACTCTAATCTATGCTAAAAGGACTAAACCCAATGCACCCCTAATGCAATGCAATCAGACAGGAGTAAGAGCATAATTAATATAATAAAGCAGTAAAGCACATAGCTCCCCCTCACAATAGCCCGTAAGGACAAACCACCCCAAGCTCTCCCCGCAGAGCTGAAAACGTAGAGCTATGCAAAGGCTTGGTAAAGATATCAGCCAACTGGTGGTCACTCTCCACAAACTGGAGCACTATGTCACCCTTCTCCACATGGTCTCGAAGGAAGTGATAGCGAATATCAATGTGCTTGGTCCGAGAGTGCTGTACTGGGTTCTTAGCAATGTTAATCGTAGAAGTGTTATCACAAAAGAGTGGAACACTGTCGATAACTAACCCAAAGTCCCGCAGGGTCGAAGCCATCCAGAGCACCTGACTGCAGCAACTGGCAGCAGCCACGTACTCGGCCTCTGTAGTGGACTGTGCAACACCGGACTGCTTCCTAGATGACCAAGAGACAAGAGAAGTGCCAATGAATTGGCCAGTGCCAGAAGTGCTCTTGCTATCTATCCTACACCTGGCAAAGTCTGCGTCCGAGAAGGCTCTCAAGGAAAGACAGGATGAGGAAGAGTACCAGATACCATAGTCAATGGTAGCTCGAAGGTACCGAAGGATGCGCATCACCGCCTGACGGTGAGATACGCGAGGAGAAGCCTGAAACCGAGCACAAAAACACACGGAGAAGTTTATGTTCGGTCTCGAGGCTGTGAGGTACAAGACGGAGCCGATCATACTCCGATACTCATTCTGATCAACTGGCTCGCCGTCCTCGTCTGGGTCAAGAGTGGCGAAAGATGCCATGGGAGTTGACACAGGCTTACCATCACTCATGTCAAAGCGTCTCAGGTGGTTACGAGTGTACTTGCCCTGATGCAGGAAAGTACCCTCCCGAGTCTGCTTGATTTGGATGCCAAGGAAGAATGTCAACTCACCCATCATGCTCATCTCAAACTCGGTGCTCATGACATCCGAGAACTGTGAAACTAGAGCATGGGAAGAACCGCCAAAGATGATGTCGTCCACATAAATCTGGACAAGCAAGAGATCAGTGCCATGCTGGCGAATGAACAAGGTCTTATCTACTTTACCCATCTCAAAACCATGACTCAACAAGTCAGACATAAGCCTCTCATACCACACTCTGGGGGCCTGCTTAAGTCCATACAAAGCTTTGGAAAGCTTGTAGACATGGTTACGGTATTTGGGGTTCTCGAAAACTGGAGGCTGTCTGACATAGACTTCTTCCTCAATGTAGCCATTAAGGAAGGCACTCTTGATGTCCATCTGGTAAAGCTTGAAACCCTTAGAAGCTGCAAAGGCAAGCAGAATTCTAATGGCCTCAAGTCTAGCTACAGGGGCAAAGGTCTCCTCAAAATCTAGACCCTCAACCTGGGAGAACCCTTGAGCTACCAGTCTAGCCTAGTTTCGAATAACCACCCCATCCTCACTCTGCTTGTTCTTGAACACCCACTTAGCCCCAATAACATTGTGACCTTGCGGGGGCTCAACAAGCGACCAGACCTTGTTTTTTTTGAAATTTTCCAGCTCCTCATGCATGGCATTAACCCAAGACTCGTCAGATAGGGCATGACTAACATCCTTGGGCTCAAAGGAGGCAATGAAAGCAGAATGGAGACAGAATTGAGACAAACCAGATTTTGAGCGAGTGACTCGCTCAAAGAGGTCTCCAATGATCTGCTCGGAAGGATGAGCTTTCTGGATATGTCGAGGAGGTCCAGGATGAGATGAAGAAGTGGCCTCTACCTCATGAGCAGAAGAGGTAGAACAGAGCCACTAGCTCCAGAGGAAGCTTAAGGCATGGGCTGATGGCCTCGAGGTGCGGTGGAAGAAGGCACCTCAAGGGGTGGATGAAGGACTAGATCGGGTAGGCAACCCTCATCTCCATCCTCCTCATCATCCACAAAGATGGTCTCGGACTGCTCTCAAGAACCTGAGATATCTGGCCTAGTCCTCGGACTGACCTCATCAAAAGTCACCTCACAGGTCTCTACCATTTTGCTAGACTCACAGTTACAAACCCGATAAGCCCGCGAAGAACTCGAGTAGCCTAGAAAGATGCCATCACAAGAACGTGACTCGAACTTGTCTAGGTTCCCAAACTTCAAAATAAAACACTTGCAACCAAACACCCAAAAATGAGAGACACTGGGCTTTCGCCCGTATCTTAACTCATAGGAGGTGCGATGCAAGTGTGCCCGAAGAAAAACTCGATTTGAAACATGGCACGCGGTGGCTATCGCTTCAGCCCAAAACTTCCTTGGTGTAGAGTACTCAACGAGCATCGTCCTAGCCATCTCGACCAAGGTGCGGTTCTTCCTCTCCATGACGCCATTCTGCTGAGGGACGTGCGGAGAAGAGAACTGGTGCTCTACATTGGTCTCATCACAGAAACTCTCAAAGTAGGAATTCTTGAACTCCGTGCCATTATCACTACGGATCGCTCGTAAGGCACCCGGGAGCTCAATAGAAAGCCTACTGAACAAACCCCAAAAATGGGTAAACGTCTCATCCTTCGAGGCTAAGAAAAACACCCAAGAATACCTCGAATAGTCATCGACCAAGAAAAACTGTGTCCATATGGAGCAGCTGTCCCGATGCATCGGTCATAGTAATTATGACCAGAGGGTGAGAAGTGGCAACCATCTTGCCGTGACGGCATGGAGAGCACACAGGATCTTTGATCATCTTGAGCTTCGGCATACCACGAATGAGATCGTGGCCGCTAACTATGGTCAAATGGTCAAATCCAATATGACCAAGTCTCCTATGCCAGAAAGTAAGGTTGCAGGACTCAGAAGCAACTAAACAATGGAGAGGATCACCAGAAGACTCAGAAAAATCAGCACGAAAGATCCTCCCATAACCAGAAATCCCGCAAACCAAACTACCCGAAGAATCAAGAATTTTGCAATTGTTTTTCTTGAAGGTCACCTTGTAACAGTCATCGGTAAGCTGAGAGACTAAAAGCAAATTATATCGCAGCTTACTAACCAAGGCAACATCTCTCAAAAGAAATGAATCATTAACGCGCACAACACCTTTGGCGATGACGCGCCCAGACGAAGCGTCTCTGAAGGTGATCGTCTCATCACCTGGAGCGTGGGCTAGGGAAGAGAACCAACGTGAGTCTCTAGTCATGTGTCGTGAACACCAGGAGTCTACAAGCCAAACATCTCTCTTCCCAGCCCGGCGAACCTGAGTCAACAAGACAGTAAAGTTTCAATACTGGGATAAATCAGGAGTGATTTTGGCACCCAATACTGAGTAACACGTCGAGCAGATGAAGTAGTCAAGCACGACTGACCTCTATCTACCCTACGCTCTCTGTCACTCAAGGAAGCAGAAGGTCTGTGAGTAGACCTGAAGCTATTGTTGGGCTTGACTGCTACGGAGGAGCGAATCAAGGCACCAGCAACATGATGAACTCGCCGCGGGTAGCTATCTCGATGGGGAAACTGAGATCTACCCTTAGTATGGCAGAAGTCACGACCAGGAGCAGCACGAGGACGAAAAGCAGAAGACTCAGAAAATCCAAGTCCTCGATGCTGCCCAAAACCATCACCAGAAGCAACTCTAGACCTCCTGCTGGTCTTAGGTGCACTCAGGGTCTGGGGCTGACCCTGAATACGCCTAAGTACCTCAGCACAGTCTCTACGTGCAATCTTGGCGCGCCTGAAGCATCGATCGATCGAGTGTCCATCCTTCTGACAGAAGGTGCAGTGATACTTCACCTTCTGGGAGGTAGAAGTAGCACGGGGAGGCTTCGCCTTCTGAGAGGCCGAAGCAGTAGGTGGAATCACCTTCTTGTCAGAAATCCCTTGGACAAAGCTCGCTGATTTGAATTGCACTTTATCAGATCGGGGCTCAATCTCGATCGCACCTGGTGCTATGGGTATGAGCACGGCAAGTGGATGCTTCCTCATGTCCTCATAGAAATCGTATCCTAGACCCTGATTAAATCTGGAGATTTTAGATTGGTCTAGAATAAGATTGAGCTTCTTCTTGCCTCCTACAAATCTCTCGAGAGTGTTCATAAGGTACTGACACTCCCGAAAGAGAGAGGTGCAAGAAGAGCAAGGGGAAGAGGAAACAGCAGGAGGTAAGGGAGCAGAAGAAAAACCAACAGTAGAGGAAAGAATGGCTTGTGCACGCACAGCCGACTCTGAAGGGACAGTCCTACTGCTAGCTAATTGGTTCACATCGCTAGGCGTCTCTACCTTACCCTGAGGCTTCTTCCCCCTCGTCAGCAATCACATCACAATGAGTTGATGGCTTCTCTAGTAAATCCTTAGTTAGCTTCACACATTGTTCATTCAAAGCAACGGGTTCAATTTTAGTTTATCACAACTAATGCAAGGTGAGCTAACAGGATCCTTAGTCGCAAACTGAGCCATTTTCTTATTAGTGTCAATCTTTTGTTGAAACTGTTTTGAGACAGATTCAAGTTCAGCAGTTAATTTAGGACAGTTCATGCATGAATCAATCGGCTCAAGCAAAGAAGCATGCAACTCAGCAATCTTGTGATCTGCCCATTTTAGGTTCAACTTCAAATTATTGCAATTTTCACATGACTCGGGCAGATCTAGGAGCATGGTATAAAGACCTCGAAAAGCATTATCCTTTTCCTCACATGAGGTGCAAGCACTAGTCTCAACAGTAGTAGATGAAACAGGAGCTACCCTACTCATCTCAAGCTCAGCAAGAAGACTAATGTTCTCCACCTTAACAACATCAAGTTCAGAGGATAAACTATCATGCGAGGTCCTTAGTTTCTCCATGTCATCCAACAGAGCACAGCATGTATCACAATCATCACGGGAGGGAGCAGATGTAAGTGAAGTAAGCTCCCGTGATAGTCTATCTACTTCCTTCTCTAACTCAGTACACCTAGCCCTAGACTTAGCATGAAATCCACCTAGCTTAAGGAAAGCATGGTTGAGTTGGTCGTAGGAAGGGAATACCTCGTCCGAGTCAGAGTACAGCTCGATGTCGCTCAGTTCGCCCTCAAGGGCCATGAAGCACATCCCGGAGAAGTCGTCGCCGCTCTTGGGGTCTTAGTCACCCGTCCCGTCGTCGTCGCTCCATCCCTCCACCTCGCTGAGGTCGAGGTCTTCGAAGGCGATGAGGACGCGGTGGAAGAGCTTCTTGGCTTTGCCAAGGTCACGGAACTTCTTCTTTCCTTGTGCATGGACTGGAGGCTTCTTGTTGTGGTCTTGTCGGTGTAGTCGTTCTTGCCCGAACCGCCGTAGTCAGCTTTGCCCCTTCTCCAGCTTGGGACAGTTTGCCCGAATGTGGTTGGGGCCACCACACTCGAAACAAATCACGGGTCCGCCTCTCTTTCTATCCCTCCTCCTCTTGTAAGCATGGGAAAACATCCGAGCTAGGAGGGCCAACTGCTCATCCTCAAGCTACTCTAACTGATCATCAGTTACGTCACATAGAGCAGCAAGGGAGAAGCCACAAAGCGAATCGGAAGAAAGACCAGAAGCCAAGGTGGGATCGGTAACTGAAGCCATCGACTGAGACTTCGACCTACGAGAGACTATGTCAATCTCGTGAGTCTTGAGGCGCGAGTACAGCGCGTCAAGCGTCAGGGTCGAGAGGTCCGTGGTGTCCTTGATGGTAGTCACCTTCATCTCCCAAACACGAAGGTCGAGTGCAGTGAGCATTTGTCGAGCGTTATCCGAGTCGGGGTATGTGAGACCGACCGCTCGGAGGTTGCTCAAAATTTTGTGAAAACGCGCAAAACACTCATCCAATGATTCACCAGCAAGCATCTCAAATTTGTTATAGTCCCGCTTGAACTGGTCCTGTCGCACCATCTTAATCTGGGTGGTGCCCTCATGGTATGCATCGAGGGTCTCCCAAATGTCGAAGGCGGACGAAAGAAAAGATATGCGGTCAAACTCGCTACGACTCAGGCCCTGGATAATGGTGTTCCTTACCTTAGTGTTTGCCTCAACATCATGCATATTTCCAGCATTGATGTTCTCATCGGCAGGAACAACAAACCGGACCTTGACCTTCCACCAGATGGCATACCCCTGAGCCTGGATGTACGTCTCCATTCGGCTCTTCTAGAAAGGGTAATCGATGCCATTGAATATGGGCGGCTTGGTGGAGTACTTGTCCATCGCCATGGCTCTTGAGACTGGTTAAGATCTATTGAAAAGAGCTAACTGGCTCTGATACCAATTGTTGGACCGAAATGGCGACAGAGGGGGGTTGTCGGGACCCCGGATTTCTGAACCCGGACCCTCTGTATATTACTGCACTAGTCCCAGATCAAAGCTAGTGCACACAGTTAAATAGAAATGAATACATAACCAGCAACGCTTTATTACAATATTAAAGAGTACAGACCGAAAGGTCTCATTATTACAATTGAGGTTTCAACACCTCGCAAACACGAAACACAGCGGAAGCAAAAGATAAACTCGGTGAAGACCCATCAATACGCCACAGGCAATTGACTGGGGAAGCGCGACCTAGAACTCCTGAAATCCTTCGTCGAATCCACCCGCGAAGAAGTCGTAGTCGCCTTCTTGAGCTTCATACTCTTCTGAATATTATTTTTGAGTGTAGCATGTGAGTACATAAAGTACTCCGCAAGTCTTGGGAAAAATGCATAGATGCAAGGCTTGACAAAGGAAGGCCATATGGTTCTTTTGCACAAAGCAATATTTTATTTCAAATAACAATAATTATTTTCGAAGGCATCAATTTAATAAAGTAAATGTTTTAGCAGAAACTATCAATAATTCTATAGTGAAGGTTCCATCTACCAACACTAGCTTAAACAACTTGAACAAGTTTAATACTGCGGGTTACATCCACCCTCTCTGGCTCCAACTGCCAGGATACCCTTCCGAGAGTTCCCTCCACTCTCGGAATACAAAACTTTTGATTTTAAAACAAAACCAGAAATCTACCATGTGAATGCATTCCTTGCCCGCCCTTGACCGTGGGCACGGCTATTCGAATAGTTTTACACTCTGCAGAGGTTGTACAACTTTACCCACAAGAGATAAATTATCCTAAAAGTCAACACGCTTCCTTTGGCATGAGACCCAGATAAAATATCACAAAGCCTTTACCTTACTCTAATCTAGCTAGATACCACCCGCTGAGGTTTCACCGCAGGTAGGCTAACCGCCCGAACCGAAGCCCCCTCTTGCGCCATATGAGTACAGTAAATCCCTGTCCCTCACTGTGAATAACCAGTCCATCCCTGGCACCCACTTTCCACTGGTGGCACCTAAACTAGACTATCGTAAGTTAGTCAGCTAGGTCGTACCCATATAGACTTGTGGTTGTACGGTTAATGCTCAGTCTGGACAAACACAAGCGTCGGTCCTTAATTGACTAGGGTGGAACATACACTTAACAAGATCTCGTGCTTGCTGCACCAATCCAAACCAACCATCCACCCTAATCTAAACAAATTTTCACATTTTATTTTATTTTAAAAGAACGGTGGCAACTCCAATTACCACTAAATTTATAAACACAAGGTTATCATAATTTCCCATTTTCAAGAATTCAACGATATTAAATAGCATGACTGAGCATTTCACTACCATTCTACTATTCACAAAGATTCAGTAATAATCTCATTATTGAGACAAATGAAATTCTAGGGTGACAAAGGTACATGGCATTCAATTTCAATGGAGGGTATAACAAGGTTGGTTTAACTAACCCTTAAGATTTGAACTAATATTTTATATAAATAGCAATGCACATAATTTAAAATAATTAAAACATTTCGAAATCATAGGTTCAAGATGATCAAAGGAGACTTGCCTTCTTGAGCGCTAATTGGGTCTTCTTGCTGCGACTCGACGAATTCCTCGGCGACGGCGGAATCTACGCGCGAAAAGACAGACAAGCAAAACAAATAAAATCAAACAAAATTTAAATAAAATTCAAAAATTTAAAAAGAGTCCATAAATGGATAGCTTAGGATTTTAAAAAAATTTAGGAATTTGAACGGCTCAAATCGGAGTTAAAATGAGAAAGTTATGGCTTCCGAAAGATTAACAGGAGGGAAAAAGGAAAAGGCTGACTTTCGGGAATTATTTTTGCACTGAAAATTGCTATTTATGACGTCATCAATTTTTGAATTTTCTGAGCGGGAAATATTATTTGAATGACCGGTGGGTCCTGTGTACCGTGAACCGGATCCACGGACCACGGGAAACACCAACGTGGCACACCGTCCACATGGCGCCATGCGGGCGCGAGGTGGCGGCCACGTGGCCGTCCACGCGGGCACAACCGGCCACGCGGGCGCACGCGCAGCCGCACGGGAGGTGGACGGCCGGCGGCCTTGCCGGTGGCCGGCGGCCGGCGGGAGGGCGGCGAACGGCGGCGGCGGGTGAGGGGAGGCGGCGGCACTCACCGGCGGTGGCGGTGGAGGCATGGGCGGCCGACGGCGGCGCTAGGAGGCGGCGGTGGTGAGGCTTGGAGGCGGCGGCGGTTAGACGCCGGGGGCGGCCGGGAAGAGGAGGAGAGGGGCGGTGGGAGGCGGTTGTGAGGGAGGCCGAGGGGAGGGCGGTATTTATAGGCAAGGGGAGGAGGGGTGGCCGGATTTTTGGAGCTTCGCCGGAGTTAATGCAAACCGCGAATAAAGGAAATAAAAGAGGGGAAACGGCCGGAGGAATGGAGGGGAGTAATAGGGCATCCGTTTCCACTCTTTAATCGGGATTTTATGAGGGAGAAACGCGGGATTTTAAAGCTCATTTTCGGTTTTAATGGTGGAGGAGAGAGAGGGTGGGAGGAGGAAGAAGGTGAGGTTGAAGAAGGATATGACATATGGGTCCCATGTGTCATAGAGAGTGAGAGTTAGTGAAGGGGTACGGGCCGTTGGATTCGTGACACGTGGCAAGTGAGTGGATGATGGCCTTTAGATTTTATGAAGGGGTAAGTTGTGGTGGATGGTTAGGATTAAAACGTGGAGAGAGGTGGATTTAATCTGAGAGCGACACGTGGCGGGATAGGATTAATTTGGTTTTTATTTTCGGAATAAATTTCATCAAATACTAGAAACTTTATAAAAGCTTGGAAAATTAATATTTAATGTCTAAAAATTCCAGAAAAATCATAAAATATTCCTGGAAGCATTTTAGACTTAGTAATAATATTTTTAATTTCAGATTTGAATTTTAATAATTTTATAAAATACTTTTTAACTTTGAAAATTAATTTTAAATTTCAAAAAATTCTCAAATAATATTTAAAAATTTAGGAAAGGCTAGGAAAAATATAATGTTCCATTTTTGGCTTTAATAAAATATTTAAAATACATTTTCTTGATTTAAATTTTGAAATAAAATCCAGAAAATCAAATAAAAGCCAAGTAAAATCCAATTACTTAAAAATAGTTAATTTGAATTTAAATTTTTCCAGAAAATCAAATTTTGGGATGTTACAAGGGTGAATGTCGATTCTTTAAAAACACGTCCCCTCAAAGTACTCACAGAAAATCTCCTCTCCGAGAGTCAAAAAGCTATGAGGTGGAGCATTCAAACTTGCTGAACACTTAAGAAACAGAGGAGAAGGCAAAACACTAAAGAACAGAGAGAAAACAATCAAGACCACACAACAGCAGGGAGGCCGGTCTAACTGCCATGGGAGGGGCGGTCAGACCGCCAAGTGGCCGCCGGTTAGACCGGTTGGACAGGGCCGGTCAGACTGCCGGCAGTGAACCGGTCTGACCGGTCCCCTGATCCCAGCAGCCCGAGAGCTACCTGAAAGACCTGAAACTTGGGCAAATATTTAGATCTTCGAAAAACCATGAAAATGATGGAATCCTTCCATTCTTTTTGGCCTAGAGCAACACTACAACGAACTAAATAGCATGAGGGCTCTAGGAAACCAAGAAATCAATCTTAGGAGCAATAATTTCAGATTATGGTAGAAAACTGAAATTTTTGCAAGACTGAACGAAAAACCAAATTACTTCCCGATCTTCGATCCTTTGGCCATGAAACTTTGTGGATAGCTAATTAATAGCATCTGGACTCTCCATGCCAAATTTCAAGCCATCTCAAAGAGGGAAACAAGTTTTGCACCAAAACCCTAGAAGCAACAGAAGAACAGGAAAGACCGCAAATAGCCAAATCTGAAATTAAACGATGTTTGCTCTTGGGAAACTTGATCAAATGATCTTGGGGCATCATCCCAACCTTGAGCAACCCATTTTGGGCTTTCCAAGCAAGAAAGAACAAGAAACTCAAAAAGTCAAGAATTCAACTAAAAGGAGAACGAAGAACTGAACAGGAGCACGGGAAGAAAACTTCTGGAATTTCATTTCCAAGCCAACAAGGAATACAACTGAGTCCCGATACGCATGTACATTCGGAGGAATGATTACAAGACTCTCAATCCATCCTCTCCCTCTCAATCCTCAAGATCACCAAGGGCTTCACATGCTTCTTGGGAGGAACACACACATAGAAGGGAGATGAACGTGGGAGACACTCTCTGCCCTCTCCTACCAACTAAAGAGCAAAGGGAAAACCACCTCCCAAAGCCTCTTTTGACTTCCAAAACCCTAACTCTCTCTCAAATCCCTTGGAAGTGCATGCATTCATAAGGAGACACCCCCTCCTTATATAGCCTCCGGCTAACGGGTCTCCAACCCGTTACGTCTACTCGAACCCGAACAAAACCGGCCTCCACCTGTGCAGCCTCGCGAAATTACCCTTTCGCCCCTCCTGCACCTTCCAGGAAGCTTCCGCGTTCCTTGTCGTCCACAACTCGCAACCACATCGAATCTCCGCTGTCTTCGACACATCCAACTGTTCTGACCTCAACGCCACCTGCGCCTAGTCCGGTCACCTCGTGTCTCACCACGACTCCACTTCGACGTCCTGCAGCCAACACAACCAAGAAACACATCAAATAGCACCGCTCGACACATGAAAGCACAATTAGCATAAAGAAATCATACTTAGGCATGATAGAGTCCAAACCTGTCAAATCAACATAATAAGCATCCTAAACCCTTGACCACGTTTGACCAGGTTCGACCGAGCCCGTTGCACCACGCAACGACATGGTCCGAACCACACAACCAAGCTCGACTTCCTAAACCCGAAGTCAATTACTCATCACAAACATGGGATTGACCTCCACATGGTCTCTCAGATTGCACCCCTATTCATTGTGGGTAGCTCGGCAGGAGTTGGCCTGCTGCACTGCACGTCGCCCTGTCGTGTTAGCTCGCTTAGCCACCGTCACTTGACCTGCTAAGCTTGAGGGGTATGTCAGATGACATGTGTCATCTGTCACATCTTCCAAGCTCTAAAAGAGATATATTTTTGTAAAAAAAGTGTTAGAGCTAAAATTAAAAAAAAGCATTGTTAGAGGGCTATATATATGAACAATTCAACAATGAATGCCGCCGCCCGGACTGGCGGCTGCCTGCGACACCAACCGCTAGAGAGCAGCTACACCAATGCCGTCGTCGATGGCCACGGGCACGAAGTGCTCCAGTGCGTCCATGCATGTTAGATCAAGGAACAATTTTCCTTGGTTTTTTCCTGAGGGCCACAATCTTCTATATTATATGCATACAAACCATATGCATGCTAGTCCATGTCATCTCCACCTCTTTAGATAACTTCTACAGATTTTTTCGTATATTAGTATGCATCGTAAATTCAGCGATCCATAATTTGCATGCCTAATTAATTTTACACTGCGATTGCATGTCAAACCATATACTCAAACCTCAACTGATATAATTTTATCAATTAGTATATGTCTTAAAACCTTAAGCGGCAATTGGGATTAAGAATTGATCCTCATGTACTGATAAAAAAATAATTAATTCTCACGCACATGTAAGTGCAAGAACAAATTATATCAAGAACTTTGTTGATCTCTCTCTCCCCCTCCGTTTTTTTTCTAGCAGTCACAAATTTAGAGCAGATTAAGGCACATATTTGTGGTATCTGAAGCATGTACATCAGGTCGAACAGATATTTTGTGCAGCTTGCAAAATACTAAATGCATCACTTCATTCAAAAGAACTTATAAAAATAACAGTGTACCAATGAGCAGAACTAAATTTATAAAAAGTACAATTATGCAGTCCATCCAATCTAATACCTGCATGTTGATTTTTTATTCCTCCTAATCCTAGATTTAGTTGGTTTTTCAATTTCTTTGTTGTTTGATTCTTTATCAACACCGGCATGCTTGAGTTACTCTCCGCTTTCTCTTGGGCCTTAACTCATTCTCTTTCTCAGTACCTTCATTTTTTATTCTTCATCATCAAGTTTGTTGTGTATTTTTTATCAACACCAGCACACTGGCGATGTCCGCTTTCCCTTGGGTCTTGCATCATTTGTTTTCTCAGTACCTTCATTTTCTAATTCTTCATCATCAAGATGTAAAACACGACTTGAACTCCTTGCTCTAGTCCTTTCAGTCTTCAATTGCTTTTCATCATTACTGGATATTATATTGCAATAAGTTGCTCCATTCACTACTACAGAAAACCGTATTACAGACGGTTTAGAAACGTCATCACAGATGGTTTTGTGAGCCGTCTGAATTTCTGGGTTAGTAATGATACGAGGTCATCACAAACGGCTTTCGAACCATCTAAGGTGTAAATATCACAGACGGTTTTTTAACTAAAAACTGTTTGTGATAGTTATAATCATAGACAATTTTTAGTTAAAAACCGTCAGTGATTTATAAATATCATAGACGGTTTTAGTTAAAAACCGTTTGTGATATTTATAAATCACAGACGGTTTTTAACTAAAAACTGTCTGTGATACTCTCTTCTACCCCTAAACCTATTTCTCTTTATTGGCTGGCCTCAGGAAATGCTAGCCATGACCTCTGAAACAAGCAGATCAACATGTACATGTATACATTCAATTCACATCTCAATTCATTTCACAAACACAGCCAAACCATTTCGCAAATCAATTAATTGAAATGAAATAAAATATCCATTAACAAATACAAAATTACAATCAATGTCAATATCTTATCCCAAACAAAAAATTAATGTTCGCTGTGGAACTCTCCATTTGAATTTACGACTTTAGATATAAAAAAGAACGCGTACTCTCCTCGAATTTGTGCAAGGTCCGGCTATTGCAATGCAGTTGTAGAGATGAGCGTAGCCTGTTGATAGGAATATCAATGTGCGTACATATATAACCTTATAAGTATGAAATAAATGTGAGAAGATTGACAAACTTTAGAATTGGTGATCTTCGAGGAATCGAGGAGTAGTCCCATATGGTGGCAAACATAGAATCCACACGTGTTGCCCGGCGTCTACTGGTGGCATTACAAAAAATAGAATGTGTTAATTCAAGAGGCATTAGTACCAAGTGTTGTATAGGATTAATTAATGCGTACTAGCGAATACCCGAAAATTTTGAACATGTTGCAAGGGCTTGGCCCTTTCCGTTGAGCCACGTGTCTGTACAACGTACATGGCGAATGACCTTCGTGATTCGAAAAAGTTAGCTTAGTCATTCGAAAGGAAAGAAAGAGTACAATATAGTTATGTATGGAGAAAATATACTTAGCTATCGAGTAATTGGTCGATAATTGTGTACTCGGATTTGTTCTTATTACAGACGGTTCTAGTTTAGAACCGCTTGTGATATAGTCGTCACATATGGTTCTAAACTAGAACCGTCTGTATTAAGCCCTTTCCCGTCACACACTGAAGTTATTACCTACACCGACCAATTATCAGTATTTCTTTACAACAGCGCAATGAATAACTCTACCAAACAGCAGGCACTGTAATAAGACCAATTACCAGTATTTCTTTACAACAGCCCAATGAACATAGAGATACATATGTATGACACTCATTCTCAAAATTCACCTATATATCACACATTTTCACATATACATAAATGCAAATTCACAAATACATCACACGTATGCATTGTTATATACATAAATGAAAATTTACAAATACATCACACACATGCATTGTTATATACATAAATGCAAATGCCCACATATACATCACATACATGCATTGTTATATACATAAATGCAAATGCCCACATATATATATCGCACTTTCTCATTCCACTTGCTTATTTCCTTTAAAAATTAGCCCTTCATGATGATCAATGCGTATTAACTAGTTTTGTCACGTTGTTCATTGTCGACCCTTATGCCATTTCCAAAAGGAGGTAACTCGTCAAATTGATTGTATTCGTCCTCATCCACTACATTCTCTACTCTGACAATTTTCCTTTTTTCCATGAAGAACTACATGCAACTTCTTATTTGCTAGATCGGTTACATAGAAAACTTGAACAACATGGTTACCGAGTACGAATGGTTCATCTTTGTATCCGACACGTTAGAGGTCTACGGTAGTGACACCGTACTTGTCAACCTTCACCTGTGGGAGATGCACCCAACGACACCGAAATAAGGGGATATTGAAAACCACGTAATCGAGCTCCCAAATCTCTTATATGAACCCAATCTATGCGGACACCGCTGTTCTAGTTAGTTATCTTTGCATCCTGAGCCTGTGTATAGAATGTGTACCTATTTATGTCATATCCTTGCCATGTCACAGCTGTAAATGTTGGCCCTTTTGTCAACCATGTTAGCATCTCACTTGGCGAGCTCCTAGCGATTTGCTCCTTCAACCATTGGTTGAACCGACTGTTGTGTTGCCTCATGATC
>JACBGG010000399.1:0-20000 GCA_017311315.1 Dendrocalamus latiflorus
TGCTTATTTGCTAGATTAATCATGACTTCATATGTGTAGTCAAGTCTTTGCCATGTTAAAAATGCTCAACTTGAATTAATTCATGTCATGTTAATTTTTGAGACTAGTCTGTCTTTAGTTATTCTCTTATGATTCATGCCATGTCAAATAGGTTGAGTTGAATCTTGAATATTTATTGAGCTTTAGATTGAGCTATTCTAGTTTCTTGATGACACATGAGTTAGTACAAGTCTTATGTTCATGAAAATGCAAAAAAATCTCTTTTGTGCGAAAAAACTAATCTCACCAATTCTTTCTCATGAGACGGCTTGCCATTGCATAAAGCATGAACTCAGGGGGAGTTTTGGATGACCAAGATCATCTTCTTAAGCTTCTTGCTTGGTGTGGTCGCATAAGGCTTGAGATCTAGCACATGACTAAAACAAAAATCTGGTTGGAAACAATCATGAGTTTTCTAAAGAAAAACATGTCGATTGTGCTCACTTTGCTAAAAATTACAAGACTTACAAGTACATGAACAAATACCTCATTTTTGAACTTGTAGCACTCTAAATTGACTCAATACTAGATTCTTGGTTCCACTTAGCTTATTGACATGGCCTGCATCATCTTTGGATACTTTTAGCTAGACTAGAATCATGGTTGACTTGACATGCTAAGAAATTCAATCAAATTTCAAATTATGACTTATTTGGCTTAGCTTATCTCTACACACATTGCCATGATCTTAATAGCATACTTGTATGTTATGGCTTGATGTAATTTTCATATAGTCATTTTGGATAATTCTCATGGCTCTACATGCTTAGAACAAACCTACTTCAGCCATTTCATCCTTTATCATGACTTGATTGTCTTCCTTGCATCTTGATGTGTTTATTACCAAAAGGGGGAGAATAGCGGAGAAAAAGCCATTTGGGAGCTTTCTAGAGCTTTGGAGAACAATTTGCTCTTTCTTTTGTAGCTCTAGTGTCCCTTCGTCGACATGGTCATGGCTTCTTTGATTTCTCTTGGACCATATTTGACTCTTGTCTCTTTTCAAACTCAACTTTGTATTTTTTCTGGGTTTGTCAATATACACATCAAGTGGGAGATTGAGAGACCATGTGGAGGTGACCACATATTTATGATGAGTAATTGACAAGTATGTTGCAAAGATTGAGTTTGGTTTGAGTGATTTGTGCCAGGTCGGCATTTGGCGCAGTCGGGTTGATTAGACGGTCTTATTGCATATTATATCTCCCGACTGGTCGGTTAGGGAATTTCGTGCCTGTGTTTGATTTACTGATACTAATTGTGGTTTCATGTATCGAGCGGTGCTATGTGATGTGTTTCTTGTCTGAGATGGCTGCAGGACGTCGAGGTGGAGTCGTGGCGAGGCACGGAGGACCAGACTAGGCGTAGGCGGTGCCTAGGTCAGAACGATCGAGGTGTGCCGAAGACGGCGAGGACTCGAGGTAGTTGCGATGCTTAGACGACAAGACACGGGGAAGCTTCCCGGAAGGTGCACGAGGGGCGTTTCGGTAAAAACGCAAGGCTGCACAGGTGGAAGCGGTTCCGTTCGGAGTTAGCGGGCAAAACGGGTTGGGAACCCGTTATGCAAGGGCTATAAATAGGAGAGGACGTCTCCTTGTGGCTACATGCATTCTAGGGTTTGAGAGATTGGTAGGGTGTGGCTTTAGTCAAAATGAGCTTTGGAGAGTTTGTTTTGGCTTTAGAACTTTAGTTGGTAGAAGAAGGCAGAGTGCTGTTACGTTGTCCCCTCTCTGTGCGTGAGTCTCCTCTCCAAGAAACATGTAGTGTTCTTGTGTTCTTGAGTCTTGGGAGAGGGAGAGGATATGAGTTGATTCTCCTATGTAATCATGTATCTCCTTTCCTCAATATCAATATGAGATGATTTGGTTTAAGGTTGATCGAGCCCCTGGTTCTTTGTTGGTTTTTGCTCTTCGATACTCTCTATGTTTGATTTTTCACTTTTTGTGTTTTGAGTGATTTCTTGCTGAGAGGGGCCAAAATGGGTTGCTGTATGTTGGGATGATGCCTCAAGATCATTTGATCAGTTAGAATCCCAAGAGCCCATCCTTGATTCCAGATTTTGTCTTTTGGCTTCCTCTGTTCTTCATTTTCTCTCTAGGGTTTCTTGGTCCCCATGGATTCCCTTCATGAGATGGCATGAAACTTGGTATCTTGAGTCATGAGGCTATTAATTAGCTATTCTCAAAGTTTCATGGGCAAAGGTTCAAGGATTGGAGAGGTATTTGAATTTTGGTGCTGTCTTTGTTGTTTTTCAGGTTTTTACCCAAATCTGAAATTGTTGGTTTTTAGTTGGGTTCCCTTGTTTGCTTATGCTCCTCTGGCTATTTTGGTTGCAGTCTTATCTTTCTGGGCAGAGAAGACCAGAGGAAAACCCTCAATTTCTCTGCTGTGTGAAGGTTGTAGGTAGTGTTGTCTGAAAATCAGCATTTCTGTTGTCTGAACCCGACAGCCGGTCAGACTGGACCGTCCTCGGCGGTCAGACCGCCTCTTCCATGGCGGTCAGACCGGCCGCATAAGGGCGGTCAGACTGGCGGTCAGGGTGCGGTCTGACCGGCCTATATGCAGCGGTTTGACCGGCCCCCTCCTGAACAGAACTGATTTTTTGGCTGCTGTGCCTCCTATTTTCTTGGTTTCTCTCTGCATCTTTCTTGTGTCTATTCATGGGGGTTTTCCAGAGATCTTGAGATCTTGTCTTCATAGTTTCTAGTAACTATCGGAAAGAGATTTTTTGGGGGACAAGTTTTTAAGAGCCGACATTCACCCCCCTCTGTCGCCATTTCGGTCCAACACATTATCTTTGGTTTTCCGGTTGGTTGTCGTAAACCTCACGATCGGTAGTAGAAGGCTTTACGATCGGTTGCCATTGGCTTCATGGTCGGTACTCTTAGAGTTCTTGGTTGGTACGAGCGCTTTAATTCTTGCAATCTTCGAGTACTTTGAGTACTCATGGTAGGCCAGTGGTAGGACTGGCTGGCGGTGATCGGTAAACATTGTTCGAAGGACCGGTACTCGAGTCGGATGGACTTTATACTTGGTAGATGGTACTCGATGGTTTTGGTCAGTAGCGATGCTTGTTTTTCTTGAGTGTTTTAAGCGAAGCGATGGAGTTTTCCGAGTACTGTGGTTTTCGAGTACTCGATGAGCTAGTGGTCGTAATAAGTTGTCTGATGTTGGTTTCTGGATAGCGACAAGATTTGTGGTCGTGGATGACCTGGTTGATGATGATGGATGACTGAGGTTGTGGTTATATGTGTGGTTGCTGATAATAGTTAAGTTAGGAAGAACTTGTGCTGATAAAATATTTCTTTGATCTTTGCATGTGCAGTACGCTAGCCGGCCTTGACTCATAATGGACTCCTTATGATTTAGTCTATTTATAGGGGCCTCATGATAGTACGTACTACTTACTAAAAAAGAATAAAGAAAGAATAGAAGGATTTACCTATATCCCTGTGTCTATTTTATTTTTCTGTACTCTTCTATGTGCGATTTTACTTTCATCTACGAGGTGATCCATCGTCAGCGACGGTTCTTGACACAAATGAAAAGCAAATGAAAAGCCCACGTACTGCTGTATGTTACATTCCAGTCAGATTCGATGGTCCACACGCTGAGCCAGAAGCCTGCCTGATAAGGCCGTAGCTCGCAAGGGTGTGGCGGCCAACCCACGACCCCGTTAACATGTGGTGGTCGGAGCCGGGTCACTGCGCATCAACCAATCACCGGCCGCCCCCTCTCCACTCTCCACCAGGCATATAATCCGGGCCTCATCTGCAAGCCTGTGGACACACAGGCAGCACAAGCCCTGCAGCTGCTAGCTCGATCCTCCCCTCCCCTGCCTGCC
Organism: Dendrocalamus latiflorus; assembly: GCA_017311315.1. Taxonomy (NCBI): domain Eukaryota; kingdom Viridiplantae; phylum Streptophyta; class Magnoliopsida; order Poales; family Poaceae; genus Dendrocalamus; species Dendrocalamus latiflorus. Next base: position 3,881 of record JACBGG010000399.1, read on the forward strand.
TGCAGCGCGCGAGCCATGGCCTCCACCGCGCTCTCCACCGCCGTCAACCCCACTCAGGTGAGCACTTCTCTTCAGTTCTCGCTTCTCTACTTCCACAGGAAATAAATTAAACAAGAGGTCTGATTGAGCAAAAGGAAAAATCCCTCCTCTCGTAGCAAAACGAATGGCTGTGCTGCCACTCGCAGGACCTTCCCGTTGAGAATGGACAAAGAAGTAAAACGGAAGGAAACTACGCATGAAGTTGCATCGTTGCAGGCCGTAGTAGTAGGACTTTCTCTGACGCCTTCCGCTGCCTTATCTGCCACTGCCGCTGGCCGCCGGCCACCGCTTCTCGATTTGGCGCCGCTAGCCGTTGCCCAAGCTGCTGCCGCGCGCCCGCCGCCGCCACCACCACATCAAGTTAGACCAAGACTACTGCGGGAAAGAACGATAAGAGCCATGAGTGGACGAGAGCAATTGGGAGGTGATAAGAATTCGGTTCTTCACTGACACCCATTCGTGTGATTTTCCGCTGTCTTGCGTCTGCATTCCTGTCCCGTCCCTGCGTTTTTCACACTCCTGTATTTTTCCAAACCTGCGTTTCAAATATGTTTGATGTGGCAGATCAGGTCTTGGACCCGTGATGCATGGCAGTTAAACAAACCAGCGAAAACGTAGCTTCTATGTTCTCTTCCTTGTATGAACTATGAAAAGCACACCTTTGGTGAAAAGATCATTCAGATGATGAAATAGCAATTGACCGATGGAAGGGATACCTCCACTAGAAATGATTTTTGGATTTAAATTTCGGTACTGTTACTTCTCAATGGAGAACAATAACATGATGGCAAGAATTTTTATAGCTTAATGCATGCCCCCTATGACCTTTGTTATGCAAACCAAGACCCTTCGGTCAACTGAAAAACGCATTCTTGGTTATGTGGTGTGTACAATGGCAGCTCTGCCGGTGCCCGGCTTCGCCGGGCAAACTCATCAAGGGACTGGGCTTCGGCCGGGAGCGCAGCCTGAGGACGACCATCACATGCCAGGCCTCGACCAGTATCCCCGCGGACCGCGTCCCCGACATGCAAAAGAGGGAGCTGATGAACCTCCTCCTGCTCGGCGCCATCTCGCTCCCCACCGTCGGCATGATCGTACCCTACGGCGCTTTCTTCGTCCCCGCGGGGTAAGTCGCCATTTCTGATCACTCCAATATATACCACTTGGACTACAAATTTGCAATTGCAATGAACCGCTAACACAACAGAAGAACATGCCATCTTGACAGCAGCTCATGATGTCTGGTTTTCCTTTACAGTTCAGGGAATACCAGCGGTGGGATCACCGCCAAGGACAAGTTCGGCAATGACGTCCTCGCCGACGAGTGGCTCAAGACGCACGGTCCGAATGACCGTACGCTCACGGAGGGACTGAAGGTGAGCACACGATGATCACATTGCAGCGTTCAGATGTTGTGCAAGATGCATGAAGCTGATGACTCATGGTAACTTGCTGAAACCACGTATATGCAGGGTGATCCAACCTACCTTGTCGTGGAGGCCGACAAGACCCTCGCGACCTACGCGATCAACGCCGTCTGCACGCACCTTGGTTGCGTCGTGCCGTGGAATGCCGCCGAGAACAAGTTCATCTGCCCTTGCCATGGATCCCAGTACAACAACCAGGGCAAGGTTGTCCGTGGACCTGCGCCTCTGGTAAGAAGATGTTACAAATCCATGCTTCTGAATGTCTTACTGAACTGAATCTGTCTGAAGGTTGCGCAATTTTTGCTTACTGAACTGAACTTAACCGAACTGCATTGTTCTTCTGAAACAGTCGCTGGCCTTGGTTCATGCCGACGTCGACGATGGCAAGGTCCTCTTCGTGCCGTGGGTCGAGACCGACTTCAGGACCGGCGAGGACCCGTGGTGGGCATAAGCTATGCACATGCTCCAGCAGCAAAGTTCACTTCTGTGATCAGCTCATAGCCTTACATCTCCTGTACTCTCTTGGGAACGCTGCTATAAATTCACTTGTTTGGAATTATATGTACACGCATTGTATGAAAGAACAGAAACTGTTTTATTACATATGTAACCTTTCAGGGCAGTGAATCTGCTGAGATGGAAACCTTTTGATAGCTGATCGAACCTAAAGGACGTCTCCTGAATCTGGGCACCTCATACATAGCATTCTGAAGAATTCAAGAGATAAGATAGCATATCTTCAGCATTGTTTCAAAAGAATATAACACAAGGTCGATCTGTTTGTGCAAATGATACAAGCGCCTGTCCCTATTGGCTAATTACTCAAGTATTGGCGTAGGTTTTCTGTTCAGAAATTAGACTTTCCTTTTCTTCCAAGCCAACAACGGAACATTCTTTCTCTCTGCGTTTCATTCAGAAGGAAAATGGATACTTTACGTGCAATTCCAAGGTCAAAATCATCAGGAGATGTCACTGCCAGAAGATAAGCAGTTGAGGATCAACCACAAGCATCAACATGAACAAATGAAACGATTAAAGGAAACAAACCAAAAATTGATATCTAAGATCAAAGCTTGAGTGAGTTCAGTACGCCATTAATTTGAAATTAAGCTTTCGCACACCCGAAATACGCAAGCATTTACAGCACAGATTGCTTAGGACATCCACGGACCATGATCCATCCAGCATCAAGCTTATGAACATGAAATGTGCAAAATTTGTCTTTCACAGACTAAAAACACCAAATGTATGTTAAAATTAAGCCTTGAACGCTGTTTAGTTCTTAGTTCTGCACTGCATTTCATTTGCTGTTTTCTATCGGGTCTGTCTTTTGTCGGATTTCCGTCAGAACAGCCACGTCGGGTTAGTATTTTTCAGTTTACTTGAGTCAGTTTAGTACCCGCTTTGATTCAGTCCTGCACAGGCGATTCAATGGGGAGTAGTGGTGTTTAGTTAGAGCATTTTTCGGAGTATTTCAGTTGCCTTGTAACAGCACGTTTGCATGAAGTTAGTTGCTAATAAAAGACTAGAAAAACCAGAAAAGCTGCGACGGTTTTTGCAGCGCAAATAGCCAGTCTACATTGTTTTCGCATTTGCCTTTCCACTGCTGTTTTCACCTGAAGATAGAGCTGATATTCAGAACTGAACATATTCAGTTACTGTAGCTCGACTGAAATCCAGCAGACAAACCGGCGATCACAGAAGAGTTCGCATCGATCAAACTCGATTTTTCTGACAATGTACTCTTAACATAACAATTCAAGAATCTATTTCACTCGAGGAAATTTGCAATATCCATCCATCCTCCACCTCCCTCGTCTATACAGCAACCCACAAAAAGCAGCCAAAAAAAGAAGAAGGAAAAACTCCACTTATCAACCTTAAACTCTGACATCAGCCCATTTTTCGACTTTGAACTTTGAAACTATGCCAATCAGAACTTCAACTTTGCCTCGGTTGACCTAAACCAGGGTAGTTTTGTCTGACGAGACACCGATGTGTCCATTTTCCGCTGACATGGCACCTACGCTAGCATCCATGTCACTATATTTTACCACCACGTCAGCCAAATAACCTCATGAGTGCATAGTGGTGGTCCTCTCGCTCGAAACAGAGCGCTATCGGCAATGCAAGCGGCTAGGTTGGGCTTAGCGCCGGCGAGGACGGGGTTGGCGGCGCTCGGCGAGGAATAAAATGAGATGTGGCGGCCACGGAGAACTCCTTGTTGGAAATAATCTTGTTTAGAAGTCGTATGCGAGGATTGGAAGTGATTGAAGTCGAAACAGAGTTCTAGTCGAAGTTGGGTTGGAGTTCCGGTCAGACTGGAAATGCAGTTGTAATTGAAGTCAAAAGTCAGTAGAAGTCGTAGTTGTAAGTTAGAATTGGAGTCAGAGTTGGTTTTGTAATCGTAGTCGAACCCGAGTTAAAGTCGAATAATCGGGTATAAAAAGGGGTGTAGACATGTAACCAAGATGTACCAAGCAATTGTGAGTAAAGGAAAAGAAAACCCTGTGCGTTGATTTCGTTGTGTGATCTCGCAAGACGTGGTCGGAAGGACTCACGACCACGGCAAACGTGGTCGGGAGGAGTTACAACCACGACAAAGCATTGGCGAAGGTGATCAAGAGGTGCTATGACCACGGCAAGACAGTATTGAACGTGGTCGAAGAGGTGTTCGACCACGTTGAAGGAGCGCTGAACGTGGTCGTAAGGGCTATCGACCACATTGTAAAGCGTTCGACCACGTTGAGAAGGCTTCGACCACGGTGTGAGTGGTCGAAAGGAGCTGCGACTATGCCGTGAAGACCTGAACGTGGTCGGAAGTGACTCCGACCACGTTGTAAGGAAGTGAACATGGTCGAAGGGGTGTTTGACCACGGTGAACAGTGATCGCCAGCATCACTGCGTGATCATAGAAGGTTGCAATCACGATAACTCCAGCGCAGTCGATCAGAGGGCAGCGCAGCGACAAAGAAGAGCAGTCGAAACCTCATCAGCAGGTTTTCAACCACGAAGACAAAGCGATCGGTAGAACGACTGAGTGGTCGTACGGCAACAGGAGGCGGTGGACCGGTCGTAATCGATTGTGAGCGATCGTAAAGATCCTGGGGAAGTCGTAAGACTTCCAACACTTGGTATCAGAGCCATGAGAGAGACTTCAAAGTCGAAGGAGAGTGTGACGCTGTAGTATCCACTCCTCAGTTCAGATAACTATGTAGTCTGGGCGATGAAGATGAAAGTCAACATGTGTGCTCAGGGTGTCTGGGGCGTAGTTGATCCAAAAGAGAAAGGCAAGGTCATCGACGACCGATTAGAAAAGATGGCACTGGCCGTGATCTATCAGGCGGTGCTCGACTCGATGATGAGGCAACTAATCGGCAAAGAAATGGCGCGAGAGGCTTGGACTACTCTACAAACAATGCATGAAGGAGTAGATCGAGTAAAGGAAGTTCGACTCCAAACATTGAGGAGCGAATTTAAAGCAATGAAGATGGGCAAGAACCAGACCGTGGAAGAATTCTCTGGACGACTTAACAAAGTCGTAAATGGGATCATCTCTCTTGGTGATGATCTAAACGAAGAGGTGGCAGTGAAGAAATACTTTAGAATTCTGCCGGAGAAGTTTCTTTCAGTTGTGACTACACTCATGTACTCACAAGACCTCTCTAAGTTGAAGATAGAAGAGGTAACCGGGGCGCTAAAAGCACATGAGCAGCTTCTGAAGAGTTATTGAACTGACAATGAAGAACAGGGATCCTACAACCAACAAATATTGCTCGCTAAGGAGGACATGAGGAGCCAAGACAAATCGGACCAGACATACTCATATGGCCAGAGGGGAAGAGACTTCCAGCCTGGAAGAGGAAGAGGTCATGGAAACCGAGGAAGAGTTGGTGGCAACAGGTTCCAAGATAAGTCACACATCCAATGTTTTGAGTGTGAAAAATTTGGTCACTATGCTTCTGAATGTCGAAGTCATATACAGTGCCACAACTGCAAAAAGTATGGTCACTATGCAGCAAAATGCAGGAGCAAGAAGAAAGTTGAAGAAGCAAATCTTGCTCAAACCTATGAATATACAGAACTGACTTTGCTACTGTCCCATTGTGCAGAAGACGTGCCGACAATGGTGATGCTACATGAAGAGAGAGTGTTCCCAAGTTTAATGGAGAAGGGAGAGGAGACTCAGGACCAGTCAATAGATTGGTATCTTGACAATGGAGCTAGTAATCATATGATAGGAACATACTCAATGTTTCATGAGCTAGATGAGAAGGTGCTCGATAAGGTGAAATTTGGAGACGGCTCAACCGTCTTGATCAGAGGAAAGGGCACAGTTTTGTTGAAGTGCAAGGATGGAAGTCAAAGACCGCTGTCAGATGTATATTACATACCAAGTCTTTGCAGTAATGTTATAAGTTTGGGACAGCTAACTGAAGAAGGGTGCCGAGTTGAATTAAAAGGCAATTTTCTGAGAGTATTTGACAACAGTGAGCAGCTGCTAATGAAGGTGCAAAAATCAGCAAATCGGTTGTACAAGATACCGTTGAAAATTTGGAGACCAGTTTGTGTGGAGAGTGGTCTGGAGGAACCAGAGCATGAAAGACTTCATCTACTGGAAGTCGAAGGACAGCCTGGAGTCATGACAAATAAGACGGGAGAGAGACAAGTCATGACAGATGACAGAAAAGAGTCTGAAGTCGTAATGAGCAAGTCGGCAGAGGTGATCGGACATGGTCGGGAAGGCGTTTGACCACAACAAACGAAGACTCAATGTGATCGGGAGATGCTACGACCATGGCAAAAATGGTTTGAGCGTGGTCGGAAGACATTGCGACCACGACAAACCAGCGGTAGGCATGCAGCTGACTTTGGACGACTGCCTGCAGGCACAGGTCCCAGGATTGGCTCAGGTCACCGACCACATGTAGCGAGCGCAGACGAGAAGCCAAGGATTGGCACGAGCGGTCGAAACATCGGCCCAAATGGTTGGCGCAGACCGCATGAAGCAAGCAAAGTCGAAGCAGGCAAAGGCTCGGAAGGAGCTTTCATGCGAATAGGAGAAGGAAGTCAGAGATGGATCCCGAAGTGGCAGGAGGAAGCATGGCGTGAAGGACGGTGGTCGAAAGCAAGGCCACACAACAGTGAAACGAGTTGCTGGTGGAGGAAGCATGAGTAAGAGTTGCAGGGAAAAGACGACCAGAACAAAGGCTGTGGGAGCAGGTGCTTCAGCCCAAGAAGCCCAGTCAAGGAAGAAGCAAGAGCAGGAGAAGGTCAACGTGATCGAGAAGGAAGATCGACATAATCGAAAGTCACTAAACAAGATTAGGGAGATAATATTGGAAATAATCTTGTTTAGAAGTCGTACGAGAGGATTGGAAGTGATCGAAGTTGAAACAGAGTTCTTGTCAAAGTCAGGTTGGAGTTCCGGTTAGACCGGAAACGTAATTGTAATTGAAGTTGAATGTCAGTAGAAGTCGTAGTCGTAAGTTAGAACTGGAGTCGGAGTCGGAGTTGGTTTTATAATCGTAGTCGAACCCGAGTAAAAGTCGAATAACCGGGTATAAAAAGGGGTGTAGACATGTAACCAAGATGTACTAAGCAATTGTGAGTAAAGGAGAAGAGAAAAGAAAATCCTGTGCGTTGATTTCGTTGTGTGATCTCGCAAGATGTGGTCGGAAGGACTCACGACCACGGCAAATGTGGTCGGGAGGAGTTACGACCACGGCAAAGCATTGGCGAAGGTGATCGAGAGGTGCTACGACCACGGCAAGACAGTATTGAACGTGGTCGAAGAGGTGTTCGACCACGTTGAAGTAGCGCTGAACGTGGTCGTAAGGGCTATCGACCACGTTGTAAAGCGTTCGACCATGTTGAGAAGGCTTCGACCACGGTGTGAGTGGTTGAAAGGAGCTATGACTAAGTCGTGAAGACCTAAACGTGGTCGGAGTTGTAAGGAAGTGAACGTTGTCGAAGGGGTGTTCGACCACGGTGAACAATGGTCACCAGCATCACCGCGTGATCGTAGAAGGTTGTGATCATGGTAACTCCAGCGCAGTCGATCAGAGGGCAGCGCAGCGACAAAGAAGAGCGATCGAAACCTCATCAGCAGGTTTCCGACCACGAAGACAAGGTGATCGGTAGAATGACTGAGTGGTCGTACGGCAACAGGAGGCGGTCAGAACCAGTCATAAGCACCCGGAACCAGTCGTAATCGATTGTGAGCGGTTGTAAAGATCCTGGGGAAGTCGTAACACTTCCAACACTCCTGGAGGCCCCAGGTCGAGCGGAGGCGGTCTACGGCGGCAGCTGCGCGCGATGGCGACAACAGCGCACTGGTCATGGCGGCGGCAAAAATGAAGCGTGTCACGAACATCTACACAACAAGGGGATCCTTACAGCACCATTCAATCGGTGTGACGGGATCCACATGAGCTTGTTCACGGCAACCGGCGCTGGGGACGATGGTGAGATGATGCGGCGGTACTATGGTGCTCCACCAGCTCGATTTGCTAACCTACCGTGTTCGGGGAGGAAAAGGGCATAAGGGAATGTGGAGGTTTACTGAGAGGCAGACGAGGGAAGAAGATACGGGTGCGGTGAGATTGGCGGCGAGCAGGACCGAAGTGGAAGGAGACACTTTGATACTTCGGCCTCGGTGGCAATGAGCTAAAATTGATTGAGGGAAACAATTCTGCAAGATCATGTGGTGACCGTGTCTTCGGTGCGATGAATAATTGATATTTAGATTTCATTGGAATTTACATTTATAAAAGTGCTAGTCATTGTACTTGTGTTACTAAAGCTTTCAGGGTGGCTGTCGACCATGGCAGATGATCAAGGTCCGCCGACCACGGTAATGCGACCACAGCTTTTCGACCACGTCAGGTATCAACCACGGTAAATCGATCACAACATTTTGATCGTGGTAGGTAATTGGTTAACTTCCATCACAATCAGTGAACTGGTCGTAGCTACAGTACCTGGTTAGTGATCGGTAATCATAGACTTTGCTATCAGTTGTCATCGTCGTAGATTTTGAATGCTTTAATTCTTATGCTATAGTACTCGATCGGTAGTCTGTGCTACAGTTACCGGTCATTGGTTGGTACTACAGTACAGGTGGGTACTCAATGGTCAATGCTACAGTATATGTTCGGTACTCGTTAGTTATTGCTACAATACCTGGTCAGTGATGGGTAGCTGTAGACCTTGGGATCGGTAGTTGTTGACTTAGCGATCTGGTTTTTTAGATGTTGCGATGGTACTTGGTAGTCGGTACTCGATGGAACAATGTTTTTTGATGGCCGATAGCGATGGTTGTGGTTCTCGAGTGTTCTGAGTAGAGTGATTGTATTTTTCAAGTACTTATGTCTTCGAATACTCGATGAGCTAGCGACTGGACTTTACATGGAGGGCATAACCGGTCGTAATGAGTGATATGAAGTTGGTGATTTTTGGAGAGTGTTGAATTATGGTGTGGACAACCTGGCTGGTGTTTGTGATGGTTTGATTCTTGTCTATGGATAGACAAGGATGTGTTATATGTAGGTGGACTAATATCGGTTAAGTTGTGAAGAACTTGTGCCGGTGAAAAATGTTTCTTTGGTCTTTGCATGTGCAGGTGGGTGTGGAGACGATCATGGTCAGTGATGAGGAGGATTGGGATTGGGATGGGAAAATCTAAGATCCATACAGTCGAGGATGACATGCGAGGTGGTCGGGTTCACACTAGAGCACGTGGAAATCAAAAGTGGTGATTTGTGGAGAAACTATGGGCGGTGCGGTCTAGGAGGCTTTGACATAAGAGTTGATGGTGCATGATGAAGATACAGGAGGAGGTGCTATCCTAGAGACTTCGTCATGTGGTGTGTGAGGAGTTATGAATGGAGCCCATAACTAAGAAGATTGAGAATTTGAATAAAACCAATGTTTGGAAGGGTTTCTGTGAGACCCCGGAGTAGAAACTCCTGGACTCCCTGTGCATTACAGTACTAGTCCCAGATCAACGCTAGTACACACAGTTCAAACAGAAAAGATGATACATTGCCAACAACGCTTTATTATCATAATCAAGATTACAGACCTCGAAGTCTTTATTACAAATGAGGTTTTAAGACCTCACACCAAAAAGAAAATTACAGCGAAAGCAAAAAGAAACTAAAGCAAGACCCATCAATACGCCACAGGCAATTGACTGGGGAAACGCAACCTAGTTCTCCGGAAAGCCTTCGACGAATCCATCCACGAAGTAGTCGTAGTCCACCTCTTGAGCTTCGATCTCCTCTGAGAGTTAATTTGAAGTGTAGCACGTGAATACATGAATGTACTCCGCAAGTCTTGGGAAAGATGCATAGATGCAGGGCTTAACAAAGGAAGGCTATATGGTTCTTTTGCATAAATCAGCATTTTATTTCAAATCTACATAATTACTTCAAAGGCCATTTGATAAACATCTTGTTTTTCATAAATGAAATTAGATAAATAACTTAGTGAAGGTTAAACCACCAACACTAAAATCTCAGGCTATCTGCCAACTTTCAAGACTCAGGTTAAACCACCTGATCTGGTTACACCACCAGATTTAAATCACGAGAGTTACACCACTCCCGAGTTTGACAAACCATTTTATTTTAAAATCAAAATCAAACTTCTACCATGTGAATGCATTCCTTGCCCGCCCTTGACCGTGGGCACGGCTATTCGAATAGTTTTTACTCTGCAGAGTTTGTACACTTTACCCACAAGAGATAAATTATCTTAATAGTCAACATGCTTCCTTTGGCATGAGACCTAGATAAAATATCACAAAGCCTTTCACCTACTCCAGTATAGCTAGATACCACCCGCTAAGGTTTCACCACAACTCGAATCCACGAGTCGGAGCCCCCTCTTGCGCCGTATGAGTACAGTAAACCCTGTCCCTCACTATGAGTAACCAGTACACCCTGGCACTCAATACACCACTGGTGATATCTAAACTACACCTTTATAGGTTAGTTAGCTAGGTCGTACCCATATAGACTTGTGGTTGCACTGTTTTGCTCAGTTTGGACAAACACAAGCGTCGGTCCTTAAACGACCAGGGTGGTTCATTCACAATTCCAAAAATTCTCGTGCTAACTGCACCAGCCAAACCTTCCATCCACCCTTGTCAACTTTTCCCTTTAAAATTCATTTTTTACTTTTAAATTAACAGTGGTAACATCCATTACCACTTTTCAAACAAATCATTTAACAATGGTAACATCCATTACCAATGTTCAAACAAATCATTCATCAAAACATTTAGCAAACATGCTACTCATTTGAGCATTATTACATTGATTTGCTACGCTAAGCATTTGCTAGTATTTAAAAATTCAACAGATATAATACTAACTCATTATTGAGTCAAAGGGATACCCTAAGTTGACAATGGTACAAGTTAAACAATTTTCAATGGAAGGTATAACAAATTGGATATTTAACTAAATTTTCTAAATCAAATTATCACTTGATATAACATAAGCATGCAATAATTTAAAATAACTACCTAATCATTTTATAAATCATTTGAGCAAGTTGATCAAGGAAAACTTGCAAAACATAGGATCAAAATGATCAAAGGAGACTTGCCTTCTTGTGCACTGGTTGGTCCCTCTTGCTGTGGTTCGACAAACTCTTCGGCGACGTCGGGTTCTACGCGCGAAACGATAAAACAAACAAAACAAATTCAAATAAAATTCAAATGAACTCCAAAAACTGCAAAACCAGAACCAAAAGATAGAGCTCAATTTTAGATGAATTTAGGAAAAAGAATCGGGTAGATCGAAGTTCGGACGAAGGAGAACGAGCGATCTAAAGTTTGCCGGGGCGAGAAAATGCTGGAAATTCACAGATATTACTGTTCATCCGAGAACAGTACTTTTGGCGAGAAGGCTAGCGCTGACGAGAGGAGGCATGGGCGGTGAATCTAACTAGCAAAATGGGTTGCTAAGGACCCGAGGCACATGTAGAAAGTGACGACACGTCAAACGGAGCACGATGACGACGTGTACGACGACAACGACATAAAGTGTGGAGAGAAGAATAATTTTCGGGAAAGAAACAAGGAGAAGTAAGGTGAGCACGGCCTAGAACGCGGCGAGGCGAAGCTAGGAAAAATATCGGCTAAGCCGAAAACTCACCGGAGGCGACGCAATCGTCGTTTGAACAACGACGGTACCGAAACACGAAAAACTCAATATCTTCGTGCTCGGTAGAGCGAATCCAAAACCGTCTGAAACGTAGCCACCTGGGATAGTTTGGCACGTTTTGACGCGAACGGATTGTTGAAAGCATTCTTGGACAGGCAGGGATGCGAAGTGCCATTTGCGGCCATGGCAAGGTGTCGGGGTCAAAAATTTAGGAAATGGTTTTGGACAAATGGAAGAGAGCACGGCGTAGAACGCGTCAAGGCCAACTCAACGATGCAGACGGCTCGGCCAACGGACTAGTGAAACGCGGTAGACAAGCTTTTATGTAGCCGACAGGCTGACATCGACATTCCGGGCAAACGGAGAGGAATTAACATGCAAGACTTGCGGCGAAACGAAGAGTAGAGCGTGGGGAACGTGATGCTCACCTTGGTTTTGGTCGGGCATGCACGGACGACCGATGACGATGCGAGGAACGACGACGCGCTATGGCCTACGGTGGCGATGGTGCTCCGGCGAAGTTCCGGTGAAGGCGAGGTGAGCACCGCGTAGAACGCGTCTAGGCGAATCCAGGGATGTGCTCAAAAGTGGCGGGGCTCCACCGGACGAGGCGCAATAAGCCGAAGAACGCCGCTTGGAACACAAAAGAAAAACTCCGATTGCGCCCAAGAGAAGAGGAGTGGGGACTTGATATTTTCGGGGTTGAGTGAGGATGAGGAGGGGCTCACGGTGCTCCCTTTTATAGGGGCGGGGGAGGTCCGAGATGGGAGATCAAGAGACCATGTCCATCAATGGCATGGGTTAATTTCTCGCGAAGCGGCTCATGAATGAGGGCAAAACGGTAGGGAAATGAAAGAGTTTGATGAGGGGAGTTAAATGAAATTTATTTCGCTAAAAACCGTTGAGAAAATTAAAAGATATGAGAGCTTTAAAGAAACGGCCATGGCGGCAGCTTGCTCTGGACGCATCGCACGCATGGAGGAAGATGAAGTCAGGAGAGAGAAAACGGGAATAAAATAATAATATTTTTTTCGAAAAATAAAATAAAATAAATAAATTCAAAAAAAAACTCAGGAAAATTCTATAAAAATCCTTGGAAAACGAAAAGACTAAATAAAATAATTTCGGATTTATTTTAGGTATATTTTAGCCATTTAAAATATTTTTACTTTCTAAGCTTTAATTTAATTCAAATAAATTCAAAAATTCCAAAAATTTGAAAAGATGATAGAAATGGATAGATTGGGATTTTAGATGAATTTAGAAATTTGAATGGGCTCAATCAGAATCAAAATGAAGAAATACGAGCTTTTGGAAGCTCGAAAGGAGAGAAAAAGAATAAACTGATTTTCTGGAATTATTTTTGAATTGAAAAATCAGATTATGATGTCATCAAGGGAAATGATTTTTTTAGAGGAATTATTTTTCTGTGGGAAAAGGGATTTATACGTTAGGGTGTCGTCAGCAAAGATTTTGATTTTCTGGTCAAATTACTTTTCAACAGAACAAGGGTTTTATTCACTGACAGGTGGGACCGGCTTTTGTGGACTGGGTTCATGGACCAAAGAGAAAGCTGAGGTGGCACACTTGGCTGGCGTAGCGCTTGTGTGGCTCATGGTTGCTGAGGTGGCGCACTGGGGCTAAGGGCATCGGCGGATGGCGGCGCTGCTGGGGTCGGCGAGGGGTGCGTGAGAGGGAGGAAAGGCACGGGGAGTTAAGTGCACCTTGGCACGACACTCGGAAATTCTCGATGGTAGCCAGCGACGAGGATGCAGGGGTGGCGAAGTGAGGGCGTTGGCAGCAGGGCTCTTCGGCGGTGGATTCAGTCGGTGGAGGCGACGAACAGTTATCGGTTACACCAAAGTTAAGGACGACGCAAAGACGAGTAAAGAGGAAGATAAGCGGGGTTTAAAGCGGGGAAATGGTGGCGGTGGAAGGTTGAAGAAGGCAAGAAGAAAGAAGAAGCTGACTGGCGGGGTTGGGCTGTCAGCGAGAGGGAAGAGAGAGGAGGAAGGAGTGGACAGTCGGATGAATGCCACGAGGCGAAAGAGAAATCAGGGCCATCGGATTAAAACGAAGGGGTAAGTGAAGGCAGGTGGCTGAGATTAAACCGGTGAGGATGGATTGAATCAGGGAGCGACACGTGATGGCCGAGTAGAGAGGTTGAGGATTAAATTCGATTTAGATTTTGAAATAAAATTCAGATAAAACCAAATAAAGTTCAAATACTTTAAATTAATTAATTTGAAATTAAATTTTTCAGAGAGCGAAATTTTGGGATGTTACAAACCTACCCCCCTTAGAAAGAATCTCGACCCCGAGATTCGGACGGAGTAGGAAAAAGAAAAGAGAGGGAAACTCGGCTCTTCGGTCATCTTCACACTCCCAAGTTGCTTCTGATTCTGAAAAGATACTTCACTATACTTTGTAGAGCTCGATATTCTTGTCTCTTGTTCGATGTTCAGCTGGCTCTTTGATTTTGACTTGTTTTATTTTTGGTACTCTGAAGCATTCCTTTAATTGAGATATATGGAAGACAACTACAAATCGGAAAATACATCTCCAGTCGCCTATAATCTCTGTGCTAACTTCATTTGCCCTTATCATATTGATTAATTCAAAATTCCATCAAAAGGGCTTAACTTCTAGTGTTCATCCGACAAAAGACATAATTATTTCATCTTTTCAAAGGTGCTTCATTGCAGAATCATATACCACCAATGCACCTCGTTGATCTCACATTGGTTTCCACAAATAATCCCATAAAATTTTATTGTCTATACTTATTCGAATTTGACGGCAAACCATAGAGTTCTTCTAATAAGAATCCAATGATGTTGTAATCTGTGATTTTCACCAATACTTTATGATCCTTGTCTAATCCAATAGATTCATAACTCCCATCAGATAACATAAAATTAATCCCACCTTTTAGTAATCATCAATCAATTTTGAGATCAACCAATCAATAATTCAATATCTGGTAATCCACCAACATCAGTCTATTCATAATCATCATTTTCATTCCACCAAATTTGAATGAATCGAAGTATCTCAATTAGTTCTAATCTATCTCCCATAATTAATTTAAATCCTCCAGCTTAACCATTTGAACATCATTAAATGATTTAGTCAATTCATAAATTAAAATCCAATTATCTAACAATGATATGATAAATCCACAAATTTCAAATCAACATATCAGAACCAAAATCAACTTCTCGAAAATCATCATTTTGGTTCCACCAAATTTGAGTGAATCTGAGTACCACAATTAATTCTTATCGAACAATCTATCTTCCATATTTGACTTAAATCCACCAAACTTAAGCCTTCGATCATCCTTAAATGATATATTCAATCTCATAAATTAAAATCCAATTATCTTTCAACGATCTGATAAATCCACGAGTTTCAAATCAATATCCCCTTTGCAATGACAAGAGTAATCCACCAGATATCTAAGTGTATTATCTTCCAGAATTGCACTGGTATCCACTCATCATCAATAAGTCCACCAAACTATGATAATCAATTAATTCCACAAAATTTATCCGCTCTTCATGATTCAACCAAATCAGACAAAATTGATGTCATAAATTGTTTATGATAATCCAATCTTTTAATTTCCACCTTTACTATATCAAATTCTTAATATTAATTCTCCAATGATCACAAATAAATCCTTCAACTAAAATCTTGTTTTACATCCAATTACTCCTTTCAATCCAAGATAATAAATCCAAGGCACCAAGTTTGGACACTCCCCATGATCTAATTAGCTCCACCAAGTTCAATAATGTGATCATTTCTAAGATCTATTCAATCCACAAGTGTTACAACTTTCATATTTATTCATAATCCATTGGTATCTGCAAATATACCTTTATTACTTTCGAATCACCCAAGAATTATCCAATCTTGTCAATTCTAAATCCAAATATATCACACTAGCAACAATCCTTCAAATTACCTAACTTGACATCTAAGGATTAGGATGACTTTCCTGATAAGAGTACTTTCCGTAAATTTAGTGATCTTCCATATATTCTTAGTTCTCAAATATTTTCCAAGCTTGGACTACTATAGAAGAATTTGGAACTTGCACCATCTGAAGCAGCAACGAGGATTAGCACAAGGTAAGAGGGAAGTAGCATAGGTAAGAGGTTGGGGAACAACTAAATAACATCCCAAACAAACACACAAGAGAGAAGTAAACTCCAACCAGGAGAAACTTAGCTCGAAAACAAAAATAGTTTTTAAAGATGGTTGTACTACAAGTACACAAAGATTTGGTACAGTCCATCTAATACCAACAAGCAATATACATAAGCGTTCTAAAATCGTAGAGCTTTACTTGGGTACTATAAACAAAGGAACTATTCTTCAAATCTTCATGACGACACGGTCCTTTGGGTGCTTCTCAGACTTGATCTCTCTAACCCGTCTATAGAAATTATAAAGGAAAGTGGATAC
>JACBGG010000225.1:0-105000 GCA_017311315.1 Dendrocalamus latiflorus
TGTCTACATCAGCAACTGGCGCAGATGGCAATGCTGGTGTTGCGAGCGCTGCGGCGGTTGGCCTCGGTAGCGGCGCTCGAGTCGGCGGAAGCAGTGACGCCGATGCCCACGCTGGCATGGCTAGTGACCCAGCGCCTAGGCCGGTGCAGCCACTTTGACGGTGGAAAACGTCCTGTTGGCGGCCCTCTGTACGTTGCAGCGCGAGCTGGCGGATCTCCGAGGAGCCGTGCGGGAAATGCAAGAGGCTCAAAGCCAGCAGAAGGCACAGAGCCAACAAACCCCGTCGGTAGTGGCAACGGAAGCTACACCAGACCGAACGGACAGCCGCGACGCTCCCACTCCGGTCGTGTTGCGCTTTGATGTGTCGATTCGGAGTTCCCCCTCTCCGCTAGCCTACAGCAGTCAGCGTGGCCAGAGGACTTCCAGTTCCCGACCATCGAGCTGTACAAGGGCAACACGGACCCTAGGGAGTTCATTCGCGTGTACAAAACCACCATCGAGGCCGCTGGCGGGGACGACTTTACCAAGGCGAAGGGACTGTCGTTTGCGTTGCAAGAAGTGACGCTCTCTTGGTTTTTTACCATAGAGCCGAACTCCATCTAAGCATATGAATAAATCCGGGACTGCCTGTATAACAACTTCCAGGGAAACTACGTCGAGCGCGGCGACGCGGATCAACTCTTCGCCATCAAGTAGAAGCCTTTGGAAAAGCTCTGAGAGTACTTTAAGCGTTTTGCTAAGGTTCGCTGCCAGGTTAAGGATGTCAATGAGACCACCACCATCAACGCAGCCATCCAAGGCCTTCGCCCGGAGCCGCTAACCGAATACGACGTGCGCAAGCCGATAAAGATGGTGGCCAAGCTCTTCGATAAGATGGAGAAGTATGCGAGGGCAGAAGAGGACGCACAACGGCGCAGAGGCGGCAACTCCGACACCAACTAGGTGGAGGACTCACCGAAGGACACCTTCAAGCGCAAGCAAGACTCCTCGAAGGACACTTCCGAGTGCAAGCAAGACTTCTCGAAGGACACCTCCAAACGCAAACAGGATTTGTCGAACAACAAGTCAAACTGCAAGCAGCATAGGTCTCAGAGGGCCTGCTATGTCTTCAACATTGAAGACAGCCCCCGCTAGCCGAGGGTAGAGTCGCAGAGGTCGAGGACGCGGGCAGGGCCGGGACCGAGATGATGGAACCCGTGGCGAAGGAGACCGACAGCAGTACGGCTTGTGGTGCGAAGTGCATGGCCGCGGCGACCATCTCACGCGGACATGCCCCGCCATTGCAACGCTTCACCAAAGCGTCGCCAGGGACAGAGCCCTGGAAGCGGGGACACCAGTGGTGGCCCACGTGCAGCAGCCCCAAGAGGGCCCTTGCGAATACAGGCCCCGGAGGGAGCCCAGCGCCGCGTCATAAATGTCATATCCGGGAGTTCCTCCTTAGAATTTTCGTCCGCGCGGCAGCAGAAAACCTACGCGCGTCGGTTGCATCACGTGGCGGCATACCCGACGTAAGCGCCGTCGATCTGGGCACAACACGACATCACCTTCATCATTGCCGACGCAGAGGGCGTCAACTTTCCTCACCAGAACATGGGTTAATCTCAGCATTAGACATCAGCTGGTTAGAATATTGTTGTCGATCGGGGAAAACAATCAAATGAATCGATTAGTGTATAGACTCTTACCTTAGCTCCATGATTAGTGGTGGGTTTAATTACATGCAACTACCTACTACCGAACGTGCACTATGATCCACTACTACAGAGAAAATTTTATCTTCTTTGAGAAACATTACATTTTTCACAGTACACTACACCATGACACGGGTAGCCTTAAATTAGGCAGAAAACAGAAAAAAATTAACTTGTCTTAGGGTTAGTTTGGCACTGCGATATTAAGATAGACCTATGCTTTCTTAAATAGAAGTTACATGTTTGGACATTGGATCAATCTAACATGAGATGCACATATCTCAAAGCTAATCAAAGAGAACAAATGACTTAAAGAGTTTAAGAAAAACAGACAGCTTACGAATAGCAAACCCGAAAGAGAAAAGCACTTCATCTAAGTCTCACGCACGAAGTCTCATGTACGCATATGCATGTGCTTGGTATATATGTGCTTGGGACAACAGTATATATGTCTCACATGGAACTCTCGAGACAAAGCCGGATTAGCATTGTTTCACACCGCATTTACAGAACTAGCCGTATGCCAACTGTATTAGCAAAAATAGCACTTTTACCGTCCGGTGGGCGCGCGGTAGCGCCGGCGACGCGACACGTGGCGGGGCCACCGGCGACAGGCAGTCTGCCTGCCTACCGCTCGGTTGGGGGATAGCAGGCAAGCCTATCGTCTGGTAAAGGGGCGGTAGGTGATTAAGCCGGCTTAATTACCTGCCCTAATTTTTTGCATTTAGTGTTTTTTTGAATTTTTAAAAATATTAAATGAGTTCAAAAAAATTATGAATATTTATGTATATCCTTCCAACACAACGTACCTGACAGTGTAATTTTTGGATAATTTTACCCATTGTGAATATTGCTAAAACTTCATACAATTTTGATAATTTTACGAGTTTTTACGTATAGCAACGAGTTCCAAAAATTACAAAATTTTATGTGAAGCCTCTCGACACAGTCATAGTTATTGTGTATTTTTTTGAAAATTTTATGTGGTCTAAATTAACACATTTATTCGGGTTAATTTAATCATGAATTTACGAATATTTCACATTTTTTACAATTTTATACATTAATACTTGTACAATAAAAGTAATTATAGTATTACAAAAAATACATCACACTGGATGTGATATGGTTCACCCATCTGAGCCACTGCTACCTCCTCATCGAATTACATTCACCTAGGGGAAACCAAATTCAGGGTTACATCCACCCGACGAATTTTCATCCCACCCACAAAGGTTTTTGGAATAGATACTAACTCGAGTAAGTTCTCATACCCGTCCTTGACCATGGGCACGACTGTTTGAACAGTTTATAGTCTGCAGAAACTATACACTTTACCTATAAAGATAATCAACTTGTTATGTTTTATATATTTTCTTGAACATGTGAATCAAGATGGTCATCACAGGGCCTTTACAATGTATCCTCCAGTGTAAGTTACACCCGCTAAGGTTTCACATGACGATGGTTACGTCCACCACACGCAAACCCCCTCTTGCGCCCACACAGCGGCTTACACCGATGATATGACCCATCTCCACGACGGCTTAAAACCAACGACACGACTCGTGGGTCACTCCAATGGTACAATCTTACTGGTGGATATAAATTATTTAGTTAAATCGTATCCATTATAGACTTGTGGTTGTACTGTTTTACATTGGGAGGTCATCATAGAATTAAGTCGTTAAAGTTATCTGGGTGGTGCATACCACCATTTCTCATACTACATCCACACCAACCGTGATACCATCTATCTAGATATGGTAACAGTAGGTTTTAGAGTTTTGAGAAACACAAAACGAAGTTAGCTCAAATATACCAGTCATTTTCCTCCAATAACTGCCCAAAAATAAGTTCTATGATTAAAAGATAATGATTAAGGCAAGTTAATACCATAATACTTAAGCAAAACTAGCATGACGCTTAAGTGAGATATATTGCTAGTAAAGTTACCATTAATTATCTAGAATGATAAGGATCATGTGATTCATGTGTATAAATGATGATATAATATTATTACAATATCAAGTAGGCATATATCTAACCTTAAGTGTAACATACATTTGCATAACAAGTAGGTTTAATATGATCAAAGTATTGACTCGTCGAGCTCACAGGCTGGTTGGTCTTGGAACTCTTGAGTTTGCTCGAACTGGGGCTTTTCTGCGTCCTCGTACTCTACTCGGATGATCGCATCGGAAAACGAACAAATAGACGAGCAAAACAAATAAATACAAATAAAAAATCCAATTTTACTCTAAATTGAACGAAGCCACTGCCATTAGATAGATCTTGAATTTAAAAAAATTAGAAACAAATTTTATAAATTTTGGAACTAAAACAAATGAGAACGAGTCCTTCAAAATTTAAACCATGATTTAATCCAAGAAAAAACAGAGAAGAGAGGTTACCCTCACTGACATGGGGGCCCACAAATTTTATTTAAATTTACAAGTTAATTTTTTACTGAAAATCTTTACTAAGGCTGAAAGTTGGGTCCTACTAGATTTTAAATTAATTTGATTCACTTCTTAAAAGAAAAAGCTCTACGACTGATAGGTAGGACCTTTTTATTGTGCAAACAGTAGAACGGGCCTACTTGTCAGTTGCTTAAACCTTAAACTAATCGGTTAAAATATTTTTAAGAGCCGACGAGGCCCACATATCAGTGGGATGAGCTCTAATTAAATAGGGATGGCCCACATATCAACGACAGATTTACGAAACTACTGATATGTCATTAATGCTTAACTAAGTATGGCTTAAATCCTAATGGCTTCGCTACAGTGCTTCTTCCTCGCTGGCAAGGGAGACCATGGTGGCCAGATGCATGCCCAAAAATAGAACCATTGACTCAACATGCACCTTTAGGCGAGGTATCGTGACCCAATTTTGAGGCTAGGGGCAGGCAGTGAGCTTGTGCGGCGATGCTAGGCTAAGCGTGGCATAGTGGCGCTATAGGGTATTAGAGCCCAATTTGTCGCTACGGGAGTATCACTGTATGGTGAGAAACGTACCAGAGGTGATCCCGAAATGCGTTGGGCTAGTGAGTGGCGCAGTGTCGGACGAACGCATGTGGTGCGTGGCTAGGGCATGTTTGGCGTGGTATGGAGAGGCACAGCGCGTTCCAGGTTGGGCCAGGGGCTAACTGGGCCGGACTAAGGCCTGACAGGCCGAGAGGAGGCGGGTGGGCTTGGGCCAGCCAAAGGAAGGTTTTGAAATTTTCAAATTTTCAAATTTTAAGTGAGTTTTGAGAGAGGCTTTTTGAGTTCAAACTTACTTTTAAAATTTCATTTCAAGAAATTTTGAAATCCCAAAAATGGGGTGTTACACCCATTTACTTTGAGGAATTAGCTAAGGCACGTACATTACTTTTGGCCGTGCGCCGCGCGCGCGTCCAAGTCCGCCACACGCCCACGCCCACGCCAACGCCAAGGCTGGAGCGTGAGTGCCTCCGCTCCGCCGTCGTCCGTCCCCCGTCTGTAATTGGCCCCACCACCGCGCGCACCCGAACGAACGTCCGCACACACGATGTATCGGCACGCGCACGCACTCTCCGGCGGTCTCCACATCACGCAACTTCTTTGGTTCACGGACGCGCCAAGCCATTGCCGAGGCCCGTTCACGTCGCGTCGCGCCACGCCACGCCTGGGCCCGGCGCGCGCAAACGCCGAACGCTCGACGGGCGCCGCCAATTCACGTTCTCGGCTTTCCCGCACGACACGACACGACAGCCGTGGGCCGAGCTACCAGCGGCACCGTGCCGCTCCGCCGAGGCCGCCCTTCCTCTCCTCTCCATTCGAATCATGACATATGGTCATGCAAAGAGGTGGTTGGTTTATTCTACCCTATGTCATGGGATTGAAAAGGTCTAATATGGGGATCTAGCCTTATTCTAAAAGCTGTTTTTCAGGTTTTCTACAGTAACTAGCTTTTAAACGGAGTATTTTTTTAGATAGGGTTTACTAGTTAATTGTAGTATATACTTTACTGACTTCATTTATATCGGCAAAAACCGCATGTGAGTTTCTGTTACTCTGTAATATCTCGTACAAATAGCTCAAAAGTCATAAGCCGCAGCCAAAAAGAACAGGCCCTAGATCCCATTTGAAACTTAGGAATTTTTGCTAATTCTTACTAAAATTGAATTATACTCGTTTCAGCTTTAGCTTCTAGCTTCTATCTTTTAATTCACTATTCCTTAATTTCATCTTTTTCTAGCCTTTTGTCTTTTCTTTTTCCCGTATTCCTTCGTATTATCTGTGATGGATTAACTTGGTTTTTTATTTTTAATTTTTTTAAAATTTAATTACGTTAAATAAGTCACCATCAGCTAGAATAAAAAAATAAACCAGATACAGTGAAAAAACTATAAACCATCGTCAAACTAAGCGCCCTATATATTCATGTGAAATTCTCTGAGTTCCAAACTGGCCCTAAAGGTGATGAGGTCTCGTAAGATTTTCCTTCATCCTTCACTATATCAGTACTACTTACCTTGACAGTTTGACAGCTACACTCGTGTTGTAAAAGGGTGAAACGTGAGTGAAACGCTGTTTCAAGGGTACTTGTTCAACTTCAGTTGATAATGTACGATCGATATACTATCCTTCAAAAGATGGCAGGTTGGGTTGGAATGAAACTAGACCTGTATTATATATATGCATGTAACGTGCCGGTTCCTTAAATCTCTTTTCAGAGTGAGACCATGAACTCAAGTCCAAAGAATTCCCTCTGCGACAGCGACAAGCAAAACTGATCTCGCACAAAGAGGAGCTCTCTGGACTTCACAATTACACCACCTTAATTGGGAACAGATTTCCATCTTGCTCTCTCTATTTCCCTTCTCTCTTTACCGTCAATTTTGCAAAAATCAACTGACCAAACAGTTCTTGGTCATCCAGGCATGCGGCGTGCAGATGATGTACACATTTTTCTTGTACACATTTTTCTCAGAGGTAACATGAGTGAGAAACATTCATGTTTACGTGGACGATCCCACCTGCCTTCTCTTGCAAATGACTGGAGCAATCAGCATCCATACTGCAAGTGCGAGCATTGGTCAGTGAACACAGCGCACATACAGTTTCAACTTTCAATGCAGCAAAGATACAATACAAATTTGGTTCTGTGAACAAATGCTCTGACAACGTGTTGCTCAGCTCACTGGGGTTCAGGGATTTGTTCACTTACTGTACACGATTGCTGCTAGCCATGCGTTAGCAACACGTACCCATGTACTCGCCCAACCAACATCTATTGTCCACCTGAGGCAATGATCATAATGTTTTTCAAATTTAGACAACATGATATTAGTCCATATATGCACTTGTGTTTGGAGTAAATTAACTACGTTGTCAAGCAGATCAAATTTTTTGCAGTAGTTTATCACTGCATAAATATCTTTCTGAAATTAAAGAGAGTGGAGTTTGTCTGAATTTACTTTTCCATGGTTTGATGCGCATTCCAACCAACAAAGATCATGGCAAAGTACATGGCGCCCATGGCAAACACGAAATGGAAGAAACCGAACCCGTAGGGGATATCGTCTTCTGACTCAACTTCAGTCTTCTTGAACTGCAAATGCTTAGAGGCAGTTCAATTTGAATCGTGTGCTTCACCCATCTGGTGATCAATTCAATACAGCTGACAATATACCTGGAAGCATTTAGAATCTATTCCCGTGGAGAAAGTCGCCATGACGATGACAATAACCGCGATAACAAAACTCTGCAGAAGTCGACATTTCGTTTTTCAGTTAGAACTAGGAAAATGGCCCGCGCACATGCACGGACATCATCTTTAGTGCATTAAAAATGTTTGCAAATAAAGTTTTAATTTCATATTATTCGATTTGAATGAAATGCGTGGGTGAGTGGAATGACTTGTGATAAGTTCAAATGGTTTTAGTTGATATTTCAAGATTTTGTTTAATATATCCATCCCAAACTTCTTCATACCAGCCATATCAAATATGAATATACAAATTTACGTACAGTAAACCGGAGTCCTATAACCTGAAAAGACTGAATTAGATAGTGACAAAGGAGCACCTCTAAAATAAAAGGATGTGTGCCATTCGCGTGTGTAGATTTGCTAAATTTTTGTACATTCATTCTAAAAAATGACATAGATGAAAATTGGATTTGTTAACAAAAGCTTCTTTATATAGATTAGGGTTCATAGAATTAAAGGTCGGATGTTTTTGTTTTTTTGTGAGCAACTCGAAAACATCCGTCATTGGTTATTAGTAATGAAGAGAAGCCAGTTAATCATACTAGTACGCAGTAAGTTGATGCCATTTTTTTCCTTCGGTAAATTTTCTGAGCTATCACTGAAGATAAGAAGCATCACTGAAGAGGGCTCTAAGAATGTGTTTACCGTGATGTTGAGCCAATGTGCACTTGTTGCAGCTTCTGCTTTCTTGTTGCAAATCTCTGTGTGTGGCTCACTATTTGTGGGGTAAATTTACAGCACAAAAAAATGAGGAAGGAACTTGTATCATGAAATGGGCTAGTTTGATATGCAATCACATCGATCAGAATTCAGATTTGAATCTTTACCTTCTAATTGCTGACCAGCACAGGAACACAACGTACACTCCCATCAGCCCTGGTGCCAGATAGCCTGCCTTTACCTGATCTTGAGAACAGTGAAATTTGATCATAAATCCTGGTCAACATCTTAATTGATAACAACATTTTATTTGAGAGTGTGTTTACCTTGGAGTTCAATGAGATGCAGGACATGAGCTGTACAAGCACCAGTGTGATGGTGATGAACAGAATGTTCAGCTTGCAGGTCGGCCTCGGCGCGTACCAGACGTACATCAGAACAATCCCTACGATAGATCCAACATACGCTACGATGGAGATCACAAGCACCTGCATGTGGCTGCAAATTCAACCATATACATACTGCCACTGTTAGATTACGGCGTCAGATGGTAACCATACACAACAACTTGGTCTGGACAAGCCTACCATCTCTCGAGGTTTATCTCTGACCGGCAACAGTCGTTGAGCCATGTGATGAAGCTGGTCACACTGATTAGTTGAATAATAAGAAATGCCCTGTTTAATTCCAAGACAAGTAAACACGTATCCTTGAAACCTAAACTGAAGAACAAGAAATGCCTGAAAAAGGCAGGCATGCGTGTGATGTACCCTGCTCCAAAATGCGCGACCTTCCCTGGGAAAAAAATTCAGACAAACACACCATCATCATCAATAGCATGCAAGAGGCCGTTTTAACAGCAAAGAGGTGACCAGAGGGAGGCAGACAGATCTAGCCGCGGAACTGACCGTAGAGCTGGATGAAGGGCGACGACACGAAGAAGGAGATCACCGTGAAGCCCATCCACAGGACGATCTTGGCCGGCCACCACTCGGAGTGCCACGAGTTCCGGCAGTCCTGCACCTTCCTCGTGTTCACGGTGGACAGGAACATGACGAAGAAGAAGAGCTGATCAAAATCATCTTGTCAAGGACAACATGCAACCGTACCTACTGCTCCAAAACATGAACATTTCTGAATTCTGAATCATTTCCAAGGATACGAAGCAGCCGAGGCTGATCCGCAGAACGCCCTCCGCTCCGAGGCAATACCGCGCGCCCTGGCAACCCTTGAGGCGCTGGAGCTCGGAGAGGGCGGAGTTGCCGTAGTCGCGGATGGTCCAGGCGAGGAGGTTGGTGACGAGGAAGATGAGCGCGTAGACGTAGCGCGCCATCATGGGGTTGGGGCCGAGGCACAGGTGCGCGCAGCACGAGTCCTCCATGAACCGGATGTACCTCTCTCTTGACCCGCTCCTCTGGCCGCCGCCGCCGCCTTCCCTCTCCCCCGGCGTCACGCCATCGCCGCCGTGGACCGCCATGCCCTCTTCGCTGTCCATGCTGCTGCAAAGTGTCATCCCAAGAACCGCACTGCCGCTTCCTGCACACGCACAATCCCACACAAGATTCACATCACACGCGAGTTACGGCACGAGATCGTTCGTTCGTTGCGTACGCGTCGATCGCCTGTCATCCTCGCCGCCTCGGCGCGCGTGATCGAAAACGATGTGTTCCTTTGCACCAAAGCCATCATCCCGAAAGAGTGTAGTTCTTGTCTTGCTTTATGGGCAAGACTACCGCCGCTGCTTGCTTCGACCAGCGAGCGCTCCAGTTTGACTCGCTTTGACCAACAAATTTGTCATAACTGACTAACCGTGACAGTCGTAGTAACCGTCACCCCTAAGTTTGCAAGGCAAGAAAAACAGTTAATTTTGCTTTTACTTGTCCCGTTTCGGCTTCATTCCCCAGCTTCCAATAGTTAAGATTGTGTTCAACTGCTCAAGAATCATTGATATTTTCTTTCTAACTACCATCCAGATTTATGATCATTGGATTAGAGATTCAACGGCCAGGAATTATCTCTGCCCCCTACCAAAAAAAAATCTTCCCTTGCCAAAAAAAGAAGCCGTTAGATCTCTAATCCAACGGCCTAAAATTTAGATAATTGTTAAAAAGAAAACTTCTGGGTAATATCTAGACACTTCCTTCTTCCAAAGCTTACATGTTGTGGTGTCTAATTTCACTGTCTTGACAGGGATGGGGGATAATATAAAGAGGTGAAAGGCGACTAAAAGGAAAGGTAACCCAGAGAAGAGGAATTGTACTAGTAACGAGCTTGGCTTTAAAGGAAGAATAGGATTAAAGATGGACATAAAGAAAGCTCCATGGACTGGAGACTGGAGGAGGATGCACAATTGCACATGGCTTTTTTGTGCCTATCATGTGGAGCTTTGCATGTTTGTAGAAAAAGAGCAAAGCTGCAATGCAAAGCATACAATGATGGTGGAGTGGAAGGAGGAAAAATAAAGGAAGCTAGGTGAAATTCCTTGGGGAATATATACCAGTTGTTAAGGGTATTTAGGTTTTTTTCATGTTTTCTAGGGTTTGTGTCCATTGTACTATATAAGCCACATAGGTTATTGCAATAGATTTGTGCTTTAAGGTTTCTTACATGTTATCAGAGTCTAGGTTTTGAACTTAGCCTCCGCTCCGGCCGTCACCGGTCACCACCGGCCACCACCGCCCCCAGGAGGAGTGTGCTCCACTCCCGGGGGAGGCCACCTCCTTCCACTCCAAGCACGCGCCACTGCCTGCCACCTTCGCGCCAGATCCAGACGCATCCAGCCTCCTTGCACCAGATCCGACCGGCTTTGGCCTTGGCCGCGCTTCGCACCACCACTTCAACGCCGGGCAGCCACTTCTTCGACAGCTCCTCTGGTGGATCTTCGCTAGTCACTGGATCCCGTCACCCATGCGGCTCCACCTCGCTCTCTTTGGGCCGCCGCCATGCCCTCTTGGCCTGCTCTTTCGCTGTCGGTAGCACGCAGCCCAGATCTGGACACCTCCATGCCAGATCCATGCGGATCTAAGTCGCCTTGTCTCTTAATAGCTACCAGCTCCTTCTAGCCTCCCAGCGCTGTCCCAGCTGTCGGATCCTGTCGCCGCCAGATCCCTCCGCTGCTCGAGCCTCTCCACCTGCTCCAGGCTGACCCCCAGCCCGGATCCATGCTGTCTGCACCAGATCCGGACTCGCCTCGCCTGGATCCGGGCACCTCCACACCGGATCTGTCCGTCCTGCCTAAAGCTGACGTCGTCGTCCTCTTCTTGAACCGCCACCACCATCCTTCTTTTGGACCACCGCCATCGCTCGCTTCTTCTGGCCACCGATCATTTGCCTTCCCCTCACGATGCCGCCGAGGAGAGGAATGGGAGGCGTGGATGGTAGAAGCGGCGAAGTTGAGGTAGAAGATGAGGGCAACGTGCGCCGTCACCGGGTTAGTGCCGTCAGTGTAGAAGTGGGGATCCACCGACGCCATGGCTGTTCAGCCAAGGAGATGGAGATGGCTCGGATAGGAATGGGAATGGCCCGAATGGGTGGCCTCTCGGTGTTTTTATGATGGCATTCGAAATCCTATTGAGAATGGGATCATCAAGAACATGTTGGACCTCGAACCTGCTGTTGCTTAGTACCTTGATTCTTTTGTTTAATCTTTTGTTGCATCCATTCAAATTGGTAGTATTATCTTTGAGTTTGTCAAAGTTGTGCGAGTCCACAACATCCTTGTCAATCAGCCGATTGCTTTGCTAGCTACAGTTCATCCTCTCAGATGCGTGTGGTCATCTCCTTCCTTTCACATAGCCGTAGATCATAAAAGTCTTTTCTTTGAGCAGTTGCCCGAGCTTCTAAGGCCGCTGTACTTTTCTGCACTGTGCCTCCATTGCGCTTCTTGTGCGTAGTGCCGCCGCCGTCTTGGGCTTCGATCTGTGCTGCTATGTTTCTATCTTCCTCTTCAGCTTGATTTGATAGCTCTCTACTTGTGTCACCTTCCACATCCTCTCCATCGTGTTACCACGGTTGACTTCGTTTCCGCTTACGTCTACCTTCTCGGCTCATACACTTTGTGCTTTATGGGCTACTGCACGATTTTGTATGGGAGGCGATCTTTCCGATACAATTTTCCAAGACTTACATGCTTTGATGATATCTTCAAGACACGAATTTTGGAATTTTCCTATTTTATTGTCAATCCTTTTCAAATGTAGTGCTATTGCGTACGCCTTACATTTGAGAGGGGGTGTTAAGGGTATTTAGGTTTTTTTTCCTATTTTCTAATGTTTGTGTCTATTGTACTTGTCGATGTTTTAATATCGATCTTACGTATGATTTGTTTGGATTCGGGAGAACTCTTAGAAGACCCAGTGTATGCGCATGCGGAGTAGAGACACGGGAAACTTTATCCTAGTTCAGGCCTTCTTCTAAGAGAATAACAACCCTACGTCTAGTGTGATTGCTAATTGCTAGAAAGTGGATTACAACAGAGAATTACACGAATGGCTAGTGCTATCTTGTGTGAATGATTCACCAATCCTCCTCTTCTCCCTTTGACATTAACCTTTAAGTAGCTGGTGAAGCGGCGGCAGTGGTCCCGCGCCAGAAGATGCCTTGACGCTTCATATGATAACCGCCTGACAGAAATTACTGTCAGATAGACATAAGAGGCCGTTCACCGTGTAGCGGTTGTTGTCAGAGAGAGATCGTGTGCGGTTAGTGGACTAACGCACATTCTAACTACCTTGTCAGATGAACCGACAGTGTAGTTCATTGTCGTAGACAAGTCGGTTGGAGATAGATTTGTCGTAGGAAGACTTACAACTACATAATTGTAGAAGGACTTACGACCATAGGATAGTCGCAGTAAAACTTACGACTATATGGTCGTAAAAAGACTTACGACCATATGGGTAGTCACAGTAAGACTTACAACTATAAGGTCGTAGAAGAATTTACGACTATATGGTCGTAGAAGTGCTTACGACCATTCTACCATATTTACCTCTTATCGATAAGGGGTATATTTAAGGAATATAATGACGTAATAATTTGAGAATTATTATATCCTTATCAGTACTATATAAGCCCTACGGACTATTACATTAGATTTATGCTTCAAGATTTCATATACCAGTAACTGACTAACTGTGCCCACTTAAAGTGATAATTTGTGTTGATGTGCATGCTTAGTGTAACTTTGTGCTTGCAACTAGTGGTGGTACCTACGTGCCGCCTCTGAAAATATTAGTGCCGATTAACCTGGTTGGAATAGTTTGGTGCAGAGGATCTGATAAAGTTTTCCAGATATCCTTTGCCTAATATCTCTGTTCATTTTCAGCTTTTTGATTTTATTTTTAATTTTTTATACTAACTAGTTTTTAAATAAAATGTCTTTTCAAGATGAGATCACTAGTTAATTGTAGTACATACTATACCGACTTCATTTATATCGGCAAAACCACACGTACTCTATAATCTCTCGTACAAACAGTTCAAAAACCATAAACCGTAGCTAAAAATCATAAGGTTCAGCCAAAAAAACAGATCCATTGACGGTCATAATTTAAGCTAGATATTTCTGAATTCTGCGTAACAGAGGGTCTTCTCTCTAGCCAATCCCATCTCTCTTTTTTATTTTTTACTTTCTCCTGTTCTCTGTATTGACAGACTGACAGAATTTCATACAGCCAGTCCGCGATATCAACATAGAAATACAGAAGAGAGGCCAAGCATGTACAGTAATAAAACATCATGCATCTTGACGCTCCTTGTGAGCAATAGCTCATCGCACAGACACGATTGAACTTAATAATACCATGTTGCAAAAACTAGCTAGCTCAAATGAACAAGCAATTAACAAGAAAGAAGTAGGAAAGAACATGTTTGTGTCTCAATTAGCAGCAGCAGCAGCAGCAGCAACAACGCACCTTACATCCAGGTCGATGCATCTACCGGTCCAGAATCCGATCCCCTGTCGTGGCAGCTGTTGGAAGAAGGAATCAAAGAAAGATTGTCAAGCAGGATGAGAGATCGCGTGAAGTTCAAGATATTTCTAATGAGTAATTGCTATTTGGTTAAGTTAAATTTAAATTTTGTAAAAGTTTAAAAAAGTTTTAATTTCAGATTGTGATGTTTGATTGTCATCGGGCAAGTGGTTAGAACTCTTGCCTTATTTTGTAAAATATAGTTAAGTACAATCTGAACTTGATAAGTCTTATATCATTTGAGTAAAGATTTTAAATACCATTAAAAAATTTAAACGAACATTCACTCATGACCACGAAAAGCAAAAACCAAATGCTCTTGCGAATGCCGCAGCAATCGACCCCAACAGCGAAACTGATCGAAGAAACCTCTCTCACCGATATTTCGCGAAACAAATCATATATGTATAAAAAAAAGCAATCTCAAATGCAACAGAACAAACAGCTCGACACTTTTTTGTTTGCGAGGAGAACCAAAGAGCTCAATACTGAATTACTTACTGATCGCGCATGCAGGATCACGAGCGAACAAGAAGGCGATCGGCTCGCATGCACACGGAGTCGAGGAAGCAGCAGAAGAGAAGCCAGGCCCTGTCCTCCTAGAAGCAGCCTGCCTCCTCCACGCGTGCCATTGTTGTTGCCGTTCGTTGCCAATGGCGGCAGTGGCCTGAATGCTAGCTTGGCTTTTATTCTAGCGCCGAGGAGGTGGGCAATTCAAGAGGTGGTGGAGGAATGAGCGGGCGCAGCCGCAGAGTGGAGGCGGCAGTGCTCCCTTTTTTCCCGCCGCAAGCACGCCGGCCGGCTCACATAAATTTACTGCTCCCTGCCGGTGGTTTTGGCTTCGTTCGTGGTGTCCCCAATGTAAATGCATGTATCACGAACTCCACCTCCGTCTCTCCTTTAACGTCCCACGTTTTCTAACTAACCTAATCAACGTAATTAATATATTCATAGCAATTAAGTGATCAAATTAATATTAGAGATCAAATTCTTTAGTTCGATTATCGTCAAGGAAATTCCAATTAACGAATGCGAGTAAATAAACATAGCATATTGTATTGCAAATCAAAACTCAGTTATCCATTATCATTAATTCACACTTACAATGGAGAGAATTAATTACAAAGGGAAAACCATCTCATGCATACTCATTTACATTCGGATCAACAGAGAATAGAAATTACATTCATACTAATACACATTTTCTTCTATACATCAATATTAAGAGAAAGACGAAGTTACATTCATATCATCTCATACATTAGGATTCACCGTCGAACCAACACCGCACCGCTATTTCTTTGTGAGTAAATTAGTACTTAAGATGCCGAAAAAGATCGAACAAAAGAACAAATAAAACTAAACGAACCAAAGAAGGAAAGAGAGATTGCCGTCAAAGCCCTAGAGGTTAAGTTCGGGCAGGGCAGACCGTTCACGGAGATACCTGACCGTCCGGGGGTCAATCAGCACCTCTCACAATCATAGGGTCATCATTCGGCATAAACAAACCTGAGTTATTCTTAAAAGACATAGAAACCTATTCATCAGTCATGGGTGGTATTACCTTTAGGTACTTAATCTCAATGGCAGTAAAACTGAATTTAGAAATGAAATTGATGGATGTGGTAACTACATACCTTTATGGAAACTTGTATTTAGACATTTATATGAAGGTGCCTAAAGATATCTATGTCCCAAACTAAGACAAAGCAAATAGAAACATTTATAGTGTAAAACTCAGGAAATCACTGTATGGACATAAGCAATCAAACAAAATGTATAATCGGTTAAGCGACTTTGTATACAAGAAAAGCTACACGAACAATGAGGATTGTCCCTGTGTATTTATACGACGATCCCAGAATGCATTTTGTATAATCTCAGTATATGTAGATGATCTGAATATCATTGAAATCTTGGAAGATATAAAGGAGGCGAGTTTTTACCTGGAGTTAGAATTCGAAATGAAAGATTTGGGTAAAACCAAATATTGCCTAGACTTGCGGCTTGAGCATGTCCCTGAAGGAATATATCAATACATCACTCCGCATACACTCAAAAGATATTAGAAAGGTTTGGCTGTGAAAAGGCGTACCCATTGAAAGTACCTGTTAGACCCGCATATGTATTCCTGTGTGGTGAAACTGTAATTTCATGGAAATCGTCAAAGCAAATTCTTGTATTGAATTCAACAAACCATTCGGAAATCTTAGTACTGTACGAAGCTGCACAAAAATGTGCTTGGCTTCGACGAATGATTCACCACATCCAGCAATCATGTGGATTAAATATCATGCAAACTCTCACAATTATCTATGAAGATAATGCAACTTGTGTTGCACAAGTGCAGCTGGTTACGTGAAGAGTCATCTTATAAAGCACATCAACCCTGAAGTTCTTCTGTGCTCATGTATTGCAAAGATAGATGAAATTAAGATACTGCATAGTAAGTCATGTGAAAATTTGCAGATTTGTTCACTAAGTGACTTCCAGCATCTAACTTTGAAAGGTGTATACGTGGAATTGGAATAATGAGACTTAAAGAAGTGCAGAACTCAAGGAGATTCTTCTCGAGCTCACTATTAAGACTTGATCACGAAGATCAAGACAAAGAATAAATCCTGTGGATTAAATGAAATTAGGTGGATTGTACTTTTTTCCCTTGATGAGTTTTCTGAAAGTTTCTCGGTTAGGATTTTTAATGAGGCAATTCGTACAACACAACATAACATGTATCATATACTCTTTTTTTTAAATTTTTGCCACTATATTGTTATAGAGTTTTGATGAGACATGAACGTGTCGGATGAGTGCCCAAGGGGGAGTGTAGGAAATCTGGACTTGGGTCTGTAAGCCTGGCTCATTGGTGGACACTCTCCACTTAATCTATAAATAGGGGTCCCAATCACTATAAAGTGTATTTGTAGAAGAGAAAGCAATAAAGAAGAAGGGTTTTCCTGTTTATCTCTGTGTTTAATCTTGTATTTTCTTATATTATTGTATAATTGATTTATTTCTCTTGTCTAAAAAAATTGCTTAGACTAGATTCGTCGTGACAGTGATACTTCCTCAATACTTAGTATATCGTATAGTGGACCAGATTTTAGAACTGACAGCGTCAACCAACTGTCAGGGCAGGTACTTTCGATCACTTGTAGCTACGTGGTGGTCACCTGAGGATGCGTCAGGGCAAGAGACCCACCCAGCTAGGGGCCCACGGCCACGGGACTTCTGGCCTCTGGGCACGGCTGAATGGTTGATGCGTCAGGAGGTGGAGGCAGATTGGCAGGGCAGGGTGAGCACTGAGCACCAGACTTATGTATGCATGTATGTGTGGTCAGTGGCAGGCTCCTATCTGTCCACAACTGCAGCAGATCTTTCCTTCCTCATGTATGTATGTATGTATATATGTTTGTGTCCAGAAATTGCCGGAACAGTAAGAGACGTGGTGCATACATATTCAGAGTTTCAAAGGGCGCGCATAGGGCTGTAAACGAGCCGAGCTCGAGCGAACTTGGCCTTCCAGGCTCGAGCTCGGTAGAAGCTCGAGCCGAGCTCGAGTTGGGGTTCGAGCTCGGCTCGGCTTAAGCTCGAGTAGGCTCGAGCTCGGCTCGTTGAAGCTCGATAACAATTAAAATGATTTATTATGCACTATTTTTCAATAATAAGATAAGCTCGAGCTCGAGTTCGGCTCGAGTAAGCTCGGTAAGAATTAATATGTATTACTATTTAAGCTCGAATCGGGGCTCGCGAACTATTCGAGTTCGGCTCGGTGAAGCTCGCGAGCTCGAGATCAAGCTCGAGTTCAGCTCGTTTAAAGCTCAAATCGAGTCTAGAGCAAGCCGAACTCGAGTAGCTTGCGAGTTTCGAGCTTTTTTACAGTCCTAGGAGCGCACACACAAAATCAGAGGGTTTTTTTTATATATTTTTTTATCGCTGTGGCTATGCTGTACAGCACTGTTTTGCACAACAATGTGTATGTGGATACTGTATTAACCCCACTCACGATAAGTAATTAAACTCTCTTGGGCCAATTGTCCTCGATTAATCAAAACAAAGATCAACCTAGCGTCTGTGTGTTTGGCTCCCCAAAGATCAGATAGGCTCTTCCACATTCCAAACATCGCACTATCTTTGTTGACCAGTTTCCATCACTACATATCCTTTCTTCTAGCCACATACTACCACTCTATGGCTCAGGGACGTTCTTTTAGACTAAGACTTATGATTTTTAATTATAGTTTATTAATCTAATAAATGATAATTATTTAAAGTAGATAAAGCCAACAGCCGGTCAAAAATCAAAAAAGAATAGGGCCTTAACTTTTCTGGAGCACAAGCTAGACAAAGGGCTTGTTATTTTCCTTCGAAGCTGGTGGCTTTTAGCTTTTGTTACAGTACCTAACTTTCAAACGTAGTATTTTCTCAAGACGGGGTCTACAAGTTAAACGATCTACACGTTAAAAGCCCAATATCTGTACTAGTCAAAATCGCAAGTGAGTATCTGTCTCTCCGTAATCTGTACTGTAAACAACTAAAATTCAAAAATTTCAGTCAAAAGCCGTAAGTCACAACCAAAAAGAACAAGCCAAGATATTTATGTCATGAATTGGACCATTGCATGCCGATGCTTGTCGGCAAAGGACGGGAGCTTGTCAAGTTGACCCCTGCAGAAAGCTTCAGCCAGGAGAAGCAGAGGCCACTTAGCTAGTGCATCCATATGATCTGTGAGCGAGCAAGCAACAAGCATCACTTGCAAGGAAGAAGAATCATTACAGCAGACATGATCGATCGGCTAGCTAGCTCTTACGTGAACGTTTGGACCACATACATTGCCCCCCCCCCCCCCCCCCGGTCTGTGTCTACGCAACACGCTAAAGAAATGTCTCGAGGTGTGGCTGGTGATCAGTTGGACTTTTTTTTGATTTTTTGTGGCTTATGGTTGAAAACACTGTAGCTGGCTGAAAAAACACTGTAGCTGACAGAGGCTTATTTAGCATAATTAAATTTTAAAAAATTTTAAAATATAAAAAATATGTTAGCCCATTACGTATAATACAAACACATACGGAAAAAAGAACCGGTAAAAAAGCTCAACAAAAAACCAAAAATTCAGAAAAAGATGAAATTTATGAATAGTGAAAAATAAGTCAGAAGCTAGAAGCTGAAGCCCAACGCTTCGTTTATTTTGGTTTGGTTTACAAGGTACCAATTGACACCTTTGGGAAAGAGTGAGGTGCGAAGGAAAGGGAGGGAGAGAGGGTACTATCTGATGTGACCATCGCATCACTACAGTTATATGCTGTAAGGGAAGTTAGTTAATCTCCACCTGCACAGGCCTAAATTTACCCAGGACAGCGATGAATCCACGATCTCAGGGGCTGGAAGTGTGGGCACGTGTTTTCGCACTGAGATGATCTTGCTTGTGTATATCTCAAGAGAGAAGTAGAGAACCCCTCCATTGCTGAATCTAGGTGAACCCGTGCTCCTCTCCTACTGGGGTGGCTTTGTATGAGTTGAACTAATTCATTTCGTCAAATCTTTGGCACTTAACTGTATATAAAACCACAGTTCAACTTCTAAATATGCCAATTGAATGCCTTAAAAAAGAAAATTGAAACATAGATAAGCAGCTTCGTTTTTTTTTTCTTAAAACAAGATAAGCAGCCTCGTAACAGAAGCTTGTTTCGAACAAATGAAGGGCATGTTCTTTTTTGTTGTGGCTTGTGGCTTTTGTGCTGTTTGTACGAGAGATTACAGAGTAACAGAAACTCACGTACGGTTTTTGCCGATATAAATGAAGTCAGTAAAGTATGCGCTACAATTAACTAGTAGACCCTATTTTGAAAAAATACTCCGTTTAAAAACTAGTTACTGTAGAAAAGCCAAAAAACAGCTTTTAGAAACTGAAAAGAACAGGGCCGAATTTCATACTGTTGTGGAGAACTCAACCTCTACGACTGGTAGAGTTAGCTAGTGGATTTTAAAGCAAACCCAATAACATAGTATTGTATGTCTAAAGAAATATACCATTATACTATTATCTTTCATAATTATTGAAGGATCGAGAATTCCCATCTTACCACATTCATGTATATAAACCCCCAAGAGTATGAGACTGGGGATTCTGACTCATTTTTCTACTCACCAGCTCTCTCTCACATGTGGTGGTCTCTAGTTCTAGCAAGTCTCTAGTTCTGGAAGAGGGGGAGGGCCGATTAGATTGTGAGAGAGAGCGGAGGGGAGGGGCGCTGGGCGGATTATTAATA
Source organism: Dendrocalamus latiflorus (assembly GCA_017311315.1). Taxonomy (NCBI): domain Eukaryota; kingdom Viridiplantae; phylum Streptophyta; class Magnoliopsida; order Poales; family Poaceae; genus Dendrocalamus; species Dendrocalamus latiflorus. The sequence goes on from JACBGG010000225.1 coordinate 20,332, forward strand.
TCTTAGTGTTTGGCTTGGAGGGGTGGTAGCAGATGAACCACCAATTGGAGTGGTGAACAACCATTATCAATTTCTTCCTTTAAGTAGTAGAGATAAGAGTGTGTGTGTGTAAAGATTAAAGATAAAGCAAAACAAACCATCTAAAATTCACGCACGAACCAAAAGAAGAAGAAGAATGTACTCAAATCTTCCTCCAATATTTGCGGGCTATTACAGAGGAAGAGGCCCAGCCAGATACACACCCAGTCCGAAAGAACTGAGCTGTAGAACATGGCCCACAGACAAGTTTGCTTAAGAGAATTAATCTCACTTCTCAAGCTCGGCCTAATATATGGGCCACTACGATTTATACGGCCCATACAGTAAATCCATCGAGGCACCCACCGGCACCGACACTTGTTCTAAAGACCTACCTTTTTCCTCTCTCTCTTTTTTTTAAAAAAATTCTCTTGGGCGAAAGCTTTTGAAGTGTCGGGAAAATGATGAGCTCCACGATCAGATCAAAAGTTAGGGTCTGTTTGGAAGAGTTCTATCATTAAAAACGTGGATCTGGACCAGCAGCTCCACCGTGGATTTGGGATCCCACCATGGAGTGTTTGGCTTGTACAGCAGCTCCAGATCCACGAAATTGAGGTTTTGGTGGGAATGACCTGTGTAACCATTGGCATTGGTGGGTAATTACCACCCAACTCCACGGTGGAGCACCCCTTGAGGAGCTCCATGAAATCTATGGGCCTGTTTGGCAGAACTCCACCACTGGAAAAAATGAATCTGGAGCAGCAGATCCATCAAAAACAGCTCCACCGTGAATCTGGGATCCCACTATGGAGCTAGACAAAACTGTTTGGCTTGCACAGCAGCTCCAGATCCACAAAACTGAGTTTTTGGTGGGAATGACCTGTTTTGCCCATGGGTTTTATGGTGGTATGGGATGGAGTGTGTAACCAGTGGCAAAAGGTGGGTAATTACCACCCAACTCCACGAGTAGGTACGAAACAAGGTTTCGTGGAGCACCCCTTGAGGTGCTCCATGGATTTCACGAATCTGGAGCTAGATTCAGTATTTTGGTGGATCCAGATTTCGTGGAGCTGAAGCGTTTGGGTAAAAATTCGTGGAGTGGAGCTGTTTTTGGTGGATCTGGAGTTGGTGGAGCTCTACCAAACATGCCCTATGGATCTGACCCTCAGATCCAAGATTTTGGTGGATCCAGATTTCGTGGAGCTGGAGCGTTTGGGTAAAATTTCGTGAAGTGGAGCTGTTTTTTATGGATCTGGAACTGGTGGAGCTCTCCCAAACAGGCCCTTAATATCTCAGGATTTAGATTAAACCTGTTTTTTCAAAGAACGCAGAAGAGCTGCATTCAAATTCGTTAAGAATGAAGTTTGCAAACTACAGTTTTAATCAGGTATTGCATTGCTCTTGCTAATAGTATCGTTCTAGGTAGCACTGCCTTGCCACCTCCGAAATATCACATCCTACACCGACACGATGTGCTCACAGGTACACTCCCGTGTTACCTGCACAACAACAAGAAGGAAACAACAACTTATTACTTATTCTAGTTATAAATACATATCATTTTAGAATACTTGAAGTTGAATTTCAAATATTTTACTATTGAAATCTTTTTAAATTTTAGATTGGATATATAAATACCATATGTATAGATTTATCACGAAAAATATTTTCATAACATTACGATTTTATTAGGTTTTATAAATATATTATAATATAAATTAATATTTAAAATACATATATTTGTGATCGGATAATGTGGTAGCTCGTTACTACCCCATTTAGCAATTAGCATTAACTCCTTCCGCAGAGCTCACCAGCTCAAAAGGTGCTATGTAATATGATGAGCAATGCAAATAGATGGATTTGCGCACGGTAGGAACAGTTCCTACCGCAGAAATGTACGCACAAACGCGTAAGATTTTCATGTCAGCGACTCGTTGATGGTATTTCATGTGCACACCGCCGTGGAACACGGTACACTTGTCACCCCCGGTTGGGGTTGTTTGGAAACGGGCCGTTCGGTTGAACTGAAAAATAGTGATTTATAGTTAAAATTATACTGTATCTGACTAAAATTACACTGTAGTTGAAGGTGGCTTATTTGATGTAATTAAATTTAAAAAATTAAAAAATATAAAAAATATGTTGACCCATCACGGACAATGCAAATAAATGTGGAAAAAAAGGCAAAAAAAACTAAAAAAACTAAAAGTTTAGAAAAACAAAATTTATAAATAATAAAAAATAAATTAGAAGTCAGAAACTTAACCCGAAATGAGCGGACGTTAGTCTACAAAGAAAAAAATATCAGAACATTCGACTTTCTATTCTCTCGTGTAAAATGAAAGCGCGACGCCATGAACGAGATGGATTAGGGTAGGGACAATACAATAAGTTCATTACTTTTCGCCATGTGCCTTGTCCCCCGTTGTTTACTACTCTAATTGTGTGCTACGGCAACACGCGCGTACGCTGTCACTGTGGTATAGGCCTGGTGTTTATGGCACAGGATTGGACAGCATGTGATGAACAGTATACTGCATCCCAAAATGAATGTACAGGCAGTAGTACTGGTGTAGTGGAGAGGGTGTAGGCGACAATCTCGGCGAAGAGATGCAAGAATGGAGAAGGGGACCGTGCTCATGGGAGAATCGAGAAGAGGTAGAAGAAGAATCAAGAATGACCAGTGGATCGATCACCATTGACAATTTGACACTTCTGACAGTACTAAGTCTTCTTAATTTCGGTTTCGGTTTCAGTTTCTGATTTCTGACTTATTTTTTATTATATCTAAATTTTATTTTTTTAGTTTTTTGGCTTTTTAGCTTTTTTGGTTTTTTTGCCTATATTCGTTTGCATTTTTCGGATGGGCTAATCTATTTTTATTTTTAAATTTAATTACACTAAATAAGTCACTACTAGTTACAGTGTAATTTTAGTCCGTTACAGTAAAATTTTATCTATAAATCATTTTTTTTAGCTTAAATGAGCGGCACCTAAAATGATGGAGTCGCTTTGTTTTCTTTCGGGCATTCATGGCCAAGCTAGTGCTTCTTGGAAGAACTCCGCTATCTATTGCATTCACGTTCTAACATGCTGCTATTTGGAACGCATGAATTCGTACAAAAACAGTGCAATTCCTGTTAGGTTGCTTTTAGGATCTCCTAGGTTAGATCTAGCGGGTTCTTCTCTTATCTCTAGGGTTCGTGTTCTTGAGAGATACCGAAAGGGAGAGGGGTACTAACCGTCCGAGGTAGAGGAAGAAGAGGTGGTCATCGCGGGTACGTCGGTGAAGCTCTGCGAACCAACACGATTTAAAGATTAAGATAGTCCGATCTGATCGTGGGGGGAGTACTACGGTCGACATACCCCATATGGACAAGTTCCTGGACCTTTTGCGAGGTTTTTACAGGAAAATGGAATAGTGGCCCAGTATTCTATGCCGGGCGAACCTCAGCAAAATGGAGTAGCTGAAAGACGCAACCGTACCCTGATGGATATGGTGCGAAGTATGATGAGCTACTCCACACTCCCATTGAGTTTATGGATGGAGGCGTTGAAAACCGCCATTCATATTCTCAACAGAGTGCCTAGTAAGTCGGTGCCCAAAACACCGTACGAGTTGTGGACAGGAAGAGTTCCCTCACTAAAGCACTTACGTGTGTGGGGGAGTCCTGCTGAGGCTAAAGTATTTAACCCAAACCTTGGGAAACTTGATCCCAAAACAGTAAGTTGCCATTTCATTGGCTACCCTGAAAAGTCAAAAGGTTATCGTTTCTACTGTCCAGACAGATACACAAAGTTTGTAGAAACGAGACATGCTGTCTTCTTAGAGGATGAAATGATGAGGGGGAGCATGGTAGCTCGAGAGATTGACCTTGAAGAGAAGCGGGTGTTTGCGCCCACTCCGATGATTCAAGAGCCATTCTTCACACTACCTGCTGTCGCTGCACCGACGGTGCAAGACACTGTGGTGCCAGCACCTGTTATTGTTCCTCCCGTGGCAACAATGAATGAGAATGAAGAACCTGTTCTTCAGGATCATATAGAACCTATTGCCACAGATGAGGGGGAGCAACAGCAGCCTCAAACAGTAGATGTACCAAATGAGGAGGCCCCGAGGAGGTCTCAAAGAGTAAGAAGATCAGCTATTTCTGATGATTATCAGATTTATAATACAGAGGAATTTCAAATGGAGGATGATCCCACCTCATTTGAAGAAGCCATGAGAAGCGAAAATTCCTCAAAATGGCTTGAGGCCATGGAAGAGGAAATGAGGTCCATGAAGACTAATAAAGTCTGGGACTTGGAAATTATTCCTAAAGGAGCCAAAACAGTAGGCTGTAAATGGGTCTACAAGACTAAACATGACTCCCAAGGGAATGTAGAAAGACATAAAGCGCGACTTGTGGCAAAAGGCTTTACGCAAAGAGAAGGAATTGATTACAATGAGACATTTTCTCCAGTCTCATGTAAAGATTCCTTCAGAATCATAATGGCATTTGTAGCACATTATGATTTAGAGTTACATCAGATGGATGTAAAGACGGCATTTCTTAATGGGGATTTGGAGGAAAATGTTTACATGGCACAACCGAAAGGTTTTGTCGTGGAAGGAAATGAAAGAATGGGATGCCGCCTAAAGAAATCGATTTATGGGTTAAAGCAAGCTTCAAGACAGTGGTACTTGAAGTTTGACAGTACAATAAGAAAATTTGGGTTTAAAGAGAATGTAGAGGACAACTGTGTTTATGCAAAGTTTAAAGATGGGAAGTTTATCTTCCTAATCCTGTATGTGGATGATATCCTACTAGCTAGTAGTGATGTTAGTCTGCTACTGGAAACAAATAAGTTTTGTCCTCAAACTTCGATATGAAAGATCTTGGTGAAGCTTCATTCGTTCTAGGGATCGAAATTCACCGAGATAGAAACAAAGGGGTATTGGGACTGTCACAAAAGGCATACATAGAGAAAGTCTTAAAGAAATTTGGTATGCATAAATGTAGTCCATCACCTGCACCTATAGTCAAGGGCGACAGATATGGGGATTTTCAATACCCCAGGAACCAGTACGAGCTCGATCAAATGAAAGCGGTTCCATATGCTTCAGCTGTCGGAAGCTTACAGTATGCTCAAGTGTGCACACGCCCTGACTTAGCATTTGTTACCGGGTTACTTGGCAGATTCCAGAGCAATCCTGGAATAGAACATTGGAAATTGATAAAGAAAGTCTTGCGTTATTTGCAAGGAACAAAAGGCCTCATGATGACATACAGAAGATCAGATTTACTCCATATAGTGGGGTATACAGATTCTGATTTTGCGGGAGATGATAGAAAGTCTACATCCGGATATGTATTCACTCTCGCTAAAGGAGCTATATCGTGGAAAAGCTCAAAACAAACCGTCACTACATCGTCCACAATGTATGCCGAGTTTGTAGCATGTTATGAGGCTACGGGGCAGGTGAACTGGCTAAAGAAGTTCATACCCGGTTTAAAAGTGGTTGACGACATCAATAGACCACTTAAGTTGTACTGCGATAATGAACCCGCAGTAACGTATGCCCACAACAATAAGTCAAGTGGTGCTGCCAAACACATTGACATAAAGTACTATGTTGTGAAAGATAAAGTTCGGGATCAAATTATAAGTCTTGAGCATATAAGTACCGCAAAGATGTTAGCGGATCCGCTTACTAAAGGCTTACCACCCAACGTGTTCGGAGAACATGTAGCCGGCATGGGTTTAAGGGAAAGCCTATTATTCCTGGACTAAAAGATGGCCCAAAAGATTAAAGTAACTATTTCAGAACAGAGAGGTGTATTGTAGCTGTTGAATCTATCGGCGATTAACCGTGACGATGAGACATGTTCTATGCACTAATCTGTGATGGAATGTGTAAAGTCAAAAGTAATTAAAGATAAAGCATAGATTGAGATCAAGGGGGAGAATGTTAGAATGATCTCAGAGCATCTGGCCCAACGGCCAGATGCCCACCCCTTGACCGCGCCCTGATCGGGGGCGCCCAGCCCAATAGGCTGGTGGGCCCCTGTCGCCAGCGCCATATAAAAGAGAGGTGGGGGCCGGGGCGGCACGCACGACGAGGTTCACCGTGCCGCCGCCAGACCCACCAAAACCCTAACCCGATCTGGAAAGGGGGCGCTCCAGCGACGGGAAGACCCACCGCCAGACCGCCGCCGCCAAGGGGATCACCGCCGCTCGGGAGTAGCCGGCCGCCAGGGAGACGCCGCTCCTCTTCCCCGACCGTCGCTGCCCGCGCGCAGAGCTTCCACCGACGTACCCGCGATGACCACCTCTTCTTCCTCTACCTCGGACGGTTAGTACCCCCTCTCCCTTTCGGTATCTCTCAAGAACACGAACCCTAGAGATAAGAGAAGAACCCGCTAGATCTAACCTAGGAGTTCTACAAATTATTCACACAGATATTGTGGAACTTTTCCTGTGAAAAGTGTGGATGGATATGACTCGTTCATAACATTCACAGATGATTACTCCCGTTATGGATATATTTATCCAATCAAACAAAGAAATGAAGCCTTAAATATCTTGAATTTATCCAAGGCTTCATTCTTTGTTTGATTGGATAAATATATCCATAACGGGAGTAGTCATCTGTGAATTTTATGAACGAGTCATATCCATCCACACTTTTCACAGGAAAAGTTCCACAAATATCTGTGTGAATAATTTGTAGAACTCCTGTGCTTCTTTTAGCGTCTTTCTTTATTTTCTTTACATATTTTCCTTTAATGCATTCTCTGCATTGTTCTAAGTTTGAGAACTCTAATGGAGGAAGAATATCATTCTTTACTAGTCTTTCTATTCTCCCCCTCGAAATATGGCCTAAACGACAGTGCCATAATTTCGACGACGCATCTAGAGTTCTCTTTCGTTCCTGTTTACATTCGTAGACGAGGATTCATTCACTTTCTCGCACGCGATGTTCCCATTATCGCATACGACATTCACATCAATGTTCTCACTTTTCTTTGCCATTATCATCTTTAAGTAATCAGGACAGTTCTTCTTGTAGTGTCCCGTCTTTTTGCAGTGAAGACACTGATCTTTGTCTACTGCAAACTTATTCTGTTGAGGCTGATAGACAGGGGCTTTTCCCTTGTTCTTTGATAAGGAGTTACTGTTGAAGTTCTTTTCTTGTTGTCCTTCACATAGTTGATAGAACCACCATGTGAGGTTTTAATTCTTTCCTCCTCTTGCACACACATAGCTATGCAATTTTCTAAGTCCCATTTTTCGGGCTATCAATGTTGTAGTTGACAACAAAGGTGTCAAACTCTTTCGGCAAGGAAGCAAAAATCAAATGAATAAGGAACTCATCCTTGAGAGCCAAATCCATTGGTTTAAGTTTAGATGCCAAGTTGATCATTCTAAAAATGTGCTCTCTTATGCCATTGCCACTGCCAGAATACCTTTCTGTTACCAGCTGCTTAATCAGCTGTGTAGCATAAGTCTTTGAAGAGCCAGTGAACTGACTCTTTATTTTATCAAGGTATTCAGTGACAGTGTCACACTCTGCGATTGAGCCCACAATTGCAGGCTCAATCGTGTTCTTTATCACAGCCAAACATTTCTTGTTGGCAGTGACCCACTTTTTATGATCAAGATCATATGACATTTTTATGGGAGCATAGTCCCTCTGTCTGGTCTGCCAAACAGCATCAGCCTCATTTTCATCCCTCACCGGTGCCACAGTCTCTGTGGGACACGGTGTGGTGACACAATTCATATAAAATGAGAACAATTAAACATAATAACAACAACTGCATGCATTGGTTTCAACGTTGGTTAAAATTAAAACATACAGTTGTTTACACATTAAATCTACATCACCGTTGGGCAGAAATAGAAATAATGCATAAAAACATCAATTGAAACTATAATACTGTTAACAGCAAAATTATATGCCTTATTTCCAACATTGGTCAAAATACGACATACAATTTAAATCAATTTTATCTATACATTAAATCTACATCACCGTTGGGCAGAAATAGAAATAATGCATAAAATTCATCAATTAAAAAAATTATAATATTGTTATTATCAACGTTGGTCAGAAAATAACAATATCATAATTATCTGGGATTTATCTCTATTTTTTCAAAATTAAATTCTCCCGTTGGTTCGAATTTAATAATGAAAAATCAATCAACATTAACTTTTGCAGCGGAAACTGTAATTATTCTAAAAATAATTCAATATTCAGAAGCATTATACAGTACACTTTTAATCTCTGAAAAATTAACACGTTGGTGCAAAAAATTGCAGAGATTTGGTTCAAATTTCATTGAAATTCATTCATAAATGCTTCTGAAATAATAAAACTCAATTCATGGAGTCACTGTTCAAAATCGGCCATTTGGCCCACGGCGGCCCAACCGGCCACCGCGCCCGCGGCCTCTTTCTCCCATGCGGGCCCAAAAAAATCCCGCAGGCTAAACAGCCCTTTTTTCTCTCTCTTTTCTTTCCTCTTTTCTTTCTTTCTCCGGCTCGGCCCAACAGCCAGCCGGCTCCACCGGCCAAACACCCCGCCGGCCCATCAAGAACGGTGACCGTCCGATCAGATCGGACGGCCGAGCAGGCGCGCGGCGGGGATGACACCCCCAACCCTAACCCTAGCCCTCAAACGGGCTCCTCTCCACCCGCAAAAAACGGATCTGAGCGTCGGGAGGGCCATGCGGCGGCGCAGCTCCCAGCGGCGCCATGGCGGGGCTCGGCGCGACGGCGCTGTAGGGCGGAGCCCGCGAGGCGGCGGCCGGCACCCCGCGCAGAGCGGGGCTGGGCGTGAGCTCGCGCGGAGCGGCGCGGCCTTCTAAGGCAGGGAGCGGCCCCGGCGGCGCACGCGACACGGCGGCCGGGCTCGCGACGGAGCAGCGCGGCGACGCCCGTGCTCGGGAGGCGGCGGCGGCCTCCGAAGCGGCGACCCGGGAGGCACAGCAGCGGCGGCCGGAGCGCGGCGGCGGCCCCTCAGCGCGGAGCGGCGGCCCCCGACGCGGCTCGACGGCGGCTCGGCGACGGTCCCGGCGGCGCGCGCGCACGGCGGCCGGCCAAGCAAAACCGTGAGTCCATTCCCCTCTCTTTTCTTTTCTTTTGCCGATTTCTCGGTTGGGGATCCTCGTTCTTTGCTTTTCCCGTCTAGATCTAAAACTAGGGTGGCTCTGATACCAATGTTAGGTTGCTTTTAGGATCTCCTAGGTTAGATCTAGCGGGTTCTTCTCTTATCTCTAGGGTTCGTGTTCTTGAGAGATACCGAAAGGGAGAGGGGTACTAACCGTCCGAGGTAGAGGAAGAAGAGGTGGTCATCGCGGGTACGTCGGTGAAGCTCTGCGCTGCGGGCAGCGACGGTCGGGGAAGAGGAGCGGCGTCTCCCTGGCGGCCGGCTACTCCCGAGCGGCGGTGATCCCCTTGGCGGCGGCGGTCTGGCGGTGGGTCTTCCCGTCGCTGGAGCGCCCCCTTTCCAGATCGGGTTAGGGTTTTGGTGGGTCTGGCGGCGGCACGGTGAACCTCGTCGTGCGTGCCGCCCCGGCCCCCACCTCTCTTTTATATGGCGCTGGCGACAGGGGCCCACCAGCCTATTGGGCTGGGCGCCCCCGATCAGGGCGCGGTCAAGGGGTGGGCATCTGACCGTTGGGCCAGATGCTCTGAGATCATTCTAACAATTCCTACTTGGAAATCTGGGATTTTCTCGTGTCCAAATAGAGCCTCATAAATCATGATATAATCCAAAGAAGAGCCATGTGAGCAGGGAGTACTGCGGTGAAAAGCATAGCAATGGCAGCTCCAACAACCGGTCATCCATATCCAACCAACAGTGTAGTGAAGAGAGTCATCATGCGCTTAGCAACCGAACACATAGGTCTATAACTGGCTTTAGCTTTTAGTTTCTTTCTGTGACTATTATTTTTAACTAAAATTATATTGTAGTATTTGTTCGTTTGTTCTAAATCATTTAATTAAAAAAATAAAAACATCATTATATTTTTATAAATAATATAAAGAAAAAAGAAAAACTAAAAGAACCTAAAAACTAAAATAAGAAATTAACATGTTCTACGTAATCTTAGAGCATGTACAATGCAAGATGCTTATATATGAGTGTTTAAAGAGAGAGAATATAGCCACATCATCAAGCATCCATGCAAAAAGTTATTTCCTACAATGCAAGCATCTCTTCCATAGGTGCTTAGATGCTATATTATCTATTAATAGATATAGTTATACATATAAGCACCTACTAAGTACCGGTGCTTATTTAAGCATCGATGCTTTAAAATAAGCACCTTATCTATCCTATATGGCAAAAAATCAATTTTTTATTACTAAGCATCTCTCTAAGCGTCTGCATTGGACATGCTCCATCTAAAAACTGAAAGATAGAGACAAAAACCACTTATAGCATCCCCTGAACTTGTCCAGATTCGACGTCACCACTACTCGATCGAGAGGAAGGGAGGCATTATCACCCATCTCCTGAGCCGTCCGATGAAAACCAACGCGCGTAAGACCATCCTTACACGAGAATTCATGGTTTCTCGCTCTCATTCCTACCTCCCCAAGCATGCCATGTCAATCAAAGTTTCTCGCTCTCATCCCTACCTCTCCGCTTATTTCGATTTCAATTTCCGACTTTAGTTTACTATTTCTTAATTTTATATTTTTTCTAACTTTTGACTATTTTTATCTTTTCTTTTTTCCTCATGTTCGTTTGCATTGTTCGTAATGGAATATCTGTTTTTCTTATTTTTAAATTTTTTAAATTTAATTACATCAAAAAACTATCATCTGCTATAGTATAAAATAAACTAGTTACAATAAAAAAAACCAAATGCCAACCAAAAAAAAAGCCAAACTGAGCACCCCTCCGTTAATTCTTCTACCCATAAAATGAGAGAGATTAGACAGGCATGCTAAACCAGTAAAAGTTGCATAGCGCTCGGACCCAAACGCTTCTTCTTCTTTTTTGTTTTTTAGCGGTTTTTTCTTTTAACTTTTCTTAGTAATCACTACCTATTAGACTTACTAAATCATAACAAAAACTATAGCCAGCATCCCAAAAGCGAGCTAGATCAGATTATGGGTCCAGATTATGATCTCACCCTTTTTTTCCTGAAAAGAATCAAAGACTGACCAGACCGGCCACTGTGTAGTGGCACCAGTACTCACCAATCACCACACCTAATAAGCTACTTCCAGATTATTTTAGTTTTAATGAAAGTGAGTGTAGGACACATCTCCCGATTTTTTTCCTTTTCATCCTTTGTGGCATTTTTTATGGCATTTTTTAGTAGATATAGCACCCAGTGTAATGTTTCTCTGCTTTTGGCCCCTCCTAACCGCGGAACCACCGGTAGGCGCCGTGTGGCAATTCCGTGGCCAGGTGGGCGCGGACAAACAGTCGGCGGCCACGGGCCTTTGCCCTCCCTTATGCGCGCGCAAACTGTCGGGCCCACCGAAACCTGCAGTCGGGGGGCGCATTCTGGCCGCTGCCACACTGCCGACCACTTCATAACTTTCAACCGTCCTGACCACTTTATAATTTCCGTCCGTCCCCGTTATTATATAGTTTTCGATCGCTCTGACCACTCTTTAGACTTCAACCATCCGACACATTATAGACTTTGACCTCTAACCACTCTGTAATTTTGACCATCAACCACATTTAGCTATCGAACACTCTTTAACCATCGTCCAGCTACTGTAGCATCGACCACCAAATAGTTACTATAGTATTGACCATCGATCAGTTACTATAGCATTAACCACTAACCACTTTATAGCTACCCTCGGCACGCGTGCCTAGGCCAGGCAGATTTCCGCGCTCGCTGGCCACGGATCTGTGCCCCCCCCCCCCCCGTCCACGGAAAGACCACGTGTCACCCGCCTATTGATCCACGGTCAAGAAGGGGCCAATCTCGCAAAAAAGGGCACCGAGTGCCGTATCTGCCAAAAAAAGGCACGGAGGCTAGAACAGTAAAGAATCCACATCTCCGAGCCTCCCAAAAGCAGAAGGTTTAAGGACGTGGTAATTACAAGCTTTTGGCCATAAAGATATCAAGCAAGCCATGGTTAAGCAGTGACTATCAATATCTTTAAGATATTTAAATTGAATACATGAAAAAAAATCATATACGTAGATTTGTTCCAAAATTATTTTTTATAATATTATAATTATATTAAAATTTGTAAATATATTACAACATAAATTAATAGTCAAAGTTTTATTTTAAAGACCGATGGTCGAAGTTATGTTTTAAAGATCGTATCAACATTCAAAATAATACGTATTTATGACCGAAAGAAGTATTTGGATTGGAATCTCAAGCTGTCCATCTCTGCTCCTTTTGAGACCGGCAGATATTCAACATACTACCAATCAATGAAGCTAATCAAGGATTAAAAAGCAATACTAACAAAGACTTCATTATAATGCTAGCTACAAGTTTCTTGTGAACCTCACAGGGCAAGCCTCGGAGAAAAATTATACAGTACATAGGTTCTTTTCTCATTGGAAGAACCTCATCTTCTTGCACGACGCGTGTCCTGCCACAATCTCAAAGCAAACCTCTACTCCCCTCGAACCTTTCTCCTGAGCTCAGTCCCCTTCATGGCCAGAGAAATTTCGATATTTGATACTGAATACATGCGCCTCTCAATTTTTAACCCTCAATTTGCACGTCTTTGGAAATTTAACCCTGTCACTGCGAATTCTTTTGATTTAAGAGGTTCTCTTCATTTTCGTAGTGACAAATGTCAAAATATAAAAGGAGAGAAAATGAGGAGAATCTCTTGAATCAAAAGAATACGCAGTGACAGGGTTAAATTTCTAAAGGCGTGCGAATTGAGAGTTAAAAGTTGAAAGGCACACCTATACAGTGTCAAATATCGAAATTTCTGTCATGGCCAAGGCCGCGCCATGCTGCTCCTCCACCTCGCAGGACTCCTCCTCGGGCCTTGCCGACGCCGTCGTCGAGCTGCCCTTCCCCTCCGACAATGGCCTGCAGAGCTGCCCTTCCTCTCCGTGCACGGTTGCCGAGCTCCGGTCGATATTCCCGACCATGCTTGCACCGCTCGAGACGAGGCCGGATCTGCCCGTCCACGACGGCTTCCTTGCGTGCTCGCCGTGCTCCGGCCGGTGTTCACGGCGCTCGAGCCGAGGCTGGATCTGCTCGTACATGACGGCTTCCTGGCGTAGGCCAAGGACGTCACCAACGAGCTCAGTGTGCCGCGGTTCGTCTCTTTCGGCACCAGCGACTTCGCCTCCTACGTCTCCCTAGCGGTCATGCTGCACAAGCCGCGCGAGCACGTAAGCTCGCCGTCCGACCGTTCCTGGTCCATGTCGCGCAGCTTCTAGCACTGGATTGAGTAGATCAGAGAGATTTGCTTTTGAGATTGTTGCAGAACACGTATAGCACATGGGAACGAGGGTCCTTCAGGTGAGAAAAGGACCGAGGTCCTGCATAATTTTTCCCCGCAAGCCTCTGCTCATGTGCTGCAGTAAACATCATGATAACCACCAGCAGCAGCAGAACTAAACCCCTTGATGAACACTGTCGCTTCTGGAAGTGTTCTCCAAGATCAGAACTGTTCCTGGGAAAAAAGAAAATCATATTCCTGGCCGGATTCTTCAGAAGCAAGCAAGCACATGGCAAGAAAGCCAGGATATCAGCACCTCCTTGACTATGCCTTATCAGACAAAAGACACTGGAAATCCTAAAGAAAGTTGCACCGTTCCCACATACTTCTGTAGCTTTGGTAGATTCTCCTAAATGTACTTGAAAAATTATTGTGCAAATTTACTAATGTAGTCCCAACATTATGCTACCAAACTACAATTCTAACTCAGATGGAATTGGATAGTTATGGCCTAATGGGTAGTATGATTTAGATGGTGCATTGAGGAACCAAACACAGCATGGGATATCCAACTAAAAACAAGTTCCTAGCATTGCACTGGGAGCTGCTCAGAGCAACCAAACGAAACCAAGTGGAGTGTAGGACTACTGGAGGCAGCCAGTTGATTTTGAAGAATAATTCTATAATCTTTCTTGGAAGAAAGTTGAATAACACACAGTACCTATCACAATCAGCTGAATTAGACAAAAACTATGTTTGAAACAGAAGCCTATGAGAAGTCATTCAAATTTCAGGACCAAAGCAGGTGTTTCCTTGACTTCAGGTTAATGAAATGTAGAAACTAGGTATTAGGTAAAACTGAAATTGACAAGCAAAACCAGAATATGTTTCTGATCTTACTACCCTGCGAACACCAACATGCGATGAGCCACTAGCAGCAAGTCACATCAGAACATCGCAAAAGGGAGGAGAGAACAACCAAGTGGATTACAACACTACATATAGAGTACTGCATAATGAGAATGAATAGAATCCACACACACAAAAAAGAAGGGGAAACAAGAAGAATTTTCAAGAATGCAGACTAAATAATATAAGTATCGAATAACCAGAGAACTGTGATACAAAAGGAAGAAATAGCACTCAAATTTTCTTGTTCTAAACTATATGTCTGACTGAATTTAACTGAACTGAAGTCAAGCTTCTCTCTATACATCCCACATATATATATCCCTGCACCTACAATCCTCTCCCAAATCCTCCTCTGTCCCTCTCAAACTCTCTTATTATTCACAACCCAATTAGCCATCAATCCATAGCCGAAATTCTCCAAAGCCCCACCCATCCACCTCCAATCCCTTTCGACACCACAGCTTTCGACGACACCGACAAAATATAATCGAGAAAATTTTGTGCACCTTACGACTCCCTTCACACCAGTAGCCATGAATCAAGAACACTAGTAGCTAAGCATGACAATGACCACGTACATTGGTGAATCCGCTGTCCATTGCCGGAGGCGAGGGGCCAGAGCAAAACCACGTATTTTCCTTCAAACATCCTTCCTTTTGAGAATCTATCAATGCAGCGGAGGCGGTGGCGGTGATCCATATTGAACCCAGGTGATGGGTGGCAACGGGCCGGGGTAATACGGCGGTGGCGGTGGCAATGCTGGTGTTGGTCCGCAGGGTGGCGGTGACGGTGGCGGCGGGGGCAGCTGGGGGCATGGGGGATGTGAATGTGGGGCAGGCGGGGGTGATGGCGGGTGGTAGGGTTGAGCAGGCGGCGGTGGTGGGTGGTAGACCGGCGCAGGTGGCGGCGGCGATGGCGGAGGTGGCGATGGCGGCGGTGGCGGTGGTGGCGGTGGAGATGGCGGCGGTGGTGAAGGGGAAGGAGGTGATGGCGGCGGCGGAGAAGGCGGAGGTGGAGTAGGCGGCGGTGGTGATGGTGGTGGTGGTGAAGGCGGAGGTGGGGATGGAGGCGGTGGCGGCGGCAGGGACGGGACGAACGGCTTGCACTGGAAAGCGGAACAGTTGACGGGCGGGCGAGCGTAGAACGCGGCGCACTGCTGCGGCATCCGCTGGGAGGGCCGGTTCGGCAGGCAGTTCTTCCGGTCGCCGTCCCGCGGCACGACGCGCGCGCAGGCCGGCGGCTCCCCGGTGAAGAAGTTGTACGCGAAGGTGAAGTTCTTGAGGCGCGGCAGCTCGCACACCGCCTGCGGAATCGCCCCGGAGAGCAGGTTGTGCGCGACGTCCAGCTGCTCCACCTTCCTCATCACGGCAATCTCCGGCGGCAGCGCGCCGGCGAGCTCGTTGAAGCTCACATCGAACACCGTCAGTTCCCGTAGCCGGCCGATCTCCGGTGGCAGGCAGGAGTTGAGCCCGTTGTTGATGAGCAAGATCTCGTTAAGCGAGCCGGACATGTTGGCGATGCTCGCCGGGAGGCAGCCGCCGAAGCTGTTGTGCGCCAGGACGATGACGGAGACCGGCGAGTTGCCGAAGTTGTCCGGGAGCTGGAAGCGGAAGCGGTTGTGATTGAGGAAGATGGCATCGAGCGGTTTGTCGAAGAGCCGGCTCGGCACGCCGCCCTCGAAGTCGTTGAAGCGGAGGTCGAGGAACCTGAGCGCCGGCATGTCAAGCACGACGGCGGGGAAGGGCCCCACGAAGCGGTTGTTGCTGAGATCGAGCTCGTGGAGGAGGCGGAGGCGGCGGAGCGTGGACGGGAGGACGCCGCAGAAGCGGTTGGAGTTGAGGTGCAGCAGCGCGAGGTCCGCGAGGAGGCCGAGCTCCGGCGGGAGGTACCCCGCAATGTCGCCGTGGTTGAGGTCGACGCCGGCAACGGCGAGCACGCGCCGGTCCCGCGGCAGCGGTGCGCAGAAGACGCCGGTGTAGTCGCACACCCCGGGGCCCACCCAGTCGGCCGTGAGGTTCTTGGGGTCGGAGAAGATGGCGCGCTGCTTCCACGTCTGCAGCGCGACGTACGCGTCCCGGAGGCTCGGGTTTGGGAACCGCCACGCCGGGTCCACCGCCACCGCCGCCGGCCGCCCCTCGCCGCCGCCGTCAGCAGATAAATCCAAGCCCGCCGCCCCGCCACCGCCGGCGACGGCGGAGACAACGAGCAGTACAAAGACGACTCCTTTCATCTCATCTCCGGCGCAATGGCGAGATTTTTGGGGAGGTCTCTTGGCGCAGAGGAGACTCACGAGGAGAGGAGAGGGAGTGAAGTGTGGAGTGTGGAGAGAGTCTCGAAAGAGGAGACAGGCAGCCAGCTATATAAACACTCGCACGCAGAGACACAGCTCAACGGAGGCCTGCGTTTTAAATTGGGCTGCGTTCTTTCCGACTATATCTTATAATTTTTTATGAGTAAAGTCGATTACCGGTCCTTAAATTTTTTATGCTGTGTCATCTTAGTTCATAAACTTTTAAAGTATGTTATCTCGGTCCTTAAACTTTCAAAGTGTGGCAATTTCTTTTGAAAGTCTATGGACCGGGATGACACAGCATAAAAAGTTCACTGCTACAACTACATAGGATATTGCCACACTTTGAAAGTTTAAGGACCGGGATGACATACTTTAAAAGTTTATGGATCGGGATGACACAGCATAAAAAGTTTAAGGACCGGTAATGGACTCAATTTTAAATTATAACTGTTTAGAATAGAGAGAATAGAGAGATATTTAGATATGATTTTAGACTATATAGATAAAGTCAAGAAATTGTTTACTATGATCAACTTATAGATCTTGTCTTAAAAAATATTTCGTTTGAAAGCTAGTTACCGTAGAAATTTAAGATATAAGTTCAAAAGAACCTATTAGAGTGGTGGGACCCATGTATGTGTTTTTCCTGTGTGCGTGTGGACGCGTACGTGTAAAGGGGGGTGAGGACGGTGGGGTAGGCGTGGCAGAGGCGGAAGCGGCGGAGGATTTATGGGGCCGGGCGGGACTAGGGGCCCCCCGCGTTCGTCTCCGGATTTCCGTCCGATAATTAGTGACAAGCGCGAGGCGTGTACGGGTCAGTGTGGAGGAGAAGGCCATCAGGTTTGAACGGTACCTCTGACCCGTACCGTATCCGCGTGTCCAGTTCAAACTCCGAACTGGTTAGAGACGACAGAGAGAGAGACACCATCATGAGAGGGAGTGTGTGGGAAAACGTAGCAAAAGGAAACTAGGAAAAGTAAAAGGGTGCTCACACAGGATATTCCCTGGTGAACAGACTTTGTGCAAAGATGGAAAATGGAGTTGTTGACAATAATATAATGTGTGGGATTTCAATGTATTACCAAGAAAACGAATTTTCAATTTATGGAATCTCAACCGTGGTGTAAACAATTTACGTCGAAACATGCCAGGTCTCAATTCTATTTACTTATTTATTGGTAGCGTTCTGTTTATTGGCGACGCATGTTGAGAAAAAATGTAGTACACGAGCCCGCGAAATTTATTGCAAATCATTTTGTGACAAGTGTAGCCTCCAATAGACCAGTATATATACATATACAGGTATGCATATATGCATAAAACTCTTTACACAGCAGGATAAATACACAGCTATAATATATATCTAACACAAAGGATGGTAGTATCAAAAATGAAGTAATAATTGATGACTAAATATGAAGAAATGAAAGGAAGATTGTTCCTTTTTATCGGTTTCCCAAGCACTTTCATGTCGACGCACCACCTTTTCTTCTCCTAACAGCCCTTTTTGCAGTATGTGGAGTCCCAGAAGCAATTTCACTGGTCTTCTGATTACGATCATTCACAGGCTGCTCGTTCACAGCCTGACCGGTCTCTGTGGATGCACTTGTTCTGGGAGGAGTTCTTGTTTTCTGTGATCTGCTTGCACTAATCTGCCTCCTCGTGCGTAATATCTCACCCTTTGCTAACGCCAGTTCCTCTTCAAGATGTCTACACCTCATTTCAGAACTCTCCCTCTCTGTCTGAAGCCTCGTGATAAGATTCTGAGCATCCTCGGTGCTTTCTTGAGCTTCAATTGTGATTTTCTTTTGTTCAGCAACCGCTTTGGATAGCATTTCTTTCTCTGCTTCAAGAGTGTCATTCTTAGAATGAATGCTCTCTAGCTCCTTAGACAATGACAATGCACTCCTATTCATCATGTCTAGTGATTTTGTTGCCTCATCCAGGTCCGCTTCGAGAGCTTTTCGTGCTTCAGAATCTACCTGCAATTGTTTCGCTAAAGCATCAAGCTCCTTATTCAAAGTAGTCACAATTTTCCTTTCCTCAACAAGCTCCTCTGTGGTGGATTCTATCTTCTTGTACACATCCAGCAATTCTTTCTTCAGGTTGTCACGAGCTTCAACAACAGATGCAAGCTCATTAGAGGTGGCTTCAAGTTCTTCTTGTCCCTTTTGAAACATCTCCTTAACTGAGACAAGTTCATCGGACAGAGCTTTAGATATTGATTCTACCTCTCCCAGTTTATTAGTCAGACCTTCTTGCATTTCATTGAACTCATCTTGAAGTTTCGAAATCTGCAATACCAGGCCCTGATTCGTTCTATTTGCTTCATCAAGTTCTTCGGAAAGTTTGGAAACCTCATTTCTGGAATCCCTTAGTGCCTCTTCAGTGGATTGAAGTGAATCTCTTAAACTTTTCACAGCCGCAACTTCATTCTCTAGCATTGCTTTGGTAGCATCCAATTCCTTGTTCAACTCGGCAATCATTTCATGGTCTTTGCTAGTGTCACTTAATGCAACAGAGAGTTTTTCTTCAAGCTGTTTGATCAGATCATCTTTCTCTGATAGTAACTTGGAATCGTGACTCGCTCTTGTCTCAAGAGAAGCCTTCAAGTCTGTATACTTTTTTAGTAACTCATTTATTTCTTCCTCAGCTTCATTCTTTGCAGAGTTCAATGTTTGAAGTTTCTCGTTCAGAGAATCAATTGAAGATATCTTAGAAGCAAGATCATTTCTAGTTCTATGATCTTCTTCCTCCAGCTCTTGTATTTTAGCATTTGCAAGTTCTAGGCTCTCTTTAGTTTTATCAGAGAAAGAGCATAGGTTCTGGTAGTCTACCTCCTTTGAAGAAAGTGATGAGCTGAGTTCCCTGATGCGTTTCTCCTTATTATTGATATCTTGGCTGAGCAGACTTGATTTTTCTTGCAAATCATTGATCTCATCCAACTTTTCTTTCAATTTGGCTTCAAGCACATCTTTGTCATCCCCAGCTTGTGCAACACTACTCTCTAGTCGCCGTATTTCATCCTGAAGCTCCTCAGCCAGTGTCTTCTCCCTTCTGAATTCTTCGCTAAGCGATGTTATAGTCTTTTTTGTTGAAGCCAACTGATCTAAAAGAGAAGCTTCCTGCTCCTGAAACTTCAAAGATTGCTTCTTTTGTGCTGCTTGTTGCTCCAGTAACCTTTTCTCGTAGTTTTGCCTCATCAAAGAGATCGCTGCCTCATTTTCGGCCAATTTGCTCTCCATCTGAACAAAGT
Organism: Dendrocalamus latiflorus; assembly: GCA_017311315.1. NCBI lineage: Eukaryota > Viridiplantae > Streptophyta > Magnoliopsida > Poales > Poaceae > Dendrocalamus > Dendrocalamus latiflorus. The sequence continues at coordinate 40,209 of JACBGG010000225.1, forward strand.
AGCATATTAGATATGTCAGCTAAATATGTTATCTTCACAGATAAATTTTAACAAATATAAACTTCAAGATATTAAAGGTACTTAAAATACGTTAGTAGCCTCTTGTATTTGTATCCAAGTTATCTTATTAAGTGAGCCAACTTAATATATGTTTGTTTTCCTGAGAACATCATGGTGGGGAAAAAGAGTATTTAACCCTCATAAGGTTCTCAGTGAGGCTCCTGTAAAAAAAGGTTTTCAATGATGCCTGTAACTTATAAACTTTTTACTATCATTGAAAAGTTACCATGAGGTACCGGTACCTCACCACCAAATTATATATAAGTTCTTGGAACCTGGTACTAGGTACCAAGAACTTATATGTAATTTGGTAGCAAGGTGCTGATACCTCCTTTTACCTTCTAAGGATGATAAAAAAAACTCTCTACTTTATAACCTAACGGAAATTAACTTTAGTTAGTTTAGGCTATGTAAGTTGTTATACACCCTAATTTGATATTACTTTTTTCTAAGAGAGCACAAACACACACACCAAAAAAACACGCACATGACTATTTGCCTATTTGGTGTAAATTTCTCCTTTTTCTTCTCTCTTGAACAAGACTACTGTTGTAGAGGTGGCCCTACCCCCCGTGACAGGGCCTTGCAACTGGTTTAATATGTAATATGCCTAATAGTATAGAGAAATGCACCAATATGCATTCAGAAAATGCATGAGCAACCTTCTTGAACTTCTTAAGAACATTGTTCATACTAATTTAGCACCTCGACTGAATGGTTTTCGTAATTTTATGCCGAAAGGTAGTGTGTATAGGATATTACTGCCTATTTCTCTCTTAATCAAGACTATATAAAGATACTATAGGGCACTTCAAAAGAGCCAAAAATAGGATGGTGGCTGTTCCAAAAAAGACATTGAAGTACATCAACTGGTTACGGATACACCAAAGATAATCAAGCCCATACAAATAATGCAAATGGCTTATAACGTTCCTTAAAAAAATGTTAGCCATTTATAACATAAAATAGTTTTAAAATAAAGCAGATGGTAAATGCATGAATTAGCACTAATATTGAGACAATATCATAAGTGGAGGGGTTTGCAGAATTTGGCATGTAGTGAGGATTGAGGTAAACGATGATTATCATTTAGGCTATATGAAATTACGAATCAATATATCCTAACAAATAAACAGCAGTAACAGGCACTAATTACAGGTTTGCAGATGATTTACAGATGAGATGACCGATTGCAGGGCTTTCTTTTCCTGTCGAGAAGTACCGTACAATCCAGCAAGAACACCCGAGGAAACAACTGCAATTGAATTCAAAAGGCCAGCAAGTGGATTCCCTGGAGATTGTTCTTGCACCACTGGCAAGGATAATTCAGGTTGAGGAGCTTCAGATAGAGGAGTTTCAGGCTGAGGTTCATCAGGTTTTGAGGCATCCTTTGTCTCTACAGAGAAAAGCAACATCAGCTATTTATCCAAGTTTGTCAAGCCACCACAGAGGCGTAAACAAAGTAACTATATTGAGTATGCATATGAAATATTTCCAACCACCACAGAGGCATAAACTAAGTAACTATATTGAGTATATGTATGAAACATTTCCAAGCTAGAAGTAGTATGCAAACACTAACATAGTAACTCTGCCATGATGGCAATGAGGCAGCACCAACATAAGGAATTCAAAACAATGTCATCTTGAAGTAAAAGCCATTAGTGATGCCCAGGCCACAGTCCAGTTTACCAAAAAAACAGATTCAGATAGTAAATCCAACCCATTTCAGTGGTTCAGGGAGGTCAGGACTCAGGACAGCTGGACAACTTTACAGGTACACCAGAAAATATTTATGCAAAAAACAAAAACAAAGGAACACATAATAGTAAATGTCAATAGGGTTTGCTAAAATAGTCATAAATCCCATCTTTAATATGACCTACTTATATGAGGGGGAAATTCTGACCATCAAACGTAGCCTCATTAGGTCTACAGATGACAGTTTTACGTCCAATCTTGAAAGTTTTGTAGCAATTCTGAGCTTGATGATCTATCCTCGGGGCATCGATCCCCTTTCTTCTAATAAACCCTTGGGGTAACGACATGCAATAAACTGCAGGAAAATGAGAAAAGTAACATCTGATCATATGCCATAATCAAACTCAAAATTCACTGGGATAAGTCATGAATAATGAGTGCATCACTCCAATTTCAATGTTGTTCCATCAGAATGTTGGATTTTTCAAAAAGGCAATCTCATGCACAGACCACATGTCTCTTGCAGCTTATGAATTCCTCAAAACATTCATTACCCAAAATTTATAGGAAATCTGTCAAATGGAGGTGCACACATTCACAGCATGACATCTGAATACTAAGAAGGTCCAAAACATGGAGCAATGACTATAAATCATACACTGCACTCAAATACAGGATTTATGCCATCTCCAAACTGACCAACGCTACATGTATGAACATTTTTGAAAAAAAAAACCTACACATAAGCCTTTGATTGGTGGGCACATGGGGGCACGTGAGGAGTTATCTATGGTCATGATCATCATCTTTTTTTAAAAAAAAGTATGTCACTATGTTAGTATGTAAAGCATTTACATTTCCAAAGCCCTTTGCCTTTTTTATTATTACCAATGTGCTCCCTAACTCTGTAGGTCTATGCAATAATTTATAAACTAACGAGCATTGGGGAATTTAGCATATAAAACGTAACATAAAGTCGTATCTATAATTTGCACTGTTGCAGAAATATTCGTGACTGTGGATACTGCTCCACCTCCTAATTCCATTCCATTCGTGCAAACCCTGCTAAGAAAATAATCGGGCATGCACCAAGCAAAGAAAGTTGCTTACAGCCGTTCGATATCCTGCATGCTAATAACTCTTCTAGTGGTTATTTGAACATAAAGTTCCAAATTCTCATTATTTTTGTCGCTCTGTCATACATCGACAAGTGCGCACCAGAGCCAAGTCCAAACAGCTCATGCATCAATACAATGCTACGCTACACACAATAGTAGTAATGTCCCTTACAGAACTCACGTATCACCCGAGACTCTTAGATATTAGTTATTACATAAAATTTTATAAGCCCAACCTCAATCCTTAGAATCGCATATAAATTCCTTAGAATTGCATACAAATTTCACATATTACTCCACAGTGTTGGACAGATTAGGATCGAAGGCTCGAAGCTAAGACAAACACAACACAGAGCACGGAAGTTATACGAATCCTCGCAAGGAGAACGGCACTAACCCGTCACGAGATCCCCGCTGCTGGGCGCGGCCGCCGCGGCGGCGGTGTCGCGGAGGCGGAGGAGCGGGAGCGCCGAGACGCCGAGGAGCACGGCCCGCCGCGCCAGCACGTACGCCGCCGCCTGAGACGGAGACAGGCCTCCATCGGGAGAGGCGGACGACGCGACGATGGCCGCACCTCTCCGCGCGCGGTGGCGACAGCCGGCTGACGAGGAGGAGGAGGGGTACCGGAGCGCGAGCGACGGCGACGGCGAGAGGAGGAGGTACCCCATCCCGCCCACGAAACCCTAGCTCCCCGCCTCCCGCCTCGCAGCGCGGTAGCAGCAGCACTCGAGTCTGAACTTTGAGAAGCAGCGGTAGTAACCAAAATGGCGGTGGTGGAGATGGAATAGGGAATTAGCCGAACATCTCAGAGGCGGAGGCGGAGGCGGAGCTGCACGAGGAACAGCAGACGGCGGGTGGGCCTCAGCTGGCGAGACAGAAGGGATATTTTTGTGTTACCAAATTACTATTTTGCCCCTACGCTGTGACCTGCACGAGTATTAGAGGGCTTATCTACGAGGGTGATTTGGGGATTTCGTATGGGTCGGAGCCCATTGGCCGTGGGCCAAAGAGTGTCGGTCAGCGAAATGACGGGTTTGCCCTAAAGGAGTTTGCCTTGCACGAGTTTTGAAGCGGCTGTTTGTAACGGTGTTTTAGGGATTTCAAGCTATCGATGGGTCTGACGAGTAAGCTGATCCCAAGTGTGGGTCTGGGATTAGGCCACGTGGCAGTGTGGCCCGGCCCAGCAGGGTTAGAAAAGATGGGCTTTTAGCGGGCCTTTGTACGTTTGTGGGCTTACAAGTAAAGCCTAAGCCCGTTTGTTGCCTTTGTTGTGGCTAACATTAGGCTACGGTCTGTTCTTTTTTGTTAAGACTTATAGTTTTTTGTTGTGACTTTTGGATTGTTTATATGAGAAATTACAGAGTAATAGAAACTCACGTGTGGTTTTTTATAATATAAATGAAGTCGGTACAGTATGTACTACAATTAACTAGTAGATCTCATATTAAAAAAGTTAGTTATTATAGAAAAATTAAAAGCTGAAAAAGAACAGAGCCAGCTTTGCAATTTCCACTAAAAAAAAGCGCTCATATGCGTTCCGAACTCCTCTCAAAAAATGTGTGCCCGGACAGCTAGGCCTTACATTGGTGAAATCCAGCATAGCATTAACGATGTGGTATCTTGTTTCTTCAGATGATGACTAAAGTTCGATTCCCATCAGATACAAATAGGCTGGGTTATTTATGCCAATTTTCAACTATAATTTTCCAAGATTCAAAACCTGCTTATAGGTTTTGAGCTTTAAAATGATTGCACTAGCCACCTATTCTCACCTTCTGAAAAAAGCCTTTTCACTGAGGTGTGTGCGTGTTGTTTGGGACGCTCAATGATGTATATAGAGTATGGCTGAAAAGCTCATGGCTTATGGCTGAAAACACTGTAGCTGGCTGAAAAAAGCACTGTAGATGACAGAGGCTTATTTAGCATAATTAAATTTTAAAAATTTAAAAATATAAAAAATATGTTAGCCCATTACGTATAATACAAACAAATACGGGAAAAAAGAACCATAAAAAAAGCTCAACAAAAAGCCAAAAGTTCAGAAAAAGACGAAACTTATGAATAGTAAAAAATAAGTCATAAGTCAGAAGCCGAAGCCGAGTTGATTAGGGCATGTCTAGTACTGAGGAGTATTTGACTTTTTTAGTGAAAATGCGTGGCAAAAAGATTCAATTTTGAAACCTGATATGATGGAAAATGCCAAATACTGATGCACCTGTGGTTTGCAGAAGCACAGATGGATCCAACGGCCCTGAATTCAATACGAGGAGCTCCTTCCAAATGTAACAATTGTTCTGTTCTGTCAGGCCTATTTTCCAGAACAGAGCCCATTTTTAGAATCAGGTGAAATTCGATCCACCCTCCTGAATGCTGCAGTCACCTACTGATCTGACCATAGATTTCAACAACTCTTTCTTATTTTTGCACCCTGCATCAGCCATGGAAATTTTTTGGGTCCTGCATAGGCTCCAAGATCAATGCCAGCATTCAGCAGTAGGCTCCCACATCAAAATCAGCACTGTGCCATTTGTACACAGATCAATCAGATGTCTTGAAGAGATTGGGAATATCTTTCACAGGTATTGCTCTAAATATTAGTTGGGCAATTATATTATAGTCTGATGGTCAGTTTGCCCTAGCTCGTGGACTGGCTTGATGAGCTTCTAAAATGACTTCAGTGAGAAACTTCACCCCTAGTTATGACTACAGCCTTGTTGATTTAACCCATTGTTTAGGCCTAGCTAGGTTTTGATAGGCCAAGGCAAGTGAGGCCTTTAATTCCAGTGGAACAAGCAAATCAAGTCAGTTAAACCATCATCATCATGTCCTTCCATCGGTACTGCTCAAAGTGAAAGGATGGAAATGACCCAAAGCAGCTCAATGTCATTATCTCACAGACAAGCGTAGCAATATGCAGACATCGTCACTGCTGCCAAGAGGAGAAAGAAAGGGGAAAAAAAAAGAGGAAGAAAAGGATTGGGGGGGGGGGGGGGGGGGACGGGCCAGCAGCCTTAGGATCAAAACTACAGAACTAAAGGCAGGCAGGCGACCCCCCTTTTCTAAAAAGCCCAGATCTCTGCAAGTTTCCAGGACGGGTAAAAAAGCCAGCAGCTCATCCTAAGTGACAATGACCCACCAAGAACACCGTTTCTTCTTCTTCTTCAGTTGCTGAATCAAAAACAACAACCTGGTGATGGCAATGTGCACTGGTGATCGATCATCTATCCCCTGGTAGTTAGGGGAAATTTTGAGTGCTTGTCGCGGCGAAACGGTGCATCGGTCGGCCACCGGGGGTTCATGTTGCGACGAACATGCCGGCCATGAAGATGTCCTCGAGGTAGGACGAGCAGGATGAGCGAGGGGAGCCGCTGGTGGTGTTGTTCTCGGCTTCCTCTTCGATCAGGATCTCTTGGTCCCGGCAGCTGGCACTGCAGAATGCTTTCTCACCACTGCAAGAGCACACAGCAAATTATTCAGTGTGCCTTTCTTTCTGAAGATGCATAGAAACAACAGATGTTTCTACCAAATAATGCATCGGATGAATGAGCACCGAAGCAATTTGTTCAGTTTATTATCATTCTAGTTGGTAACCATCTCCAACCAAAGTTTCTTCTCCCAAAAGAATTAGGAATGCTCCAAGATGAACAATGCAGCAATCCGTTCGATGAAACTTCGTTCTTTCATATTAGAGCCCACTCTGCACAAAATATCTTCTACCCGTAATATACACTTCTCCAAATGATGCAATTCACAAGAGCCATCAGTTCTTCAGTATTATAGAACAAGATGATCGCATCGACGTACCGGTAAATGTAAATGTCATTGCCTTCCAGCTTCTTCTTGCAAGTGAAGCAGGAGCTCAAGAAGTCCTCGATGGCGGCGGCCTCGGCGGCGCACTTGACCACCCAGTAGGACCCGGCAGCTCCTTCCTTCGCTTCCATGGTGACCTCATCACTCTCCCCAACCGTACGGGGCTCCAAAATGAAGTCCCCGAAGACGTGAGTCGTCTTGGGGTTCGGGCCACGGGCAATGATGCAAGTGTAGTCCTCCGACTGCTCAATCTCGCTCGCCGAGACCGACCCAATGAACCGGCTGGCGCCGCCGGAGATCGACGCCGGCAGCGACCCCGGCCCCGGGAACTTGCCGAGATCGAAGGAATGCCGCTTGGCATTGGAGTGAGCGCCATCCAACCGAGTGGCCTCCGGACCAGACTTCACATCCCCGTGGAAGAACCTGCTGCACGGCACCGACATGCCGGCGGTGGCCGCCGTGTCCGAGGCCGGGCAAGACATCGTCTTGCCGAGCTCCGGGTGCGAGTGGCCGCCGCCGCAGTCTTTGGGCAGGGAGTTGTACGATTTGAGCCGCACGCGCGGGCTGAACAGGCAGTTCTTGGCGTCACCGGCGAGGGCGTCCACGAGGCCAAGCCCGACCGGCTCCGAGTCCCAGGTCCTCGGCGACCGCGGCGACCGGAGCAGGAGCGCCTTGGGATCGAGCGGCGACGTCGGGCTCCGCGACGACTCGCCATCCGGCGCGCGCTTCGCGGCGAACCCGACGAACAGCCGCGGCACGGCGAAAAGCGCCCTGGCGCTCTCTCCGCCACGGGGCCTGGCGCTCTCTCCGCCGGTGGAATCCGGGCCCTGGTCGGACGCCATACGCCGCAGCATCGCCGAGGAGCCGTCAATCTCCTGAAACCGGGATCAAGAACACAAAAAGATCACAAATTTACCCCATTTGACGAATCCACGACGCGTTCTTGCAGCTCGGCGCCCAGCGCCCAAGACCACAGTTCGTCAACAACTACTAGAACCTTCCCAACAAGGCATCTCTCATCGCACAGAAATGCAACTCCTCATCGAACTCGTGACCAAGAAATCAGGGAAAGGGGAAGCAGGCACCCCCACCAGCCCACCTTTATCTTTTACCAGCAGTATCTCTCCTCCTCCTCTATCTCTCTCACGAGAGGGAAGGAAGCAAAAGCAAATGAGGAGAGGGGAAACACGGTTGCAGTAAAATCACACTGTACTACTACTCATACCACTGATGCGCTCGCTCTCTCTCTCTCTCTCTTCTGTTTGCGTCCTTTTGCATGCATCAAAATCAGAGACGAGTGAGAGAGAGGGAGACGAGTGAGAGAGAGGGAGTGGTGGCTTCTGAAATACACCACCACCCACCTCCTCCCATTCATGGATGTCAGAGAAATGGAGGCAGATGTAAGTCATGTAACATTTTAACTTGCGCTGCCAGTACTGTACGCGTATAAATACGGCATATACGCCTTCAAGGATGGCGAGACCTCTGCCTGGCCCCATACTGTACTGTACAATACCGTAGCTTGGCTCCAAGACTGTTAGGCAGGTCACTTCAGGCTGGTGTTATAGACTTATAGTAGTATCTCGTACACGGTACTATTTCCAATTTATGTAGCATAAATTTCGATGGACGTTTCAGATCAATCTGAGCATACGGCCCTGATCAATTCGGTTTAAGCTTCTGGCTTCCAGCTTATTTTTCACTATTTACAAATTTCGTTTTTTTTGAATTTTTGACCTTTTTTGCCGGTTCTTTTTTTCCCGTATTTGTTTGAATTATACATAATAGGCTAACATATTTTTATTTTTTTAAATTTAATTATGATAAATAAGCCTCTGTCAGCTACAGTATTTTTTTAGTCAGCTACAGTACTTTTAGTTATAAGCCACCAAAAAAGCCTAACTGATCACTACCTTATAACTGGACGAAAATTTGTCAAAATTGTGTGTTTTGATCTGAAGGGGAAAAAATGTCAGATTCATTGAACCTAGGCTCATTTTCATCCTGATACTTGAGCACGTTGTCACTTCATTCACTTGACAAATAACTTAGTGACATCATTTTGCTCATCGCTCGATGAATCTGGACGCTTTTTCCACTCGTTGAATAATAAAAGAAGATTGTTGGAAGATAGAAAATGATGGGTGTTCGCCTCGCAATGTCATGGTAAGTATAGCAAATATTCTAGGTTCGTGTGTAAAAACTAGCATTCCTACATTGTTGTCAACATATATTTGTCTGGTGATGCTGCTACTACTTACATTGCAACTCATTCAAACTTATCAATTGGCACAATTACTCCCTTGCACATGAGCGGTTCCGTCAATTCAGAACATGTTTCAGGTAGCAAAAGGAGGGGCAAAAAACAAATCTGCATCAACAATCAATCATCCTACCTAATACTGCTACCCACCTAATGACATAGGTGCCGCTCGGTTGGACCGAAAAAAGTGGCTTATAGCTGAAATTTTACTGTAGCTGGCTGAAATTATACTGTAGCTGATGGTAGCTTATTTGTCCTAACTAAATTTACAAAATTTTAAAAATAGAAAAAATAGGTTAGTTTATCACGGACAATGCAAACGAATACAGGAAAAAAGAACGGGCAAAAAAGCTCAAAAAAGTCAAAAAATCAGAAAAGATGAAATTTATGAATAGTAAAAAATAAGCTAGAAGCTCAAATTAAAATGAGCATGGCTTACTCCCATAATCTTTCTCCTCCCAATTTCTTATTGGATCACATCAATCATTGAACTTTTAGGAGTTTTCTTTTCTCTTCTTTTCAGTTGCTGCTGCAATGCGGCAAAAGAGAGAAACATCCAGCGTGTGAGCTTTTCTCTAATTTCGAAGCTGTCCTGAATTACTACTACTGTTGCAAAAGTATAAAGTGATTTGTTGAGTTTATACACTCGTGGTAATTCAACTTTTTCTCGTTTTCCCTCCCCCTCTCTCTATCTGGTCCTCTTATAAACTTATTTTCTTATACTTTATTCTGAAAAGCTATAACTTTTAGCTGAAATAGCACTGTAGTAGGTTTTTTAAGGTATTCAATTGAAGAAAAATAAAAAATAAGAAAAATTTAGAACATCGTTGCATCTTCACAAACAATACAAATGCAAAAGGAAAAAACACGTTAAAAAATAAACGTGTTCTAAACAGTTTTTTCCATAGCTGTTAGGAATGGCCTTAAAGCAGAGTGGCTCTGGCTTTTAAAGAGGAGGAATGGCTTTCCAACAGTACAGTGCTGCTTTTGTTTCCATTGTTACTGACTAGCATCTATCCAGGTCCAGTAGTAGTACATCATTGTGTAGGCCCTGCCTACTTGTGCAAATTCCATAAAGCTTAAACCGAACAAAGTTGGCTTTTATGTCTCTCAATGCAAATCAGGACCGAACTCCTCTACAAAATCAACACTGAAAATTCTCTTGAGGTATCGAGCGAGATGGATTTGGTTCAGATTAAGGCCAGCTTTAAGTGACATTAGCTTTTAAAGGACAGAAGCTGGAATAAGCGTACCAGCTTCTTAATTTCGATTTTTTTAGGTTTTAGTTTTTTTTATTTTTTTATATTATTCGTAGAAATATGATGGTATTTTATTTTTTATTTTCTTATTTTTTTCTCTATTTTTAATTAAATAACTTAGAAAAAATAACATACACCGTAGTACAATTACAACCAAAATGCAACAGCAGGTTAGTGACTTATGAGCTAGCTCTAAGCATATTATTTCATATTTTAATAGAAGAGAGAGAAAAGCTATCTCTTGATCAAGAGCTAGTCTCATACACACATTCCAAGATTATGTGAGAGTGTCATGTGAGGCTATTTATGTTATGAGCTATATGCTAAAGTTAGTACTATTAGAGAAGTTGTCTTAGAGTTAGTAACTAGCTTATACTGTTGAAGATGTTGGCGTTCCGAATTGCCACTGCTGTTGCAAATCTTTTCGTTTGGTATTGGTTTCGACAGGAGTTACCGGCTGACAGTGGGACGCAGAACCCGACGCATCTCGTAAATTTTTGGATGCTCCACAAAATCCCATGACAGAACTATGATCGAGCGCATGCCCGGCAACCGATGTTTGGGCGGTTAACTCCGTTAATTTGTCGGATCCTCTACATCCTCCAGCTCTCTGTTACTTTGCATACACCAGTCAAAGAGTCAGAGCAACACGCAAAAGTGCAAAACAGAAAAGAAAACATGGGAGTTTGGTTCCTTTTTCGGACCTTGGAACTGTAGTTATAAAGTAGTTATTATGTTGCAATCACTTTTTTTTTACCAACAGCGCAAAATACCCCCGTCACATTTTATGATTTTAGCACGTACTAGTACAAATGAAACTGAGGTTGCAATCACTGCAAGCGCAGAAGATCTTAGGTGGTGATCGGTTCGGCTGAAAGCCTCATAGCTTATGGCTGAAAACACTGTAGCTGGCTGAAAAAAGCATTGTAGCTGACAGAGGCTTATTTACCATAATTAAATTTAAAAAAATTTAAAAATAAAAAAAACATATTAGCCCATCACGTATAATGTAAACAAATACGAGGAAAAAATCGGTAAAAAACTCAAAAAAAACCAAAAGTTCAGAAAAAGACAAAATTTATGAATAGTGCAAAAATAAGCTAATGCCAGAAACTGAAACCATATTGATCAGGGCTTAATCAGTTTGGAACTGCTCCAGGCTTGACGAGCTGGACCTTCTGCAAGCACAGAACCGTCCATGTGTGCTTGCGTAGTGTGCATCCCGTGTAGGTGTTTCTCCTTTTCTTTTTGAGGATTTTCCAGGCTTTCAACTACGCACACAGTAGGATCTGGGGCATGTTTTTTGGCTTTTAAAATTGATTTTTGTCTTTTATAGCATCTAACTTTTAAACATAGTACTTTTCAAAACGGGGTCTACAAATTAATTATAGTGCATGTTAAAAACCTAATATCTGTACTATCTAAAATCACAAACGGTATATCTCTTCATAATCTCTATCGCAAATAGTTAACATTCAAATTTTTCAGCCAAAATCTATCAGCCACAGCCGCAAAGAACATGTCCCTAGTATCTCAATGACGAAGAATATAGGTATAGATCTAGCAAAACCTGTACTGATCGAGTCGAACTTGAGGTTGGGTGCTCCAGTAGTATTTTATATATCAATCAGGAACAACTAATTACACGCCATCCAGCTTAAAGATGTAGTTATTATATGCAGTGACGTAGATGGTATAGTGTAAATAAACATGCTGCAATGGTAAGAGCCTAATTAAGGGCGTGTTTGGTAGGGCTCTGGATTCTTTGGTGGAGTTGGTGGAGCTGAAGCTGTGGAGTGGTCTGGACCCTGCTTCACCACCGCAGTACAATTTTTAGAGGGGATTCACCCCGCTCAGTTCCAGATTTTTGCGAATCTCCATCCGTTTGGCACGGCTCCGGCTCCACCAAAGATGAATCCGGGAGCTGGAGCCCTGCCAAACACGCCCTAAGTAAGAGCCATCGCGCGTGTACAATTGCGGTGTAGGCAATGCGATGCGCGCGGCGGGACCACCAGACCCACAGCGCACGCATCCAATGTAGCTAGCACAATCTATCCCCTGTGGGATGGGGCCCATCAGGCAGGGAGTGAAGGGGGCACAGATTAGTGACCATCGAAGTTCTGTTTGAAACGCAAAGAAATTTTTCTTGATTTATGTATAAATTAGGTGTGCTCACAAGGGTTTTTTTTCAATGGCTTATAGGTGAAAAGTAGTGTAACTGGTTGAAATTGCACTGTAGCTAATGATAGCTTATTTGACGTAATTAAATTAAAAATTAAAAATAGAAAAAACATATTAGTCCATCATAGACATAGACAGTACAAACAAATACGAAAAAACCATAAAAAACTCAAAAAAAACCAAAAAAATCAGGAAAAAAATAAAATTATTGTATAGTGAAAAATAAGCCAGAAGCCTTAAGCCATTTTGAAAGGTGCCAAGCTATCCTCTGCAAATTTCCAACTAAAATGATGTGTTTCAGACGACGAGCCTAGTTACTCCACTTTTACGGGGGCAGCGGTGGCCCGGTATTGACAAAGCTGACTGACCCTGCGGTTGGGCCCACTCCCCCCTGGGATTCTGTTTTATTTCCTTCTCTCTATCGACTTTTCAGCCTTTTTATCCCTCGATGTTGAACTAGCTACGGTAAAAATAAAATAAGATATCCTCTCTTTTTTCCTGCACCGAGATTTGAGCGCTCCGAGGAAAATCTAACCGTGCATGAGACACTCGGTACGTTCGATCTGATCAAGATTTGTTGGTAATAGTTTTTGTATTAGCACCGTTTCAAAGTGCAACTCTAACCATCAAGTGCACTCGGCGTACCAAACAAGGCGGGTTTAAAAGCCCTGTGCAATTTAGCTGCGGCTTTTGATTTTTTATCTTTATTTTTTAGCTGAAATAGCATTATAGCTGCTGTAAGAAACCGCAATTAAAGTTGAAGCTATTCAATTCGGCTATTGGCTTTTAGCTTTTTGCTAAGCTAGTTTTCAAAGTGTTATTAGTGTTATTTTGGAGACATGAGAAGGTTGCATGTAATGAAGGCGGCGTAGGCAACGAGAGCGAAAGAGTTTGTGGAGACATTTTCATTGTCACTTCCTCCACCTGTCGGCAGTGTCAAGCTCATGTCTGCATGCAACGATAAACGGATAGAAGTTCAATGGCTGACGAAATGAATATCCGAAACACAACAGTATGTGAGTAAGCGAAAAAATTGACACGAACGGGGAATTGAACGATACCATGCAATTCAAAGAAAAACAATTCAAGTTCAAAACAAATAGAGCTAATATTACAGTGCATGACAAAACAACGAAATGCGAGGTCCGAAATGCAATGCGAGAAACAACTCAGGGTGCCTTTGGTTGAGCTTTTGGGAGCTGCTTTTACTTCCAAAAAGCCAAAAGCCAACCAAAGTGGGTGGAAACCAGAAGCTGCTTTTTCAGAAGCAGCTACTTTTGGGTAGTACAGTTTTGAAAGCACCTTGGACCCTACTTTTGGCTTTTGGCTTTCTGCTTTTTGAAATGATGAAAATAGAGAGCTGTTTCACAGTTGTTTCAAGGAAAATAGAGATAGGAGGTAAGTTTTATACTTGTTTGAACCAAACAGTTTAGAGCTTTTCCACAGCCCACAACCTACAGCAGCTTTTCCACAGCTCACAGCAGCTTTTTCAGAAGCCACAGCTCAACCAAACACACCCTCAAGTTAACGATGAAAACAGAATGCGGAACATGTAGCTGCAATGCAAACAAGGACCACCCGAACAAGGATGACATTTCTCAGGGCATATTCTTCAGACGTTCCCATGTCCTCCTGTTCCATCGGAGCCGTCCCTTAGCCATTTTCATCGCCACAAAGCTATCGTGGCATTCTTTCTTCATAAATAGTGACTAGCGTAGTAAAGCTTGACGGTGTCCTCCCCAGCCCGGCCTCCTTGACGATAGCCATCAGGTGACATAGCTCCTCCATACGTATGCGTCGATCGGTGAACCAGTATCTAATCCGAGAAGCTAGCAACTAGCAAAGCATGCATAATGATGCTTAAGGGTTTAAAACGGATCTTGTACACACGTGCATGTATGGACAGGTCACCAGAATGTAGAACTAGTGTATCATGGGACCAGAAGGGTATGAACAAACTCCATCCGCAGGTTTGAGCATTGTAACAGGTGTGCATACCTCCCCTGACCCAGGAGAGTTTTCTCTCTCTCTTACTGCACCAACATCCATGTCTTCTGAGGCCCTGTTTAGATCAGTTTCAGATTCTTAAAAACCAGCTATTACTTCTAGTTTTTAAAAGCTGGTTTCTAAGCAAAAACTGATAGGATGTTTGGATCCCCTAGTCTTTAAAAGCTGGTTTCATTTATGATTGATGCTAATAGACTATTATACCCTTACATTTATGATTGGAAGCGTCTGCGCATGGTCTTTAATGATGGTAAATGGGTATTTGTGCAAAAAAACTGGCAAAAGCTGGGTATCAACAGCTTCTTGATTTTTAAGAATCTAGGTAGGTAGATTTTAAAAACTGCCCTAAAAACTGGTCTGTTTGGATCCCACCCAGTTTCCAAAAGCCAAATTCTTAAAATCTGGGTGGATCCAAACAGGCCCTGGTCCTTGTGTGGAGGGCAACTATATATGAGTCTCCGACAGGTGGACCTTATTGACAGTTGTAACTGAAGGTTTATGGTCGCTCATTTGCTCCGGATAAATTGATATACAGTAATAGCATAAATTGATATACAGTAATAGCAGAAGGGTTGCACTTCACGAGAAACTAAAAATTCCCTATATTATAGATCATTTTTGCGAGGAAAAAGGACATTTACGTAATTTTCGAAAAAGTCAGGGAAAATACCTCCCCGGCCGTACGCAAAACGCACCGACACGCGCCGGCCAGGGGAGGCCCGCGGGGTGACGTGGGGGGCTCTCGGCGCGGAGAGTCCCCCGGTCTTCTGGTTCCGGTGATATCTGCAAAGGTTTACTGCAGCTATTATTCTACCTCATGGGAAGTGGTCGCATTGCAATATTGCGACGCGTGCACGATGGCACCAGGAGCACAGAGGCAGAGAAATAGTTTAATTAGCAACACGGATTCAGATACTGTATTTTGTATGTCACCTTTTTCATTTTATTTTGGGGAACAAACAAGCTAGCAGCGTTTCTTCTATAAGCCACAGGGCTGCACACTGTACAAGGTTCCGGGTAAACAATGGCCATATGTCTGTGGGTGGCCACATGATGTGAGCCCTTCCGATTGTTGTGATCTCTGATGCTCTAGTTTTGTTTGTACTTTGCGCTAGTTCCCAACCACCGCT
This sequence comes from Dendrocalamus latiflorus, assembly GCA_017311315.1. Classification (NCBI taxonomy): domain Eukaryota; kingdom Viridiplantae; phylum Streptophyta; class Magnoliopsida; order Poales; family Poaceae; genus Dendrocalamus; species Dendrocalamus latiflorus. The sequence continues at coordinate 55,738 of JACBGG010000225.1, forward strand.
CATGTTCGAATTTTTTATTATTTAGTTAGAAAATAGCTCTGCTACGTATTCTTATTTCTTATATACCATTTAAACAAATAAAATATAAATATTTACCATTTTAAGTATATTTTAATAATAATAATAATAAGATACTTCAAAATAAGTTTCATAAATTTTTTATTAAAATCCATTTTTACAGTATAATTTATGTATATACTCATTTTACATATAGAAAAGGTTATATAATTAACACAAAAGAGTTATGATGAAATTTTTTCAACCATTTCGCATTGGAATATCTTAGAATTAATATACAAGTATACCAAATGTAATAAAATGATATAACATGTTCGTTTAAGTAGTATATTGAAAAATAAATGTACGTACTCCACGAGTACGAAAAAAGAATCCTATATAGGGAAATAGTTATATGCGCACACACACCCGGAAGTACATACTGCTATTTCTAATATATCACTTAAACAAGTATCACTACTACAAAAAGGTAATCACAGACAATTTGGAATTGTCATCACAGACGGTTTTCTAAACCGTCTAAATTTATGGGTTAGTGGTAATCGGAGGTTATCACAGACGGTTTGCAGTGATAAATACAACACAAACAATTTATAACTAGAACCATCTGTGATACTCTAACATCATAAACGGCTCGAAGTAAAAACCGTCTGTGATACTCTAACATCACAGATGGTTCTATCTACCAACCGTCTATGATGAGCGAGTATTATAGACGGTTGTAATATAAAACTGTCTATAATAGTTCTTCATAGACAGCTTATATCATAAAACCGTTTGTGATAGTTCATACTATACCTAAATTTTTCTGAGCCTTAAGAAATGTCATCGATGCCTTTTGAAAACAAGCAAATACAGTAGTAAACACAGCAGCATATTTCATTAGAATCCACCATTACAGTATCACAAAATAATGAGCAGGTTACCCATCTAACACAGCAAGAATATAGCAAGAACACATCTTCTAGTCCTACAAACCCATGGCAAAAACATAGAAGAAGGAGAGATCCTAGTAGCGCGCGAGCTGGATGTCCTTGACGCTGACTTGAGCACCGTCTTGGTAGCTAACAGCTTCCGCGATGCCTTGCAATGGAGGAGAGGCTGCGGCAGCGTCACCTTTGTGTCACGACAGTGACATTGCACAAGATACTCTTATGACACTTACGACAAGAGTGTCTTGTGCAGTAGACTATGGTGTCATAGTCTACATCATCGAGGAACAAGCTAGGAGTGGATGAATTAGCCAGGAGCAGCTGGTAGAATTCACACATCTTGGAGTGAAAGGGGGGAGTAATTAATAAGGGGCGAGAGGTGGGAGGAACCGATGCCTGCCGTTCGATGCGGAGAGAATGGACGGGTGAGATTAGAATCTTGAGGGAGATGCTGCGGATCGGTATTGTGGCATTATCAGAGATAGAACCGTCTGTGATAATGCACATATCACATATGGTTCTTATAAATAAACATTTATGAATTATCACAGATGGTTATTAATACAAATCGTCTGTGATGTCTTGCATTATCACATACGGTTTATATTAACAACTGTCTGTAATATTTTCAAAGACGATTATTAATACGAACCATCTGTGATGTCTTGCTTTATCACAGATGATTCGAATAAATAATCGTCTATGAAAATATCACAGACGGTTGTTAGTATAAACCGTCTGTGATGTAGCCGTCCAATATAGCCTCTTTGTAGTAGTGTATATTATACCTCTTATCACTTTTGGTATACTTAAATACTAATTGTAAGATACTCTAATGTGACATAGTTGACAAAATTTCATTGGAGTCTTTTATTTTTGCTATATATCCTTTTCTATATATAAAAAGAGTATATACATAAATTATGTTATAAAAAGTGGATTTTTATGAATTTTTTCATAGAACTCACATTGATGTATCTTATAAATATTATTAGAGTATACTCAAAAGAATAAAGAGATATAACATCATTTAAACGATATATAATTTAAGAAGTATATAATAAAGAGATATAATATCGTTAGAGTATAGACACTATACATGTGCATGGGAATGGTCTATCATTTTGCGTACTGTTGAAAGGGTGAGGACAATGTAGCCAAAACCCTACTTGATTTGTTTCTGCTGGAGTAGTAATGCATGTGGCCCAGGGCCAACTCATAGGATCCGAATAATTGTCAGGGTGTTGGGGCCTAAACCTCGTATATATATAGCCGTTCTTCCTCCTTTACTGCCTAGATAATTAAGATTTGCTTTTGTAGATTTTATAGTAGATCTCAAACTATTTAGTTTAGTCTGTCTTCTATGTAAACTTTGAGCTAGCTCCCATTAGAGAAACATTTAACTAAACCCCACCCACTGGAAGTTTAATACTGTCGACCTTTTCTTACACGACAAAAGGCAAGATTAACTGCTGAACAAGCTTTAATCCCTACTAGTAGTACAAGATAACCTATCACTCCAATTTATTTTTCTTATAATTTAGTACTAGTAGGTTGCGACAGAAGTGGTCATTTTACCTGGGGATTTTCCGAAAGGTTAGTGCCCATATCTGCATGCGTGGGACTCGGCTGGTCAAAATGGTGGCATGCATGCCCATTCAATTAGCTTTCAAAGGCTGTTTTGCCTTTAGATTGTTGGATCAGGCAGACACTAGTTACTCTAATCATTCCATCCTGTCATTCATCTCCAGCAGATCAGAGACCCTATCATGGTATGCATGGCTCCATCTCCATGATTGGATGAAGGAAAGAGAGGGAAGAAAACTGAAGGGAGATCATCATCGATCGGCCTAGCTAGCTCCAAGTAATCTTCACGTTCGCAGCAACTCCATCCATTGCTTACTTTGGTCTCATTCGCCGTGTTCTTGTAGAGCTCATGACCGCGCCCGTCCGCGTTGGTCCATGTTGGCAGCAGGGAGTCGCACGTCACACCGGGTCCAATTTTATTTTACCTTATTATAGCTGGTATATGCATTGGTGTGTTGTACCCCACGACTAAAGCCTATCGACACTCTAGCCCAAAATATACGTGTGGTGATATACATGGTACATTGCGGTGTCGTTTAGTTCTACCGGCCCTTCGTATTAGTTTAGCTTATAAATAGTAACAATTTACAGAGAGTTGTATGGAGAGAGAAAAACTCATTAATGATTTTGACCGATATAAATGAAGTCACTATAGTGTGTACTACGATCGATTAGTAGACACTATCTAAAAAGATACTCTGTTTGAAAGTTAGAAAAGCCGTTTACCGTAAATAAACAGTTTTTAGTAGCTAATATGAACAGAGAATTAGATCCGCAGCTTCTTGTAGTGTGCATTTTTGGCTAGATCAATCTAACGGCATGGTTGTTCGTACTGTACACGCATCCGGCTTCTGGGATGATCACCATCGTGACATCGTCTCTTCTCAACTCTCGATTAGTGGACGGTGGTTACTGGTTACCAAAGCTCATATTCTTTTTTTTTAAAAAAAGGAAAATGCAGGGGAAGAGAGAGAGAGAGAGAGAGAGAAAAGAATCTTGCACAAGTAAAGGCAAGTGAAGCGCTGGGCCAAGTGATGGGCTATTGCAAGACAAGCTCTTAGCTCTCACATGAATCTGTCATAGCTTAGCCCAAGCAAACCACTCAGCCGTTACACAGTCCAACAGGCAACAGCATGTGCGCTGCATGAATGAAGGATCGAAGAAGAACTCGATCGATGACACGGAGCTTGAATCGGAGCAATCGATAGTAATGGGCACAAATAAATTGGTAAAAAAGAATCGTCAAAAAAAAAGAAACAGATAGGTGATGCATGGGTACAGATGAGGCCGGCCTACAGATCAAATGGCTAGAGGAATGGAAACTGATGCGGCTAATCACCAAATTACGTGTCCTTATTAACCAACCAATTAGCTAGCTAATCGTCCTTGGAATCCGCAGGAGAAAGCAGCACGCGCGCGCATCGGCTGAGAAATCAAGCGCCCTTGTTTCCACTCCCAACGTTGCTCCCGCCGATGCCACCGCCTGCTCCGCTACCTCCACCGCCGCCAGCTCCGGACCCGCCTCCGGCGCCACCGCCAATGCCTCCGCCTGAGCCGCTGCCGCCGCCGAACCCCGCCGCCACCGCCGGCTCCAAAACCGCCTCTTGCACCACCACCGCTTCCGAAGCCGCCGCCCATTCCTTCACCAGCGCCTGCTCCGCCACCGAATCCACCACCGGCTCCCCCGCCACCTCCAGAACCATCGCCCTTCCCACCACCAGCACCTCCGCCGACACCTATGCCTCCACCCGCACCGCCACCGATGCCACCACCGCCTCCAAAGCCTCCACCACCGCTGCCGCCCATGCCACCACCAGCACCACCGCCGATGCCGCCTCCAGCGCCCCCACCGATGCCTCCACCAACACCCGCACCACCTCCCACACCCCCTCCTTCACCGTATCCACCGCCAATGCCTCCTCCGGCGCCACCACCGGCACCGAATCCACCTCCTGCACCAGCTCCACCTCCAAACCCAGCACCACCGCCAATTCCTCCTCCACCTCCTGCACCGGCTCCTCCTCCAAGCCCGCCACCGCCACCAATCCCACCACCACCTCCTGCTCCGGCTCCTCCTCCAAAACCACCGCCCCCACCCATTCCACCTCCACCACCCGCTCCTGCTCCGCCTCCGAGTCCACCGCCAGCTCCTACACCTCCTCCGCCTCCAAACCCCGCAACCACCGCCCATGCCGGCGCCGCCGCCTACACCACCTCCTCCTCCAAACCCGCCACCACCGCCCGTGCCTCCTCCGCCGCCCACACCGACTCCCAGCCCACCGCCGGAGCCACCTCCTACACCACCACCAACCGCAACCACCTCCACCGGCACCAACGCCGCCGCCGCCACCTTTGCCACATTTCTTATCGCAATTCTCCACGCCAACACTGGCCCGGCTAGAGGCCACCTGCTGGCGCCGGGCGGCGACGCTCGCCGCCCACACAAGTGACAGCAGCAAGAACACCATTGCTCGGTTGCCCATGCCCATGAGAGAACCTTAGCTAGTACAGCAGCTTCCAGCTAGCTTCGTATACGTACGTACATACGTGCATACGTTCCACTACTTAAGTACAAGTACGATCGAGCGGGTACTCGCCGTGTGCACTGGGCAGGGGAAGCAGGAGGTATTTATACGGCATGGCTGGCTGGCTGGCTCCTCGCTTGAATTTGGTTTGCTTTGGATTAAATGGGTGATGGCTGCTTTATTTAGTTTGGTGGCGGGTGTGGAGCGAGCGGGGAGGGTTGACCGTGTGGTTCGAGCTGAGCCTTCATTGGATGCATGCCTACGTGTGTGTTCCGGAGACTTAGCGGGGGAGGGTTTGACCGTTGGATCGAGCTAAGCCTTCATTGAATGCATGCCCATACGTGTGTGTTTCGGAGACTTTAGTTTTTCAAATAAGCAAACAGAGCAATTTATTGATATTCAGTTTGTTCGTATAAACCTTCATGCTATGGTTAAAAATCATGAGCTTTAGCTATAAGGTATGTACGATAGTTTGTCTCTTAAATATTGTCTTTAAGGTTTTCATCTTATCTAAAGACAGTACTAGAGACAACCTCTCCAACAGTAAATTATTTCTCTAACTATTTTATATTATTTTATCATAATTTCATACCTCACATCCTCTCACTATTTACGTTGATTTATAGGTTCAAGTCATCTCTTGCATAAGAAACATCATGTTATCTTTTCTTATCTTCTCTTTCTTTTATATAGAATTTTATTTATTTAATATAGTTAAAAGTCAATACTATTAAACATGCCCTGCTCCATCAACCGAACCCATCCTTTAGCTTTGGTTTGCGCAGCCTTTTGACTGGAGTCCCCGTGCACCTACGTGAGCTACGCATGCATGCAGCGAGCCTTCTCTGCTTTGCAGGCCTTCGCTTCGCTGGATTGGTCTTCTTCTTTTGGCCTGTGACTGTGTGCCCGTACCCCGTATGCATGCATGCACCCATGCATTAATGGCTAGCTCGCGTATCGGAAAGAAGCGATGTGGGTGGGGAGAGGGAGGGAGGGAGAGAGGAGGGACACCTCGATCTTGACATGCATGGGATGCTTATGTCCTAGCAGTAGTAGCTGACCTTTTTTTTCTCAAGCCTTGCTTGGTAGTTGGTACTCCGGACTCTTAGAAGCAGGAGCTGTCAGTTGGGTCGATGATGAGTAGTTCGTGCCTTTTCTTTGGGCAATGTTATTGTTGTTGAGGAACCGACGCTGGAGACCAGTCCGAGCGATTCCTCTGCTTAGAACAAGAACGAATCAATCACAGAATCACAGAATAATAGATTGAACACAGAGAGGTAGAGAGAACTCCTGGTCTTTCTTTATTGCTTTAGATTGCATCGGGTACATAATGAGGGGGGTCTAGGTCCCTATTTATAGCCTACGGTGGGGTGCCCAATTAGATCAGGACTCCTGGATAGAGTCCAGGTTTCCTAACACTCCCCCTTGGGCACTCACCCAACATGCTCATGCCTCGTTAAAACTCCATAAAAACCCAGTGGGAAAAATTTGGAGAAAGAGTACATGATACATGTGATGTTGCGATGCACGAATTGCCTCATTAAAAACCTTGGTCGAGAAACTTCATGGAAAACTCGTCAAGGGAAAAAGAGTACAATCCACCCAATTTCATTGGTCTTCAGGACTTTATTTCTTTGGGTACTTAATCTTCATGATCAAGATTTAATAACGGGCTTGAGAGAATTCTCCCCCTGAATTCTGCACTTCTCTAAGTCTCATCATCCTAATCCCTCACACGCACCTTTCAAAGCTAGGTGCGGGGAATGACTTAGTGAATAAGTCTTCATGACTTAGTGTGCAGTACTTCAATTTTGTCCATCTTTGCAATTCATGAGCATAGAGGAACTTGGGGTTGATATGCTTACATAGCCCGTCTGCATTTATGCAACGCAAGCTGTATTATCTTCTTGGATAATTGTGGGGGTTTGCACAATGTTCATTCCACATGACTACTGGATGTGGTGATCCGTTCAGCGGAACCAAGCGCACTCTCATGCGACTTCATACAGTGCTATAATTTCTGAGTGGTTCGTCGAAGTAGCTACAAGGCTTTGCTTAGACGATTTCTAGGAAATTGCAGTTCCACCACATGGAAATACATAGCCTGTTTGCGACTTAGCGGTATGCGGGTCAGACAGGTACCCAGCCTCTGCATAGTCAATCAAGTTCAGATCTTGATTCTTTCTGTAAGACGATCTAAGGTCCTTGCTTCCTTGGAGGTATCGCAAGATGTCCTTTATCCCCTGCCAATGCCTTTTGGTGGGCTCTGCACTGTACCTTGCTAACAGGTTCACGGCAAATGCAATGTCCGGTCTAGTGCAGTTTGCTAAATACATGAGTGCTCCCACTGCACTCAAGTATGTGAATTCCGGTCCCAGGACTTCCTCCCCCTCTTCCCTTGGTCGAAAAGGATCTTTTTCTTGCTGTAAAGACCTACCGATCATCGGTACTTTCGAGGGAAATGCCTTCTCGAAGCCAAACCTTTCAAGCACCTTCTGGGTGTAGGTCGACTGATGTACCAAGACTCCTTCAGGGACATGCTCAAGCTGCAGGCCTAAGCAAAACTTGGTCTTGCTTAAATCTTTCATTTCAAATTCTGACTCCAAGTAGGAGCTTGCTTCTTTTATGTCTTCGGTTGTCCCGATGATATTCAGATCATCTACATACACAGAGATTATACAGAATCCATTCTGGGATCGCCGTATAAACACACAAGGACAGTCTTCATTGTTCGTGTAGCCTTTCTTGCAGAGAAAGTCGCTCAAGCGATTATACCACATTCTTCCAGATTGTTTCAGTCCATACAGTGACTTTCTGAGTTTCACACTGTACAGATTTCGATTTGCTCTATTTTGGTTCGGGAGAGAGATTCCTTCAGGGACTCTCATATAAATCTCCGAATTCAAGTTACCATAAAGGTATGCATTCACAACATCCATCAATTTCATTTCTAAGTTCAAGTTTACTGCCATTGAGATCAAATATCTAAAGGTAATTCCACTCATGACTTGGGAGTAGGTTTCTTCATAATCAACTTCAGGACGTTGAGTGAAACCTTAGGCTACTAGCCTTGCTTTGTATCTCACTACTTCATTTCTTTCATTTCTCTTTCGAACAAATACCCACTTATGCCCTACGGGGTGCACATGGGGAGGCGTGCGGCATACGGGCCTAAACACCTCTCTTTTATTCAGAGATAGCAATTCAGTTGCTATTGCCTTTTTCCAGTCTGATCTTTTCTTACATTCAACGAGCGATGCAGGCTCGAGATCTAGATCAATAATGGAGGCAATTTTCTTTGCGAAGTAGATATCGATATTAGCTGTTGTCCTATTCAGGGACTCTCCCGTGTGCACATAATTTATAGCTATTTCTTCATGAGTTGCTACTTCTGGAGCGATTGCTTCTTCAGGAGCTTCGCCTTGCGCATCGCTTCTTTCAATTGCGGTGGCAAGTCCCTTTAGTTTTTCGGCTCCGATGTGTGCGCACACATCCATGCCGACGAGGATATTCAGATCCGGTATGCCCTCTTCTGGAGGTGTCATACTTGTGCCAGGTCTCAACTGGCTCCCCTTCTCATTCTGGGGGAACTTCAGTGATCGGCTGTGATAAATCCCGCTTATCCTTTTTCGCCAGGCGTCCCCGGTTACTAAGGATTCGAGGAGCCGGAGTTCTCGTCCTCTTTTTTTTTATTTTTCTGAGGCCTCTGGACGAGATTAGGGATACCTTCTGTTTCTTTGGTATTTCAACCCTCTCCGGTGCAGTGCGTGCAGGCACATGCGACTTAGTCACGCTCTTCAAATCACTAAAGTGATAAGGCAGTTGATTTGCTAGTTCTTGCAAATCGATTGTCTTCCGGACTTCTCTTGTCTTCTGGACTTCTATTGTCTTCTGGACTTGTCTTCTGGACTTCTCTATTTGCTTCACTAATGCGCGGGTCATCTGCATGAATTCCCGTGGCTTGCCATGTAATTTCCCGACATTCTTCATCAAGGGGTTGATTTCCTCCCCCTAATGTTGGGAAATTTTCGGTGGTGACCCTTGCGCTAGTTGCATAGGTGAATGGATGTTGTAGGCCAAAGGTCTAAGGTTGATGAGATTCGCTGCATGTAGGACTGCGGGTCCCCGACATGTAGCTGGCAAATTACAATTATGTAAGAGGGGTCGGGCAATAAATTTAATTCTCTTAATGAAAGCCTCTGCCAAACCATTCTGGGTATGGACATGCGGTACCGAATGCTCAACTGCAATTCCCATCGCCATGCAATAATCATCAAATGCCTTTGAAATAAATTCTCCGGCGTTGTCCTATTCTAGTGGACTTGATCAGAAACACATTTCTGATACAAATGATCTGCGAGATCAATTTTGCAAAGGCGTGGTTTCTTGTGGACAACCCACATATGACCACTTCGAAGAAGCGTCAATGAGCACCATGAAATTCTTAAATGGCCCTGAGATGGGCTGAATGAGACCGCAAATGTCTCCCTGGTTATGCTCCAGGAATGCAGGGACTTCATCCTTCACTTTCAGAGTGGGGTCTAGTACTTAGTTTCCCGGTGGCACATGCAGGGCACACAAAATCTTCATGATTCGGGAAATTGTTCATATTAATATTATGCCCATGCGAGTTATTTATTATGTTTCTCATCATCTAAGACCTGGGTGGCCTAATCTGTCATGCCAGAGACAGAATAGTTCAGAGCTTCTAAATACCGTCTTCAGGACAGTGTACGCTGCAGGCGCCTTAATGTTGGTATAATATAGCCCAGTTTCTAGTGAAGGAAGTTTTTCTAATACACTTTTTCATTCTATTCGCGCTTCGTAATGAGCAGGTATTCCTTACCGTACTCTTCTTCAGTCTCAACGTGGACACCGATTGCGCGGATATTCTTAAAACTTAGGAGAGTTCTAGCCGATTCTGGGTACAATAAGGCTTCTTCAATTACCAAAGTTATGCCCATTGTGGCTCTTCCTGAACCAATTATACATGCATCGCTTCTGGCGATTGTCGTAAGGCTGCCAATGCTCTTACGAATCGACTGAAAATACTCAACCTCTCTTAAGATGGTATGCATTGTGCCGCTGCTGGCTAAGCACACTTCCTTTATAGGGCGCTACACTTGTTCTAATATAGGGTATTTTATTAATATGCATGAGAAGGCAATTAACACATAAATAAAATACTAATACCAGAACAGAACCTGCCATCATAAACTGAATAAATGAATGAATTATTCAAAATCATCCAACCATTACGAGAAAGCAAAATCTTAAGTACCATCCATGCAAATTCTAACATATTTAACACAAATAAATGACAATTAAGTCATGCATTCTGTGCATCAGACATCACTAGAAATCTCGACTTTCGGCTATTTTCTCGGGGGTAACGTTCTCTTCAAGAGAAATCATGGCGGTGACTGCTTCTAGGTCAAGAGGGGTGCTGCTGTTGTAATGGTCTGAAACACCATCAGCGCGGGTAGCTGCTCAGAACGCTCCCCCTCAACCGATGCAGAGTCGGCTTCATGCTGCCATTTGCCATCCCGTTTTGACTTGCTAGCCTTATTCTCATGTGGAGCGTCTGATTTGCCTTTCTGGGCTGCGGTCTTACCCTTCCTTCCCCTTTTCTTTATCAAGGGCTTTCGCAACTGTTGCTCCCGACGTTGGCTTCAGGACCAACGGGGCTCCCAGGTGGCTGAGTGACGTAGTTCTTACGGAGAACTTTGTCCTGAGCCTCCACAACTTGCACCATATCAGTCAATCCGGCGTATTCCTTATAGCCATCTTGACGATAGTTGCGTGCGGATTGAGCTACATTGGGGTGGAAGGATTTTCTCAATTTTCTGTATTGGGGTACAAATCCTGTGCAAGGCAGAATTGTATTCCCTGACCGTTTTAAAGTCGGCAAACCTCAGTCTGATCCACTCTTACTCTGCTTGAGGAAGAATGATGTACTTTAGCCTCTTAAACCGCTTCTTGGGTGCGATCAAGAGTGCTAACGCGCTATTCTCTACCATGTACTCATTCTTGAGAGTGAGGCAGAAGTGGTGCCTGAGAAAATGAAGTGCATGATCATTCTCTTAGCGTGGGTTGGGCGTCATTCAGTCCACCAATCCCAATAGTCGCGCGGAGCTTCCTGACTCCAAGCACAATCTCGACATCGGATGCCTACGTCAGATAGTTTTGGCCATGCTGAGCCAGCTCCTCGAACTTTCAGTTCGTGATGCTAGTCATCTAAATGTGTATAAGTCTACTGCTGGTAGACATGCACGGAATAATTCACTGCGGGTAAATAAATGGTACAAAAGGTTCTCGCAATGTTTCAGAAATTTCTATGCATTCTCTATAATTTTACTGCTATTTTCAGTGATTAAAAGCAATTTAAACAATTACAATTAACCAAAAACAGTAAATAAATACAGAGAATAATAATGGCAGAAATAAATAAGCTTCAAATGCTAAAATAATTCAAAATTCAGATTCCCGAGGCCCTTTTATGCTAAAATATGAAATTTCAGCAAATTCTGCAATTCCAGAGGGTTTTTACGCAAATTATCCAATTCAGAGAAAAATTCGCGCAATTTTCTGATTTACCGAGGGGTTTTCTGCAAAATTCTGGACCCACTCGTAAAATTAAGGACCTATCGGTAATTTTCGGAACTACCGAGGCCTTTTCTGCAAAAATCTGGACTTTAATGCAAGTTTTAGGGCATTTCGGTAATTTCTACAATTACCAGGGTCTTTTCCGCAAAATGGCCAGCGCCCTCCACCGGCCCTCTTTTTTTTTCTTCTCTCCCGGCCCATTTGCCTTCTTCACCCCGCGGCCCATCTCCCTTCTCCCCTCCTCCCCGCGCGGCCCACCCGGCCTTTCTTTTTGCCCTTGGCCCATTCGGCGCGCCCGAGCCATCTGACAGGAGGGGAGGAGGCGGTAGGGTTTCCCCTCCCTCCACTCGGGCGGCGGCGGCGCAAAACAGGACGGGGAGGCGAGCGGGCGCACTCGAGGCGGCGGGGTCGGCGCGTGGCGGCGGCGCGAGGCGGCGGGGCCGGTGTGCAGCCGGCCGGAGGGCCAAACGGCGGCGGGTCCGGCTCTGCGGGGCCGGAGACGGGAGCTGCGGTGGCCGGCGCTGCGGGAGCCGGCTCTGCGGGGCAGGGGACGGCACGGCAGAGGCCGGGGCGGGCGCGTTCGGGTGGTGGCCGGCGGATGCCAAGGCGCCGGCGCTTCGGGCGCAGGGCTCATGTGGGGAGGCCGGGGAAGCGGCGGCAAACTGGACGACGGCTTCGGGCCGAAGCGACCGAGAGCGGGTAGGCCACCGGCGGGCGAGCTGCGCCTTGCGGCGGCGAGCGTCGGCGGATGGGGAAAAACCGGTACGCGGCGGCGCGCCGGCACTTGCGGGCATGGGCGCTGGTGGAGGCCGACTGCGGGCGGCCGGGCGGCGCACAGCTGCGGGTGGCGCGCGCTTCGGGCGTCGAGATTTCGGTCGGCGCGCGTGGTTCGAGCCGGCGCTCCGTGCGGGGAGGCGGCGCGGCTGCGGGCCGCGGTGGAAGCAGCACCGTGTGGGGCGCGGTCGGCAGGGACCCGAGCGCCGGCCGGTGATGGCGGCGGCGTTCGGGCAAGCGGCTGCGCGTGCGAGGAGGGCGCGGGACCAGTGGCATCCGGGGCCGATTCGGCGGCGCGCACGGATGATGGCGCCCCATGCGGGGATCTCCGACGACGATGGTGCCCATTCAGGGGTGGCAATCAATCGGCGGGACCGGCTGCTTGGCCGGCGGCCGGTGGCGCGCATGCGAGCGCGGCGACACCTCGATTTCCCCTTTTTGTGTTTTTCATGCAGTGATCAAACATAGAGAACGATGCCAATATTTCTCGTGCAGTCTTTTCTCATGCAATCTCCAAACAGAAAAACGATGCATAAAATTAATTTACGATGCAATCAACATCTACCCCTTTTTCATAGTCTACCGATCGACATTGTGCCGGCGATTTCATATCTGCTCGCGGTAGATTGGGGCGGATTTGCATCGTTTCTAATCTACAGTGCAATCAACATCTACCCGTTTCACAATCTACCGATCGACATTGTGCCGGCGACTTCAGGTCTGCTCGCGGTAGATTAGGGCGGATTTGCACCGTAGAATTTCAATCTAGAACGCGAAAAGAAAATACAGATTCAAAAGCGATCTAGAAAATTCAATCTGTGCTTCGATGATTACCTCGTTCATCGGAGCGAAGTCGTGCTGATAACGTGTTGAGGAACCGACGCTGGAGACCAGTCCGAGCGATTCCTCTGCTTAGAACAAGAACGAATCAATCACAGAATCACAGAATAATAGATTGAACACAGAGAGGTAGAGAGAACTCCTGGTCTTTCTTTATTGCTTTAGATTGCATCGGGTACATAATGAGGGGGGTCTAGGTCCCTATTTATAGCCTACGGTGGGGTGCCCAATTAGATCAGGACTCCTGGATAGAGTCCAGGTTTCCTAACAATTGTCAAACCTACTCTTTATTTGAGAGTAATTATAAGTGTACATGCATCCATCATCCATTAGCAAATCCAAATATTCTGCGTAAATAACCTCCCAGGCGGTATTATCGGCAAAATTGTCCACCGAGGAAGTGAGAATTATAACAACTACATTTGCGGGGGGTTCCGGCCCCCCAGTGCGTCCACGTCGGCAGCGCCCGCCCGCGCGCGCGTCCGTCGGCCGCGTGGCGGGAGAATCTTCGTACGGCCGGGAGAGGCCATTTCCTCCAGTTTTCCGGAAATTACGTAAAAGTTTTTTCCTCGCGAAAAGGTCCCTGCAAGTTTTTTTAAAAAAAATTTGGATAGCGGCCCGCAGGTTCCCGAAATTACGTATAGGTCCTTATTTACTTACGTACAGGTCCTTACAAGTCCTCGATTTTTTACGAAAAAACCCTTTAGCTTTCTCGAAAATACGTATTTGCCCTCAATTTTTTTAAAAAACTCCTCACGAATTATCGCCTCTTTTACTTCGGTACACACGGTGGCTGGCGTCGCCGCGCCTATGAGGCTAGTCCTACCAATGCACGGACCGATAGACATGAGAACAATAAAGACGCCCAGGTTAAGCTAATGTCGTGACAAAAGAATTAGCCGGTGTTATCTTCTGGCACAAGTCAAACTTTCAGCCCATTTTGGGGTTTCCTTCGAAAGAAATAGGCACATATACAACAATGGAAATACGGTTCTAAAAGATGGCCTAAGTGGCGGCGCTTAGACGTTGAGTTGAGCGGTAGCCGACCACCGCGTCTTGGCCCCTCAGCGGGAGGCTGGGCGGTGGATGGCACGACGGCCAAAGGCAGGCAGAGACAGTCAAAGGCGAGTCGACGCGATGGTCAGGCATGCACTCGTGGTGGGGGCGCGGTGTCTAGGCATGGCATTCGACAAGATAAAGAGGTAGAGTTACTTACAGATATAGGTTGCCTCCGCCTCTAGTGATTCCCACCCCGCCAAACGTCGTCCACCATCCTCCTCATCAGATTTAGCCAAGCTTCTTCTCCGTTGCCGGATTCCCTCCCAAGTGAGCTTCTTCCTCCGCCTCCCCTCCCCTTCGCCGACAATCAATCTACTTGCGTGCTTGGGCGGCGCAACTAAAGAGAGGAGAGATTGGCCAGCGCAATCGAGGGGAGGAGAGACCGGCGCGACCGAGAGAAGAGATCGATTGGGCGACGTGACTGGGAAGTGGGCAAGGGTGACTGAGAAGAGGGGAGATCAGCTGGCGGTGGTTGACGGGGTCGAGGAAGAAATGGACAGAGAGGAGAGGGAATAGCGGCGGCGATGACAGGTTGAGGAAGAAATGGAGAGAGAAGAGGGAGAAGTGGAAGCGGTTGAGAATAAGTAGGGTTAGCAATTTTAGGTCAATTGGGTCGACAGGATGGGTCAAATTTTTTTATGTTTGATTTGCTTGATTAGCTATTAAAATCTAGAACATGTAAACACCCTAAATTTAAAGCAACATAAATAGATAGAGAGCTATTATTTATTGCTCAAGGTAATAATTTTTTTCACTTAAACATCAAATATATATATATATATATATATATATATATATATATATATATATATATATATATATATATATATATATATGATTGTTTATTTTTCACTGCTATTCTTATTTTTAATTCACCGTCTAAACCCTGCCTAAACCCCCTATACGCTAGACCCTACCTTGTTGCTTGTCCGTCTAGCACCTAACACCTTCGTAAACATTGAATGAAAATAACACAAATATACAACACGGAAATAAGGCTGTGCACACTTCAGACAAACCGGGTGATCCATGCTGACAAACCCGGGCCAAATTGCAATTGCTGATCTTTTTTGCACTGATCTAGTCAGCTTAAACTAGGTGACCCACAACACCACAAGGCATAAAAAACGCAGATTACATCTAGTGAAGCTGAAGAGATAGGGCACTAGCACGCAAAAGATGACACTGAAATGGATATAAAAAGTGATAATTAACTGCAGTGGTTAGTGGTGACTATTCAATGCTCATCTTCCTTTTCCTGAAGTGAGCCTTCAGCTCATGCGACACGCAGAACAGCGTGTCCATGGTGTCCTCGTCCAAGTGCCCGTCCTTGACACTACCGATCGCCACGATCGTCCTCAGCCATTCCTCATGGAGGGTCGAGAACTCCGCTCTTTCTTCGCTCGACTTGAAGTTCCTGGCGATCTTCGACTTCATCATCTGGCCCGCAACTGACGCCTTGTCCACTATCGACTTCGGAAGCCCTGCCATTGTGGCGACCTGCAGGCCGTAGCTCTCTGGGCAGGCACCTGATGTGAGCCGGTAGAGGAAGGTGAGCTCCTTGTCGCCGTCGCCGCCGTGGGTACCGCTTCTTGGCTTGAGCATGCAGGCCATGTGCTGGAGGCTCACATGGGGTGAGAGGCGAACTCCTTCGTGAGAGGGTGGTAGTGAGTGGCGAAGAGCAGACGGCATCGCACCTGTTCCACGAGGTGGCGGAATACCTGAAGACAAAAAATGTCATGTCACACACAGAATGTTCCAAGCTTCTTGATTTACCAAAGAGCACGGCAGCTCTGCTCTACATGTCATTAATACCTTAATTATCAGATGTAAGGCCAAGAATCTCGATGAAGAACAGAGCTAAAGCAATAGAGAAAGGACACATGAAACGTAAATAAATTTCAGCTTTTACAAGAGTTTGTTATCTGGCCTACTAATGTATTGCAGCTTATTGAAGAGATAAAAGCACATGGCATGCCTCGAGCAAATGATTGAAATGACATCATAAATACGCCATGTTAAAAGTGATGAATCGACCAATTTCCTAACTACCCTATCAAGTTGCCAATTAGCCAAACTAGCCGATTGGTACCAACGTACGACGCGCCGCAGGACCTTAAGTCCATGGTAACATCTGCCAAGACAACATACTGAAGGGCATCACAAGCACAGTGATGACATGGTATGGGTAGAAGAAAACTCACAGCATACGCAATTGCATATCCATCAAATGTGCTAGTTCCTCTGCCAAGCTCATCAAGCAAGACAAGAGAATCCTCAGTTGCATTCTGAAGAACCGATGCAGTCTCAGTACATTCGACAAGAAAGGTACCTGCAGGAGTGCAAGTAATGCTGTAAAGATTCAAGTTAAGGTCATTGTCATCTCATACCTAGGACATTGTCCTCTCATATCTAGGTGTAAGCTTGTAGTGCACAAATATATGAGTACAAAACAGAATGTAAAGAAATTGACAAATTCGACTGTACAAGTTCATGATTCGTGACAGCTCAAAAAAATTGCCGGATGCTTTCTATTGAGAATCCATGGATGTACTCAACAAATTCTATATCATGCAAAAATTGGCACATTTCTATGGGACCACATTTGACCATGTGTATCACTTATTCACTTTATTCGATTGGATGCATTGGATGCAGATATCATATCCACTATAAGATCATATTTGGATATCAATGCATGTAAATATATTATGGGATATATTATTTAGGCAGGAAACTTACAACTAACGCCCTGTTTGGATGGGACAGGATACCGGGCCATCCAAACAAGGCCTAAATCCACATCTTGTCAGATCCAGTTGTAGGACAACTCACATAAAAAATTGTCCATTTTTGACTCAGTTTTGGGCCAAAAGCAATAGGATATGCTAGACATGAACAAATAACCCAAATTTGTTTGTTAATGGTTACTTACTTTCTCCAGACATAATCCGATCTGTTGCACCAAGCCGTGTAAAGATGGCGTCTGCAAGGGTCAATTCACAAGATTTGCTGGGGACATAACAGCCAAGCTGCAGACCAGAAGCAACTCCATTTATACATCCAAACAAGGCCATCAATGAACAAGCATAAGGGCGTAACCAAATGTAGTTATACTGTACAGACCTGGGCAAGTACAACAGCCAGGCAGGTGGCACGCATTATTGTAGATTTCCCGCCCATATTTGGACCAGTCAACAACAATGCAAAGCGATTATGACCAGATAAATACTGACCAAGAGATAAATCATTTGGTACCAGCCCATTTGCACTTTCTGCAAAAGCGTAGGGATGCCATAGACCCTTCATCCGAAGTATAGGCGCTTTGTCTTTCAGCAGAATGTGTGGTCTGCACATGGTGCCAAATGATGACAGTGCCATTGCTGCAAAGGACCTAAGGACGTCGATAGTGCTGAGGGCATTGATCACCAGAGACCATTCAGAAACCTTCCCAACAAAAAGTTCCACTAGAATAGCCAAAGTGTTAGCATCATCGTCTTTGACATTATGATCCTGTCAAAGCTCACAAGATCAGACAATAAGTAGAGTACCGGTTGAAATCAGGAATACAGCCGTCCAGCCAATAACAGAAAAAAGAAATAACCAATTCTTTATAGATTGATAATGCACATGGAGATTTTGCAGCATATTCATACCTGGTACCGTGGAAAATCATTGTCTATTGCTTCTTCAAATTGATGTATTAATTCACCAAGGGAGCTCAATGTTGGAATATCCACAACCTTTGACAGTGTTGATATACCATGATCATCTCTTTGTAAGATATTTAATAAGTCAGTTCCAACTCGGAGGCCCTTGATAAGCATGCCAAATGTTTTAATCTGGGACGTGTCAGAAAATTTACATGTCACTAGTCGGTAGCATAGATATAAGAAAGAAGAAAAAACTTCATAATTTGAGAAAATGCCATGCCACTAATCGAATCTAGATTATAAAAAGAACTCAAACCTATGATAAGCTTAGGATTGACCAAGAAAAAGAACACCCACTAACCCGTCTCTTTAATATCTTTTCTCCAACAAAGGGCAACAGAACTGCAGATGATAACCCAACAGTGGATCTAACTCGTCCTAGTAACCTCTCAAGATCAGGAATTTACGGAGATGCTCAAGTGTAATAGAGCCTAGCCCACAATTTTGAATGAAGCCCTCAACGATATCGAGCCTTCTATTGATAGCATCAACATCCTTTAATGGATGGCAAATCCATCTTCTTAGAAGCCGCTTACCAGATGCAGTTATGCAGTGATTGAGGTGCTTATACAGAGTACCTGCAACAAAAGTAAAGAATACAGAAATATTACTGCCGCTATATGATTTGATATGTTTACAAAATTATCACAGTGGAGAGCAAAAATAAGTAGAGCAGAACATAGTTAGAAGGTGTACTCCTACCTGATGAGCCACCATCAAAATTGTTGCTGAATATCTCAAGGTTTCACAAGAGTTTGACCATCCATCCTTAGACAAGTTTTGTACACATGGTAAGGTAAGACTTCCCCATTTTTTAGAGCATCTTCTAGCTGTTTTCAGATTGTAGCTTATCAGAATTTGAACACATTTCAGGCTAAAGTTGTAGTGATAATCTTATGACAAGCACAACAATTACAGTATGATTTGCAAGAAGTAATTTTTTTACATTAACACTAATTCGAAACCAGAACACCTTTGCATATATAATTGATAAAATTGACGTGGTCAGCATAGGAACTGAGATTTATATAAAAATTTATGGACTGGTTAGTTGGATAAATAAACAAACAAATGGAAGATGATGACTGATGACAGTGTTCTGAAGCAACATTTTACATCATTGATGTAAAGGAAATAGCAGTTACTAATGACACAATTGATTGACATGTCTTAAAGATGAGCAGCAAAATGCAATCAAGAGAAAAGGAATTGGAGCAGCATAAGTATACCATAAGCCTAGTCAAGTGACCAATAAGTCCACCAAGTGCACAAATAACTGCATCTTGATTCACTGAATAATCCAATCCAGATAGCCAAGAATCTGTTGATGCTTTAAAGTATCCTTTAGAATGTACTAACATTCGAATTTGTGAAGCATCAGAGAAATCTATCCCGGATAGTGGGGTCAGTTGCATTTTCACAGAGCCTGCAGTAAAAACAAAGGTGTTTAGCTTTTCAAACTCTTATATCCGCTAGTTATGTGACAAAAGAGCTATGATCCGCCAGCAGCTTTGTTTTTTTTTAAGAAGATGGGAGAGTTCCTACCTTATATATTGACAACAGAGAGACAAAATAAATAGCTAAACTAAACGAACAAAGGGTTACAAGCTTTTACCTGCTGAGGCATATTTTCTCATACACATATGAGTTGCTTTTGAGAGGCCTGACAAAAAAGAACAGGTATTAGTTCTTATACATACAAAGATTACAAGATAAGTATGTTCTGACTTCTGACCTGAGGTTTCATAGATTATCTCTCTTGGAGAAACCTGACAAAGCATACTAATGAATGACCCTTTCTAATCCGTTGAAACAAAGAAAAGAGATCACAAATGAGACAAGCCTACCTGCACCAACAAAGCCCCCAAAGCTGCAGACGAATCATCATCATTGAGTGAACCCACCCAAATTTTAAGAGCAGCATAATCTAGAAAAGCAAATCCATAGACCCGAGAACCATTGGGAGCTAGATTAACCTGAAAGTTCCAAAAAAGAAAGGCTGCATTAGATCAATATCACCTATAAAGAATACTAACAAAAACTAATTCAAGATGCATAACAACACTTGCAAAATTTCATCAGATAATACTACATAATGTTGTGGTCGGTAGTTGGGTACGGGTCCGAAGAATAAGGGTAGGTCGCTCGCCCTCATTTAGCCACCAGCAAAGCTCTTCCCTAACATGGTAAAGAAGCTCTAAGGCTTGACTTTACAAGAAGAGGAAAACTAGAGATTTGTTTGATTGTTCACTGCTTGATGATAATAGGTACAGTGTTATCCCTTTTATAGAAATAACTAGATTTGACTCTTAAGAAACATATCCCTATATTAAAGAAACTAATCCCTAATAATAAAAAAGTTATCCTTAATACATAGAATAGATCTAAAACGAAATAAACCCAAATAATAAAATAACTAATTATTATATTCCTAGTCCATGATACGCTGCCAATGCTATCAAACTATCACGTGTTTGCTATAGTAGCCCACGGTGTTGTTCGCAAGCTACTACAGTTTCCAATGGTGTTGTTCACACGTCTGCTAATCTTGGTCCATAACAACAAACTGCAAGGACAAAGTTGACTCTCAATAAACAATAAGATAATACTGCATGCAGGAAAATGGCATTGAAAATGTCATTTCAATTATAATAGATAAAACCAATAGCTGAATGGTGTTTCAGGAAATGTCCTCTGCACTTATTGGTTTCACATATTTATATCAGATTTTAGATCCATCACTAATTTTGTTGTGCAAATTTATTTGGTTATTATATGCTAAGACCATGATTTTTTTAGTTTTTCTTCCTACCTTTTGAGTAAATAATGTTCTTTTATGTTATCGGATGGTTAGTTTGGTGGTAGTATTGTGTCTTCTCATATGTATCCAATAAACTTCCAAGTTCCAAAGCATAATGGCCCAAATACAATACAACGCGTTGTTTAGAAGCAAACCTCTTTCAATGCAAGAAGGTGAACAGCATCAGCCCCAATGTTGCTGTCAGCTGCAGTTGATGGTGTGGATACATGAACCAACTTTCTTTCAATAACCTTGCAAAATAAAAAGAAAATGGTATATGTAATCGATCTCTTGTAACTTACACTTCAAACAAGAGCACGTTTTAAGTATTTGAATTCAAGTGTGGAAGCTTTAATCCTCAATCCTCAAGTTGCACAGCGTATAAATCTACTAAATTTCATCCGGAATGGTGATTTAAGCCCCCCCCCCCCAAAAAAAAGATTTTCGACTGTTAGCAAGAATAAAGGGATGATGATCCACCATGTACATGCATATTCAAACAAAGAAATGTGGTTCGTTTTAGTATCTAAACTTTAGCGCACTTGTGCCACTAGCTAAGTAGACAAAGAAATCAGGATGACTCTCAGAGCCAAGGTTCCAAAACCCTGGTACCGGCCTAAATCCCAGCGGAGGGCCGGTAACCGGAAAAAACCCGGTCAAATTTCAAGTTTTAAATTTTGAATTTGAAACCGGTAACACCGCCCAAAAAACGGAGAAACCGCTAAAAACCGGGAACACACAAGAAAATGTTGAATTTGGGATGTTTCAAAGCATATTTAGCTTATACAATAGATGATATAGTACAAAAAAAGGTTTAAACCAACCTAGGAGGTGCATTACGCAATCACAAAAGACTCACAAATATAAATGCACTTCGAAAAAACTCGGCCGGTTTTTATTTCCCGGTATCCACCGGGAAAATCCGGTTACCGGCCGGTAACCGCCGGTTTTCTGAACCCTGCTCAGAGCTAACAAAATGTGGGATTGATGAGAATATTGAATACTTACTGAATTTGATCCTCGAGCTTTGGCCTGTTCTGAAGATTCCATCTGTTCTATTCTTCCAACTTTATACCTGGCAGGAAATGCTAGATTTATGAGCAGTACAACCACCAAAAGAAACAAACGTACAGAAAAGGCAAACTATATACAACAGATCAACATTATCATGGATGTGTCACAACTCACAAATCATATCATAACATTCAAAAGGAAACTAATTGCATTTTAAGAACAAATAGTTGAACAGGTCTAATTTTATGGTAACTGGTAAGGAATGACATTGGCACACAAACCATTAAGGAATCAATCTTGCAAGTACATTTACTGTATTGATATTATCATATCAACAAGAATACAGACACGAACTAAAAAATGGCCCACCAATACCAACCTGAAGAACTAAGTATGAACTTGCTGATGTTTAAGATAATGTTATGATTAATATGCTCAAAATGAACAAAAACATAAGGGGCACAAGGAGCTTACCCCCGAGCTAAAAGCTTTTCAACAGCCTCATCTATCCCACTCTCTGAAATACCAACCTTCACATAAGGTGAACAGTTAATGTCCTGTACTTTTAGGTCATAATCACACTACAGAGGGACGTTTTAAGCTCCCTTTTCTTCAAGAGGGCTAATATAAGGAATAAATGGAAACAAAACACAAAAGGCTACTATAATGACCAAACAAAAATATTAATAACACAAGCTGCTTGAGAATGAAACCAGATGGCTGGGAACAAGATGAAGTGTTTCTATAGCAAAAAGCCTGAAAATACTTAACCAATCATTTCTGTCATGTCAGAAGAACTATATCAGAGTGCTTTGTCTAAATACTACAAAATAATATAGGCCTCGCATAAGTGCCAATATGATAAGACAAATGATCCAGCGCATGATACTTGTTAACTCACACGACAACACAATTACAGTGAGTTGTCAATGAAATACTTCTTCGTTTCAAAATACATGTGCACAAAATATAAGACCTATAATTTTTTTTGCAAACTTATTACAAAATATAAAGCACACATGCAGATTTAATGATGTTTTCTCTTTTTGCCCTCATTTATCTTCCCTTTCTCTTCAACATTTATGAGTAAACACCTAGAGTAACTATTTTCTCTCTTGTTTCCAAGACATTAACACCATTGATACCATGGTTATTTCCCTCCACCATTCACTTAGTTTCATGATCTCTTTAATCCCTGTGCTTGACCAAAATATGCCTTATAAACAGAAATAGAGGGGATAATTTCTAATATAGCGGTAACAGTACAACAGACTCTCAGAACCAAGCATTTCGATGCTGAAACAAGAGAAAACCATGGTTACATACCTGTCGCATTTGCCCACCCCACTAATAGTCATTTTCCAGTCAAGTTCCTTGTGGCCAATCTCAGCATCTAGCTCATAGAGCTCATAAAATTTTCCCTACCAATAAGAATTAAAATCACTTTTGTAGGTTATGTAATCTCAAGTGCTAAAAACCTGGTCAATGTAGGTAATTTTATTTATTTATTGTGAGCATTCTGAGAGGGTAAGATTGTAGGAACAAATGAAGGACCCTAAACTAAAAGCAAATAACTTTTGTGGACTATTAACTAGAACAAACATCATTTATGAATGTGTAGTTTGTGGTGCATATCTGCCAATATGCATAAAGTAAACAGCTTAAAGTTATGACCAGCAAACGAAGAATTGAGAGGTACTCCCATGAGTAAAAAAACATCCAGTCTCTATGTATAGGGTTAGGCAATAGCTCAGTATGACACCAAGGTATGAGACATATTGATTGGCCACAGCAGTAATCTTTTCACGTGATAATCTTAAAGTATACTGTCCTATAGGCAGTGTGTCATTCAGTAATGATGAAACTTACCACTTTGAAAAAGAGGACAACATCCATATATTTGCACTTAATATTCCAGTATTGCTTTTGAGATGTTGACATCTTTCTCAATGCATCAGGTGGAATATAAAGAGTTCTATTGTCATAAAGTGGGTCCTTTGGTTGTCTTCCATTTGCATCCCTGATATTGAAAGGATTCAGCCATTCAAACTTACTACGTGCACTTTCAGCCATTTCATCATGAGCCTTCTTCTTGATTGGAGAACAATGAGC
The DNA here is from genome assembly GCA_017311315.1 of Dendrocalamus latiflorus. Taxonomy (NCBI): domain Eukaryota; kingdom Viridiplantae; phylum Streptophyta; class Magnoliopsida; order Poales; family Poaceae; genus Dendrocalamus; species Dendrocalamus latiflorus. The sequence continues at coordinate 79,718 of JACBGG010000225.1, forward strand.
TGATTTCACCTTCTTGTTTAAACACCACCAAGGAGAGCGTTGGCTGTTGGCAGTCATGCATTGATCTTCTTGAACTCGCTTCAGATGAGGAACAACTGCTCGCATCGCTGGTGTTTCTGGTTTCAGAGGACTAGAATCAAGCTCCGAAAATAGTGTAGCTGCTGCTCCAGCAGGTTTACCATTCGTAAAGCCTGAGGAGATTTTTTTCGAGTGATTCTGCAATGGAGTTCCATTTGAATCAAATTCTGCAGACAAATTTGTTGCTTTAATGTATGAAGGGTCTGGAGAACCAGAGAACAGCTTCTTTGAGGGTTCCTGCGTGGGAGTATCATTTGAATTAAGTTCAAATAGTGCCGCTGCTCTAATATATTGACCATTAGAAGATACCAATGAGAAACTTCTTCGATGGATGCTGCAAAAGAGTTTGATCTGAACCGCATTCTGTTAAAGGTGTATCTGACCCATGAGAAGACCCCAAGAAGATTCTCCTTGACGGATCCTGGGAAGGAGTTTGTACATCAAATTCTTCAAATAATGAAGCAGCTCGAATACACTGATTATTGGGAGAGACTGAGGATAACTTCTTCGGACACTCCTGAGAAGAGTTTGATCTGAACGAAGTTCTGGGAACAGTGTGCTTGCTCTAACAAATTCATCTGTGAAGACCTCAAGGAGTACCTCGGGGGCTCCTGCAAAGGTGTCATATCCGAAGCTTGTTCTGCAAACAGTGTAGTTGCTCTGCTGTATTTACCGTTGCAAGGCCCTGAGGACAATGCATTTGAGCGCTCATTGAGGGAGCCTTGATTTTTCACCGGTAGGGCTCTCTCCTCCGCATGTCTGGCCTGGGAAGCATCTTGATTTCTGCAACAATCACAGAGAGCATTATCATGATAATACAACAAAAAAACAAGTCAATGTCTTTCCAAAGCCCAAGCGAATGCTTGATCTGACCCATCAAAAATGGCATGCCTAGTGAAACACCTGCAATAAACCCAGAGAAACAAAGGCATCCAATCAAAGCAATCATTAAAGCAATCCAACTCTCAAAGTTAAGGACAAGTAGCTCAGTAGAACACAATAGTGAACTAACAAAATCTGATATCCCCGAGGCTAATCACAGCAAAGGTGGAGAGTGAACACATGCAAATTACGGAGTATGTGATTGATGGTGCTGCGTGCTAGCCCATTTGAACCGTTCATTTTGCTGGTCTGGAGGAAGCATGAACTTTATTATGGTTTCAATAGATGAACAGATCAATCAAATCCCCCATCCACTAGCAAGTACCCCCTCCATTCCTTTTTACCATCCAATAACAAGTACTCCCTCTGTCTTTTTTATTTAATGTTATTGATTTTTTACGGTCGAGATACAACTTTGATTACTATTTTTTTATTACTTTATACTAAGATATACTAATAAAACTGTAATATTATGAAAATAATTTTAATAATAAATATAATGATATGATTTTTATATAACCAGTCTAGATAGTTAGTTTTAAATCTATTAATAAGTAAACTTTAAAAAGTTTAATGACACGGATTTCAGTAAAAAAAAAAGAACGAAGAGAGCAAATAGAAACCGAAAACGAATCCGCTCGATCGAAGCCCTAAGCTCACAAAACCCAACAAGGCTCGCAGCAACCCAACCAAACGGTCCAAGACGACACCCAAACCCAGACGAAACCCTACCCTCCCGCCTCGCACTAGGGCCGCGGCGGCAATACCGAGAGCCGGCGATTGCGCCCGTACCTCTCCTGCGGCGGCGCGGCGGCCGGACGAGCCTCTCCATGATGCCGGCGACCGACGCGGCGGGGGGCCGCGGGGGCTTCTCAGGCGCCGCGCCCTCCTCCGCCGGGTTCCGGCGCGGCGGCGGGCTGCTTCTGGAGGAAGGAGAGGATGGACTGCTGCTGCTGCCCGCCGCGGCTGCATCGTGGCCGCGAGGGGCCCTGGAAGCTTCGCGACGAGAGAACTCCGCTCGGGTGGGAGAGGCGGCGGAGTGAGCTTGGGAACGAGCGGGCAATGAAATGAGTGGGAAGAGAGGGGGGCGGCGACGAGACGACGAGGGAAATGGGATTATTGGGGGATTTCCGAGCGGGAAACGGAACAATGGAAAGCGCCAAGGCACCCGGAGTCGGGTACGCTTCCGCTCATGGGTTACGGCTTTAGTACCACGCGTGTACGCATACCATGATACCATCGTACGCGCACGGAACGCTTCGTTGGCCTGTGGCGAGAGCAACGTGCCGCCAGTGTGCTGGTATGGGATGGGCCTTCGCTTGCGGAGTGGGCCGCTCTGACGCAAGGCAGCGGCCCACTCCCGCGGGGAGGCAGCCTCCGAGGCCGCTGGGACACGCGGCGTGCGGAGATGAAGCGGGCGAGCTACGGATTGAACGGGACGGGAGCCGGAATTCTTCCGCCCACAAGGGCTCGTTGGAAGCTAGTGGAAAAAAATCAAGGAAGCTAATCCTTAGGATGGATTTTATGCACACATGAAATCCTCTCGCTCTAGAGGGTAAATATTTTCACCCAAAAAATATTTTGGAAGCCATAGGGATAAAAATCCTAGGCACAAAAAATTCAAAAAAAAAAGGAAAATGAAATATTTAGGAAAAAATTAAAAAACTTAACTGATGACAGAAAAAAAAGAAAAAACATGGGAAATGGGAAAATTCGGAAAAAATAAAAAAACTAGAACTCATAAATACAAATAAGAATACAAAAAATTCATCAAAGTCATGAAAAAATTGAGCAAACTTTGCTGAAATCTGCACCAACGTTCAAATTAGATCCATACATCTACATGCAAATCACATTCATACAAGCATTCATATATGATAAAATCCAAAAGTTATAGCTAATAGCCTGGTACTACTTGCATCTATGGCATTAATTATCTATAACATCCAGCCAAGTTAAATCATCTATAGCATTTATACATCCACTTATCATAGATGATTCAAATATAAATTAAATGGACTCTCCTGCTAGTGTTAGTTGCATGTATAGCATCAATCATCTTGCTTTCTTCTCTCTTCTTCTGCTAGTATTACTTCCATCTATAGGATATAGCATCAATCATCTAGCAACTTTATTCTCTCTTCTGCTTCCTTTATGCTTATGGGGATATTAGACATGAGGTCTTATAGATCTATTCGCACACGTCCTAGCAAAGTGATTTTTGTAAGATATTGGGCTAGAACTACCACAAACTCGAAACCAAAAAATCTAGTTCAAAAACAAGTAAAACCAAGCAAGAACATAAATAAGAATATGATTGAGACAAAAATTTTGATCTATTTTGTCATGGATATGAACATAAATAAGAACATGATTGAGACAAAAATTTTGATCTATTTTTGTTAAGAATATAAGGGTATTTGTGTCTTTTTCTAGTTTTCTAGTGCTTAATTATGTTCCTTAAGTCTTGTAATATATATTACCCACTGAGTTGTGGCAATACATGTGTGATTCATCTATTCATACATAGATCTAACATGGTTATTACAGCATAAGTTCGTACCCTAGCCTTTTGCTCATCTTCTGCCTTCGCTGCCCCCGAGAGGATCGATCGCCGCTCCTAGGGCGGCCATCGCCCAAGCACTGTCATCCTCTTCTTTGGGCGGCCGCCACCGCAGGCGTTCTTCTTGACGTTGTTGGATCCCATCGGGACCAGATTCGACTCTTGCACATCACCTCTCCCGAAACTGGGCTTGCCCCGCTCAGATCCATCCTCGATCGCACCAGATCCAGCCTCGACTGCACCGAATCCGGCTTGCTGCCGCTGGCCTCTTCATGCATCTTGCAGTTGCCACCGCTCAGTGCTCATTGCTGTTGCTGTTGGTGCGCACGGCCTTCTCTGCTGAAGCCAACGTAGCCACCTTGCCACCACTTGGTGCTCGTCACAGTTGCCTTTCATCGTGTGAGATCCAGGCTCATCGATGCTGGATCTAGGTCATTGTCTCTAGTCGCCTCCACAACCACCCAAGTTCATGCGGTTCTGCCACCTCCTCTCGCTCAGTCACCACTGCCCTTTGGATCACCATTGACAAGACTTCCTACGCGCATCACCACTGGCTTCTTCTTGACCTTGGACTCTTTCGCCGTGCTAGATCAGGCTGCCACCAGCCTCTTCTCGCTCAGATCTGGTATGGAGGCAGTCGATTCTCCTTGTCACCACAGTCAACCACCATCTCGGTACCACTTACGAGCTACCGCTCTTGGATTGGGGCTCGATGGTAGTGGTACTGGATAGCAAGGTGTCTCGCTAGAACTGGGAAGTTATTGGGCAAAGTTTTGGTGCTTTGTGAGGAGTTTTATGGTGATTTTGGCACTGCAGGTCTAAGCATGGTGTTGGGAGCTGCCAGTTCTACTGCTAGTATTAGTGTCTTTGATACTATTTTTCTTTTATGTTTTCTATTGCGTCTATTCAAATCCGTAGTCATCTATCTTCTAGTTTGTCTAAGCCATGCAAGTCCATAAATTTCTGTATCAGTTAATCGATTGCTTGCTAGCCTTAGTCCATCATCTAGGATTCAGTGTGGTCTTCCGCATGACAGCAGCCACTGCTCTTCTCTTTGAGCCGTGTGTAGATCGTAAAAGCCATTATGATGCCGCTGCTTCTCTCTGAGTCGCCACCCTAAGCTTGTAAGGCCATTGTGCTTCTTCTGCACTGTGCTTCTATTGCGCATCTTGTGCACTGTGCCACCGTTGTCTCAAGCTTCGATCTACTTATGGGCTGTCATCATGCTTTATGGTATACCGTACGACCCGGATGGAGATCTTCTGGCTTCGATGCAATTTTCAAGAGCAGCACGCTATGACGACATCTTCAAGCCTCAAATTTTGGATTCTCCTATTTAGTATAAACTCTTTCAAATGCAATGCTATTGCATATGCCTTGCATTTGAGAGGGGTGTTAAGGACATAAGGGTATTCATGTCTTTTCCTCGTTTCTAGGGTTTAGTTGTGTCCCTTGAGTCTTGTAATATATATTGCCCATTAGGCTGTGCAATACATGTGTGATTCATTTATTCATTAATAGATCTAACATATTTCAGTGGATGATGATGTTTACATGCTCGTGGATGATTATAAGGTGCAAATGAAGTACAACTTTGCCTTTCTCAAGTTATATCTCGCACAACCATGGAAGAAAACAAAGTGATAGCAAAAAAACAAACAAAAACAAATAATACTTAATCTACCACCTCCTTCTCCATCTAAATAACCAGCACCAATCCTAGTGTTCCAACCCATTAAACTTATCGGGAAAACCCGTCAACCCCACTAACACATGTTTTTACACACTCATGCATGCTTCTCAATGCGTTTACAGGACTCAACCTGCTAACTCTTTAGCGATTAATCCACTTGTCATTTTCAGCTCTCCTTGACCTGAACAATTTCTCCTTTGCGCCTTTCCACGCCGTAGTTTTGATCAAGATATCAACTCGGTATTTAGCCAACTATCAAATACCCTTGGTGAAGCTTTCAGACACCTTCCCTTGATTCTGTCTTCATCTTCATCTCAAAAGTATTTCCACATGCTTTGACACACAACCCAGTGGTCAATGATTAGCCTATACGTCTTCACGCATTCGGACTTCCCTGAGCCGCCTCTACATGCATCATCATCTTTACTTAGCGCACCACATGCATCAACTCATCTCTTTATGATCCTTGTCTTCTCTGCACTTCTCACTTGAGTCACGTAGCTTCATCTGGACTTACATGACACTCAAACCTCAGCTTCCCTCGCCTAGTCCCGGTCTATTGCCATCAACTGCTAATATCCTCCAAGCCTGTTGAAGTATAAGTAAATTGCCTATTTTTCCTCATCAGCTTAAGCTTTTGGGTGAACTGGTTGGTGCATGAAACTCAATAGCTTAAGCTTTTGGGTGAACTGGTTGGTGCATGAAACTTAATATGGTATCAGAGCCAAGAGATCCCGAGTTCAAGACCTGGCTGACGCAATTTTTAAAAATTATTGCAGTCCACTTCTATTCCACGTATTAGGTCTAAAGGAGCCTACACGTGAGGGGGAGTGTTGAAGTATAAGTGAATTGCCTATCTTTCCTCATCAGCTTAAGCTTTTGGGTGAACTAGTTGGTGTATGAAACTCAGTAAAGCCATATGCACATCTAAAGACCAATCAGCAATATCGAGTACAAGTTCCATGCACTTGACTCACGTTAATAAAAACATACATGATACAATGCAATACAACCAACCCATGACACAATGTCACGCACACACTCAATCACCACTGGTCCTAACTTGATCAAACAAAATCGCCAACGACAAGTATGACCGACATTACAAGCTAGCCAAACCACTGGAGCCGGTCTGACTATTGACACCATGTCGGTTAGACCACCCTATTCAGACCATCACCCACTGGTCGGTTTGAGCACTTAACTGCACCACAAAACACCCTCTTTGAAATTTTGGTTAAACTCTAGCTAATTTCAGCTCCAGTTTCCAATTCTAGTGACATCAAGTGAGAACTCATCCCCAAACAAAACTACACAAGTATTTGGTGATCAATTTCTCAAAGATCCATGACTAGTCTAACTGCTTGCCCCACGACGATTAGACCACCAGCTATTAGCCGGTCAGACTGCCTGAACCCTGACAACAAAAATTAAAACATGAATTTTATGAAACTACTATAGAATACAAATTTAACTCAATCAAAGTGATAATTGTTCATCACACACACACACACACACACACACACACACACACACACACACACACACACACATATATATATATATATATATATATATATATATATATATATATATATATATATATATAATATCATTATATTACTATTATATATTATATATAGTATATGTCCTTGTACGTGGTCTCACAACTGGCGACAAGATCCATAAAACATTGGCGAGTTTTGGACAGCTGAGGCTCCAAGGTCCATGCAAAAAGAATGAAAGTTTAGATATGTTCAAATGTTCTTTATCAAGTAAACCACGTGGTCATCAAATTTTCTCGAGAATCCTTCTTTCCCTAACGACGGTTAATCAATCATCGTATGATTCTTCTAATAGTGACAAAAAACTTCTTATGCATCAGCAGGCTATTGCATGACACATTAGCAATTATCATGTAGATGAGTGTTGGCCCAACCTATCTCAAACACACGCTTTCACGGCAGAATGACGCACACAAGTGGTTGCTGGAGTTGGGAACAAGACGACGGAGTTAATAACAAGACTAAACACAAAAGAACTAAGGCACGAGATTATGGTGCTAATTGCTAGCACCTTTTCTTGTGTTTACTCTGTTATTCTCTAACTCAAATGCTCACACAAATTACATGGCTTAAATAGATATAACTAGCTGCACATGTAGGCCACTCACCTACAACTCGAGTATGACGTCTACAATACTCTTCCAAGTGTGACGTCTATAATACTCAGTAGCTACAGTACTCGGTGCAGCTACAATACTCTATGACTTACAAGTTACAACTTTCACTTACGACCATCGATTTCCGACTACGACTTTCGACTATCGACTTCCGACTATCGACTACAACTATCGACTTCACATTACTCGAAACACACGAGTAAAAAACACACACACGTATAATACATATATGTAACAAGATTAACTCAATAAGGAGCACTGTTTTTTACTGAACGTATTCTGAACACACCATTGCAACTGTGGAATAACATGGGCAAAGATGGCAGGTAAAGCAAAGCAGCCAAGATTGCAATGCAGTAATCCCATCCAGCTAAAAAAGCCATCATGGTCTGATGAACTGCAAAGCATTGGCGTCGTTTCTCATTGTAAAAGCAAACAGAGGCGATCGAGAGGAGAGGAGACCAGCAATGCCGAGGAGATCGCAGCGCTACGCTCACTTGCTTTCCGTCTCACCCCTACCACTCCGCGATATCGTCTGCGCCGTCCTTTGCTCTTGCTGCGAGCGACGACGATCGAGGCGCCGCCGTCGCCGGGGGTTCCACGCTGCAGCAGCAGGACGGTCGCGTTGGCGGCGAGCCCACGCCGGCCACCGAGGCCTCGCCGCGGCTGACGAGCTGCCCAAGGGCGCGGTCTCCGCTTCCGACCGCTTCTTCGTCTCGCCGGCCCGCACCGCCTCGCTCGTCGACGCGGCCGGCGCCGGCGTGGAGCTGCGGGGAGCCGTGCAGGTGGAGATATACACGAGCGAGCCCAGGGAGGGAATTCCTGGCGTCCATAGGCCGAGATGGCGGCGGCGAGCTGCGCAGAGGGGATGCCGGCTTGCGGAGTACTGGGAGTTCATGGAGGAGCTCGTGTCCTGCTACCTGGAGCGCAACGACCGGGGAGTCCACCACCACATCTTCGCCGCCTTTACCGACCTCATTGCAAGGGCGCCGCGCCGGCGGCCGGCCAAGAGGAGCTGCTCCGGCGACTGATGATGAGGAGAAGCCCGTGAGCTTTTACTTGCATTTTTTACAAAGACCATGAAACTTTGTAATCTTCGATCAATAATATTTATCTAACTATTTAGTTCGACCGTGTTAAAATAATATCGTTAGGTTTATCGTAAGAAATACTTTAATATTATACTTATACAATATCTTATAAATGTATCAGTATAAAATTAATCATCAAAGTTTTACTTTGAGGACCGTAAAATAAATAAATCAAAAGGACGAAGTATTTTCAAACCGGAGTAGCACCGGATCAGAGAATCTCCATTCCAGGATAAGGAGATGGTATTCTGAAAAAAACATTTGTTCATGCGATGTTAATTAAATTGTTCGTGTGAGACGCAGAGCGGAATCACCGGCAGATTTGCCGCACATACTAGCCATATTTGGCGGGTAGAGTTCAGAAAACAGAGGTAGCAACAGTAGGCAACGAAACTTTGGCGAGACCTGCCCTCAGGCAGGCAATCTTGATCGTCCGTCCAGGCATTTGGATGGTCGTGACGGTCCAATCTTAGTCCTTACAAGAGCATGAGGTAAGCACGCAACCTCTGGCACCACATCAAACAGCACAAATTGGCACCATTTCCCTACAAAACAAGTGCAGAATATATTTTACAGCAGGCCACACAAGTCATGGTTAATCAAATTATTAAGTTTTCATAAAGTAGATTTAAGTGGTGACGTGTCACAGTCGACGCATATGTACAATCACCGCAACGGGGGAGGGGTAGAGGACTACAGGTGTTCCCATAACCTCGAAGATGATTCAGCAATGGGGGGAAATGAAAATACTAGTGCTGTCCGATTTCCCCTTAGCTGGTACAAGTGGAAGCCGGCGAGGACACTAAACCTATTGCATTCTCCGGCTTCCAAAACACAAAATGCAGAGAGGAGCATGAATCCTCATCTAGGGTGAATCAGATTCCTCCTCAGAGTCTGCAACTGTCAGTGCACGATCATCTTCAGAACCTGATAAAGAGAACTGCTTGGAGATGGGTGTCGGCCTTTGCCTCAGTGTTTTCTTTGTCATTGCTTGAGGAGTAAGCTGCCCTGGGTGCATAATGTCTTCGCAATTTTTTCACATTTCTTTGACTCCGGCGAAGCCCTTGTTGAGGCTTGCCATCAAACCCACGGGCTGCAGGACGAGTCCTCTTACGCGTTACAACAGCACCATCCTCTTCCAAGTCGTCCTTGCGGGGATTATGAGCGTCAGTGTCAGCATCGCTGCTTGAAGAGCCGTCATCCTTGTCATAATAGTCTCTGTCTTCATCTCCATCAGAGCTCAGGTCATCTAGGTACTTGTCATCCTCCTGTCCTCCATCTTCATTATGCTCTTGACTGATGTCAGATCCTCCATTGGCCCCTTTGTCTCCCAGATGTGAAACATGCTTCTCTTTTTTACCTGCCTCCTTGTGTGAATCGGATTCTTTTGCTTTCCTGCATCCAAGTACATGAATTCTTTTCAAAAAGAAATGAAAGGAAATTTTCCAAAAACTTCAGTACATGATTAAGATGTTGAGAATGCAATCCATAATTCATTTTTGATGTTTCTTCCAGCAAAAACGGACAGAGTCAAATCCCTTGAACCAAGAGCTATCGAACTTATTACCCAGTTATCCATTTTTGCCTTCTTTAGAGTTTTCTCGTCTGCATGCACAACTTTCTCCAAACAGAGTGGCAAAATATAGAGCATGTTTGTTTACAATGTAAAATATCAAGCAAGGATGCACAATTTAAAAGGCAGAACGAAAAGGATATGCAGTACAAGAAATTTGCGGATGCTTATATCACCTCAAAGCTGCAAAATGCTAGTTCCTAAGAAACTACGGGAAAAAGTGTAGCAGTGGAATCAGTTGAACTTACGTTATAGCTTTTATTGCCTCCTTATAGAACGATCATAATCAGCTGAACACAAAACAAATCCAGGATATCAATGTCAAGATGCTATGGTCACAAAATATAAATATTGTTCAGTGACTTTTTATTAACGATTACAATAGGAACTTCTTGAAAATTGCCAAATATGGAAGCAACGTACAGCACATATTGCAAATGCTATATTGTAGTATTGGTGTTTTTAGTGGGAGTTGTGAACAAAAAACAATCACTGTTCCACTAGACTTGCCTCAACAATGATTAGAATTGGTAAAAGCATATTGATGGATGCATAAAGTTATCTACAGAATGAGAGAATTCCAGAATAAACGATGGACACAACATGAGCTTCAATATAACCACTGCAGGTTGTGCATCCCAAAGATCATTGGCAAGATAAGAATAATCGTAACAAGGTTTCATGTTTTTTTTTGTGTAGCTAAGGATGCTCAACAGTTCCTTACAGTAACTGTAGTTGACAGGCCTACGTTCACGCAATGAACGAGTTTGGAAACCATTAGCAAAAGCTAGAAGTTCATCCTTCTTCTGCCGACGTTTTAAGTCCTCTCTCTCTTCTGCAAGTTAAACAACAGATAAAAATACAGTGATAAATTAGCAGCGCGGCATACTGGCTTCAAATCTTGCTGCCAAGGATAAATGCAGATATTTGAAATGAAATGTAAGTGTCTTCGTGTTTTTAAAGCCTCTGGAGCTGATTGTGGAAATATAGATGGAAAAAGGTAGGAAGCATGGCAGCTAGAAGTTACCTTTTGAAGCTTCTCCACAGCTGGAACAATTTCTGTCTTAAGGTGCTTCCCAATTGCAGATTCAGCTCGACCCTTGCTGCATAACTTCTCCTGTCAACATCACATGTCAAGTATGGGCAGCAAAGATTGAAATGCACATGAAAAATATATCAGCAGGAACCCTTACTGATATCTCAAGAAACCCATTGAGGTTAGTTGCAACTGTTTCCCAGTGAATATTGATAACTGGTTTTGTCAAACGGCCACGCTTTCCCTTCCCGTTCTGCTTAACATCAACTGTTACATCTTCTTGGTATAATCTATGGCCAATAGTTGAGTCTCCATCATACCTAACAAGCAGGAAGGTTTAAAATGACAGTGTCAGCAAGAAAATAAAATATTCTAGGAAGCCCCTCAAGTATTTTCCTGGAATGTGTCATTGGCAGAAAAAGAAACATTAAATGAAAGGATTCAAGGTGCGCAAGTTCCAGATAATATGAAGCATCACATTGACTGAAGCATACGTGTCCACAGATTAGAGTTTCTGAAACAGCCATCTAAATTATTTTTCCATTTACATGCGATCACTTTCCTCACAGCTAAGAATCTCAATTTGATCAACTATGTTAAAAAGCATACGAAGAACCAGGGGAACTGTTTAACTAGGTGATGACAGTCTCATTGACTGCAGATGACAGATTAAGGATGGTGAACACCCAGTCATTACATAAAACTCATTCCATTTCAAAACTAACTGGCATATGCTGAAACAACTTAACTAGTGAATAGCAGTGACTGATTGACTGGAGATGATAGATTAAGGGAAATGAACAGAAAATTACTTACCAGTATATAGTCCCATCACCACCACTACCTAACTTTTCTTTTCGGAAGTAGGAAATATCTACCCCTTTCTTCATTTCATCATTAACGTACCATACTGCATCGTTTTGCTGCAGGTTAGATAATTTCTATCAAGCACATGTGTAGTAAAATTGTTATGAGAACTTGTTGATATTTAGTTAAGCAAATGCTCAGCTAGCTTAATTTGACTAATTGAAATTTTTTCATAAAGCAGTACCTCTGAGCGAACTTCACAGAGCGCTTTAAGTATAAACAAACGTTTGATTGGATCTTGCTGCTTATATGTCTCAACTTCCTTCCTGCACAGACAAATAGGTTCCAGTGATATAAAGAGAGAGAGAGAGAGTAATACATAGACAAAAGCCTTATTTACAAAGCGCTCATGTGTACCCTGGATTAGTTCTGAACGGGTTTGCTCCTTCAGCAACCTGAAACCAAAATAATATTAAGGTCAGGAGCTACTCTATTTTTATTTACATTAGCGAAAAGCCAAGCAGTGCAAACTAGCAACCTACCCATGACCACCAATCTGATATTTCCTTGGCAGTTGCTATTATCCATCCATCAACAACCTTGAGAATTTTGTTAGCTGGTGGTATTCCCTGATACATTTGACTATGAGTTAGCAAACAACATCCGGGACAAACATGGCATGGTATAACATAAACATGTTAGTACTCCATTGTGTCAGAAGCAAGAAGAATTTTACTAAAAAAAGGGTTAAGTATCATAACATTTGTTCTCTGCAAATTCAGAGTGGCAATCCAACATAGAGTAATCAATGCAAACATTGTTTACTCATACGCAAACCAGGAAATATGCCACACACATTTGCTGTCCAGAAAATCAGACAGCACTAGCACCTTATGTTTGCATGACTTGCAGGGTTTTACACAAAGTTGATTTCTTCACTCTACTGGCATATTTTCTAGAATGATGGGTAAGAAAACTTGCAGAATATAAAAAGAACATCAATTTGGTTAAAAAAACAGTGGTTAGACAAACATCTTGATGACTTGATGAAAAGCAAAAGGTCAGTTAATCAGATATTGCTTATAGCTTTATACCAGACATATGCACATAATTTAGAATAGATATCTTCTTAACTATAACATGAAACCAATCAGGTCGCAATTTTTTCGTCAAACATTAAGCATGAATAGTTGAATGTGAATAATGGAGTGGCTGAAACAAAAGGAGAAGGGGGAAGAGCACAAAAAAAAACAACAACTGAGATTTGTGATAACAATAACAGATTGCATGAGCTCAACCCCACCCCCTGCTACGCACTTAGTTCAAACCTTTCTCCAGACCTCGCCTATGCCACTATGCATCCTATTTGAAAGCAAAGGACAAACCTACACACGCAGTCACACCGGTGGCTGAAACAAATCAGATCACCAACCTGTGTAAACATATTCCACAGTACACACGAACCTAAACAAAAATATGATAGCTCACTATGCACTGATGCAGGGAGACGAATAAACTCCCTTCTAGCTCACGATGCACTGATGCAGGGAGAGGGAGACGAATAAACTACCTTCTAGCTCACGATGCACTAATGCAGGGAGACGAATAAACTACCTTCAAAAGGGCAATGTGAATGCGAGGCGAGGTCGTGGTTGTTGGAAATGAGCGCCGTCTCGATCTCCTCCGCGGAGAGCCCCAGGCCCCCCTTGATCACCGGCTCGAACACCTGGAAACCCCATGAATCCAGCACCCCGAAACCCAATTGGTCCAAGCAAAGCAGGGAACCCCGGGAGGAAAAAGGAGAGAGAGAGAGAGAGAGAGAACAGAAAAACCCTAGGCGAAGCGGGCTCACCCGGAGAAAGTGGAGAACGGAGGCGAGCTCCCAGCGGCGGCGGAGGAGGACGCGGGGGTCCTCGGCGGCGGCAGCCTCCAGAGGCGGCGCCCCCGGGTGCTTGGCCGGCGGCGAGGGCTTGGTGCGCTTCGCCGGCGAGGCCATGTAGGGAGCGGGGGTGGGCGGGAGTTTTCGTGGGTGTGAGGCGGGAGTGAGTTGGGCAGGGAGGAAGCTTGGGGAAGAGACGAGAGACGCACACGCGGAGGCGGTACTGCCACACTGGGCGGTGACGGGGCGAGGGTGGGGTGGAATGGGCTTTTGCTGGTATTGGGCTCCCGGAAGGGCCATTTTCCGGCCCGGTTTACGAGCAGCGTGAAGAATCGGCCCAGATTAATGTCGACGACTGCTACATATAGCGCACTGGCCTCCCACAATCTCCATCTCCATTAATCCAAGCAGACGTAGCCCATTGAGGTTGCCAAGGAGATCGAGATCGACCAGTGCGAGTTTGCTTTTGACTTACAGTTTCTAACTAAAACAAACAATAGTAATAAATAAAAGTGGTTTTAAGAAGAAAAACGTAAAGTGGTGGGAAAGGGAAAGAGAGATGCGTGTTCAATATAGGAGCGAGAGAAGCGGAGTACATAATGCACCCTTTCCTTAACCACTGCCTTATTCTCTGAATTGAAATGAGTGGAGAAACTATTTCGAAAAGCTAGATATTCGTATTGGCTTTTTTAAGAAGAAACCAAAAGGGCCTAATGCAACGACGTAGATGAGAAAGAAGGGCAAAGCGACGACAGATGCAACGGCAGGGACGAAGAAAGGGAAGAAGAAGACAGTTAGGATGCTGCAGGAGTAGTGGACCAAATCCTTTCATACAAGCCCAAGCCCTTCTCGATCCTCCATGATGACCTGCTGAGCGGCCTCTCGGGGGACATCGACGCCATCAGGGCGGAGCTAAGCCGGCGCCGCCGCGGACTTCAAGATGGCGAAGGATTCCATGCTCAGGAAGCAGGAGCTGGTCCAGCAGAGTACCTTGTTTTGGGCCACGTCAGGTACGAGCTCTCCGACGGTGAGGGTGGCGGATCCAGAATTTTACCAAAGAGTATGACGCACCAAAATTTTCATATGCAATTCGGTAAATAATTGTAAAATTTGCATCGTAATTCGGTATACATGCACTAAATAATATGATAAGTCTTAAATTCAATGATTAAGTTGGAAACTTGCACAAATTATAATATAAATAATTCAAACACCATACTAATAGTCTCAAATATACATAAAAGAGACTTACAATATGGATAGTACTACTACTATTCTTGTGCCGTTGTGCGTCACTGTATCCAAATTTGCTACAATATTGGTATGCTGAGCCGAGTATACTCCTGCCCAACACCAATAAAAAAGGCTAACCTTTTAACTGCCATAGAAGAAAAACGAGGCGCTTTTGGTGAGATGGGTTTGGTTTGTACGCCATTTCCTAATCTCTCATTCTTGCACAGAATCCTCAATTACTACCTCTAAAGAAAAATATTCCAATGAAACAGTACATTGGATACATTTCGTTGCAAATTCGCTTAAAACTAGTTAGATGCATTTAGCCGAGCAAAGGACGGATTAGCAACAGAAATCAAGAAGAGAAAATTGAGAATCTAATAATAACTTCTAGAGCCCGCACCAAAACAAAGCAAAGATTGTGGCTTGCGAGACACCAGACGAGATCTGTTCGAGGAGGAGGAAAGTGTACCGACCAGGGGACCGGGAGGTGCTGGTGGAGCTCGGCGACCTGCCTGGACCAGGCCCGGAGCATACAGAGGGCGTAGAGGATGACGGCCATGCCGGCGAGCCCCAGGACGGAGTTCACCATCTTGAGCGCCGTCTGCACGCAGCTTCGCGCCACACGCCCCGCCATGCCCGCCGCTACCGACCAAGACCAACTCCGACGAGTTGCCGCCCGCTGCGCCTTCGTCTCCTCGCTTCTTGTGCGCTCGCCGCTCTTCGCCGGTTGGTTCGGTTTACTTCTATTTTGTGTAGTAGTGGGTTGTGTGGGCAAACAGGAGACGCCTGCTGCTTGTTACGGCGGATTCGTCAGGGCGCCACGGAAGCCCACCAACCACTCCAAGTTCACCGGCAACCGCACCTACTTGGAGCCCAGCGGCAAGGCTGGGTCATCGGCTGGTCAACCCGGATTCCCGGAAGGCAAGCGCCGCGCGGTGCACGTCGTGGCGGGGCCGACGGCCAATGGCGGATTCGTCAGGGCGCCGCGGAAGCCCACCAACCACTTCAAGTTCACCGGCGGCCGCGCCTACTTGGAGCCCAGCGCCCAGCTGCAAGGCCGGGTCGTCGTCCTCCTCCAAGGGGAGGCGCAAGTTCAAGTACGAGCAGCTTAAGATGTACTACCTCGAGGGAGCCGACGCCGTCGATGGGCTCTATGACCTGGATTCATGAGCGTTACATTGGAGGATTGAGGCGGCGCGTGCGGCAGGCGATGAGGCGAACCGTCAGCAGGGTATGGAGTACTAAGTCGGCTGAGCCTCAGGGTATGCTATGGCTCATCCGGCATACCCTATGGGTTCGTCCCTGGTGTGGACGCCACCACTGCCCCGTGATGACAAGGAGAGGAAATCTTGCCGGGATCAGCAGGAATGCCTTCTCCTCAAGAATGAATTCATCAATTCTTGTCTATCTAATCTAAGATTATAGCAGGGTTTTTTTTAGATCATGAGTACAATAAGGACGCACTCACTCGCGCACGTGCACACACAACACCACACACACATACACTCCACACATCCACATGGGTGCGTCCAGTGTACACGCTTGAGACGAGGTAAAAACCAAAAGATCTCTGAAACATAAGCACATATTTCTACAGCAGTTTTGCCCTCACTTGACGTCCACATAGACCCTATTTTACTAACATGGCATCTTAGTCAGCTAATAAATAAGGGTGTGTATAGGTATCATCCGGATGTTTTATTCCTAACAATCATCCAAATCTCGGACCGTTGGATTAGAGATCCAACAACCTCTTTTTTGGAGGGGGGAGATTGTTTTTTTTTAGGGGGCGGAGAGAATTTATAATTAGATCTTTAATTCAACGGACATAAATCTAGATAATAGTTAAAAAGAAAACATCCGAATTATGTTTATCAATACCCAATAAATAAAAAATGGTAGTGCCCACCCATCAGCCTTGTCTTCTTCCTTTTAGTCCTCTTCTCCCATCTCTCCCATCCCCTAAATTCCCCTCCCTCCTCAGTCTTCTTCGCGGCTGGACGCCATCGCGCGCCTCTTCTAAGATGGCGACAAGAAGGACGGCCGTGGCTGCGAGCTGTTCCGAAGGCATCTGCACCAAGCACCACGAGATTTCTGGAAATGGAGCAGAGGAAATCCACCATGGAGTTAATTGAATCGCTTGGTTGTGGAGGAAGCACATGGAACACTGTTCAAGGTCAATTGAATTGATCGCCTGGAGTCAAGAAACTAATCGATTGAATCGTTTGGTTTCCTTTATCTGTTTGTCTGCGTACGAGTTTGGTAGGATGGTGTAACTGACGAGATAAAGGAAGATATGCCGATTTGGGTTCTTGGCAAACTCAAAAGCTATGAGTCTATGACTGCAATGCCTGCTTAGGAAAGAGGAAAGGAATGTGGGAGGAAATGGGGGTGTGCAAGGGATGGCGGTGCAGTGCTACGGCTCGAGGACCAGCAGGCGGGGGGCATAGCATCCACGGATCTGTGCCCAAGCAACCGCCATTGCTATCCTCCTCCAGTGTATGCTAGTGGTCGGACTCGCTGCTGCTGTACGCGCAATTGGCCGCGGGAGCAAGCCGGGTTGTACACGAGGTCCACGCCATGGGCACCTAGCGCCGCTCGCTGCCGGAATGCTCGGAAAGAAGTAGAGTGAGGAGCACGAGGAAGAAATGAGAGAAGGGGTCAGGAATGTTACAAAACAGTTACTAATCAAAAAGTAACAGTGCCTAATGTACAGATATCTTTACATATAGACATATTTTTATCATGTATAAATAATCATGTAAAGATCAGAATGAGTAATAGAAGCAATCTTTTCTCTCAAAGACTTATCTCAATTTCTCTTCCAATACGTTATCAGCACGTACAAAAAAAAAGACAAGGTATGATACTATGTGAATAACATCGAACATCTGGATGAGCTTGCTCACAGCGCGCGCGGCCGGCGCGGCAACTGCCGCTGGCCCTGTAGACGCCGGCCTGCAGCCAGCCCCCGCACGCGCGCCTTGGCTCCTGTGCACGCGCGCGCCGCCCGAGAAGGCTCGGCCCGAAGCCGCAGCCAGCGCACGCGGCAGCGGCGCCCGGCGCACGGTCGGCCCGGCCCGGAGCGGCCGGCACGGCGCGAGGCGTGGCCCGGCGCAGCCTAGTGCGGCAAGGAGTGGCGGCGCGGCCAGACGCGGCGTCCGAGCCTGTGGAGACGGCGCAGTCCGGCGTGGCGCGGTGGCGCGGCTGGGGAGGCGCTGTGGCGCGGCAAGGCCGGCGAGGAGGCGTCGCGGGAGGCGGCAGCGGTGCCCAGGGCCGGCGGCCCGGCAGCGGCGCCGGCTTCCCGCGGTGGCGGCGGCGGCTCCAATAGCTCGTTTTATATGGCTGCCCAAAATGAGCTTTTAGCCCATTAAATCCCACCATCCCACATGGGCCTAAAGGCCAAATGGGCTGCAGCCGGGTTTCCGAAAATTTGCATTTCCCCGCTCCAGTTCATGGAAAATGCAGAATTTTCTTTTAAATAAATGTCTATTGTAATATTTGTAATATAGTCCTCGTGCTTGTTTATAATTGTACCCGTCTGTTTGTACAGTTATAAATTAGCATTTCAGTCCCTACAAGACCTGAAAATTATGTAAATATTTAAATAAATGTGCAACCACATTTATATAATTTTTACATATGTAGAATTATTACTTTATTGCAATTTCCTTACAATATTAATTGCGATCATATTTAAATTTGCTATTGCTAGCAAATTTAAAATTTAAACTTCCCGTTTAGTGAGTACCATTGTACTTAATAAATTGAAATGTTTGCAAAATATTATACCTAAAATAAATAGCATAATTACAATTTATGGCACTTTGCTACATTCATTTGTACGCTATGACATACAATAAATTGGTGTTCACCACCAATATTGTGATTGCATGGTATTATAAATATAACCACATGTTATATTTAATTTGGGTGTGTATATATATATTTCCTAACTCTTACTAGGAGGAAAGGAAATGTTTTAACCATCGTTGGACGCTATGCAACAATAGTAGGCTCTGGTCGCGCCTCTATCACTCTCCCTATGGGTACACAATTGGAAATTGAGGATGCACTCTTGTATCCCGATTCAACACGTACCCTATTTAGTTATAGAGATATCCGTCAGAATGGTTTCCATGTTGAAACCCGAAATGACAACAAAGAGGGATATCTCCTCTTAACCAAACACAACGGATATGGCAAACAAGTACTAGAAAAAATTCTATCTTTAAACTCTGGATTGTACTATATATACATCAAACCCGTTCAACATATTACGTACAAAGTAATTTTCCAAAACACTAACACATTCCAAACATGACATGATCGCCTTGGCCACCCAGGCATTAGAATGATGAGGAAATTATTAGCAATTCAATTGGTCATACATACCTCAAAACAAAATTTCCAAAATCCTCAGATTTTGTGTGCACCTCTTGTGCCACTGGAAAATTGATTTTAAGACCCTCTTATCTTAAAATCAGAGCTGAATCACTTAAATTTCTTGAACGCATTCAAGGAGATATATGTGGTCCTATACAACCATTATGTGGACCGTTCAGATATTTCATGGTTCTCATTAACGCATCTACTAGATGGTCACATGTGTGTCTTATATCCACACGAAACCATGCATTTGCTAAGTTAATTGGTCAAATTATCCAATTACGAGCAAATTATCCTGAATATCGAATTCAATCAATTCGAATGGACAATGCTGCTGAATTTTCATCCCATGCCTTTAATGACTATTGTATGGCTCTTGGGATACAAGTTCAACAGTCTGTTCCATATGTCTATACACAAAATGGTTTAGCCGAATCTCTTACCAAGAGAATCAAGCTCATTGCCAGACCATTACTACAGAATTGTAACTTACCAGCATCATGTTGGGGTCATGCAGTTTTACACGCTGTTGACTTAATCCAATTGCGTCCAACTGCATATCATAGCACTTCCCCGCTATAATTAGTACGTGGAAATCCACCAGATATTTCCCATCTACGAAAGTTCGGTTGCGCTACATACGTACCGATCTCACCACCGCATCGTACCTCAATGGGACCGCACAGGAAACTTGGGATCTTTGTTGGGTATAAATCTCCGTCAATTATAAAATACCTCGAGCCCCTCACAGGGGACCTGTTTACGACCCGGTATGCTGATGCATATTCAATGAGAAACATTTCCCGGCATTAGGGGAAGACAACAAGTACCAAACTAAATGCCAGGAAATTGATTGAAATGTACAAGGCATTCCTGCCTCAGACCCACGTACCAGAGAGACTGAACTTCAAGTTCAGAAAATTATTCATTTGCAAAACATTGCAAATAACCTGCCAGATGCGTTTACTGATTATAAGGGTGTCACAAAATCCTATAATCCTGCCAGAAATGTGCATGAAAGAGTGGAGGTATCGCAAAATACCACTCAACTCCCAGTTCAAAATAAGAGGGGGAGAAATACGGTACAAATGGCGGATACAACTTCTAACAAGCGACAAAGGAAACAAAATAATGTAAATACAGATCAACCTCAAGTTGATAGACACCAAAGGATCCTTGAACCCAGATCAACAGTGCACTCAAATAATGATCCTGGACATCGGAATACCCCGACTCAAATATTTTGGAAAATCACATTGAGTCACCAGGGGTCCAAGAAATTTCCACTAACTATACTGATTCTGGAGAATCATATGATCGTAAGACTACACTTGTCGACATTTATTTCTCTACAACAATTGCAAATAACCTTCAAAATGATCCAAATCCTAAGACCATGGCAAAGTGCAAACAACGCTCGGACTGGAATCAATGAAAGGATGCAATTCAAGCGGCGTTAGTCTCGCTCAAGAAAAGAAATGTATTCACCAATGTGATACATATACCTCCCAAAGTATTCCCTGTCGGTTTCAAATGGATTTTCGTCCGCAAATGGAATGAAAACAATGAGATGGTGAGATACAAAGCAAGGCTTGTAGCACAAGGGTTCACGCAGAGACCCGGCATTGATTTCAATGAAACTTATTCTCCAGTAATGAGTGAAATAACATTCCGATACTTAATCTAATTGGCAATTAAAAATCATCTATATTTTCAGTTGATGGATGTAGTGACGGCGTATCTTTATGGGTCACTTGATTCGAAAATATATATGAAAGTTCCCGATGGAATTTCAATTCCGAATCCAAACGTAAATCGCAATATGTATTGTGTAAAATTGAATAAGTCTTTATACGGCTTGAAACAGTCGGGTAGAATGTGGTAAAACCGACTAAGTGAGTTCCTAACCAAAAAGGGATACTCTAACAATGATGATTGCCCATGCGTATTCATCAAAAGATCCTCAACATGATTTTGTATTATATCTGTGTATGTTGATGATCTTAATATCATTGGTAACACACAAGATATAGATAAAACACGTAATCATCTTATGACGGAATTTGAAATGAAGGATTTGGATAAAACCAAATCTTGCTTAGGTATACAACTTGAGCACCTTCATACAGGCATTCTAGTGTATCAATCAACCTATGTCCAGAAAATAATAGAGAAATTCAATATGGCCAAAGCATATCCATCGAAAACCCCCATGGTTGTTCGATCTCTAGACAGGGACAAAGATCCATTTAGACCCCGAGATGACAATGAAGAGCTATTGGGACCCGAGGTTCCATATCTCAGTGTCATCGGAGCGTTTATGTACCTTGCAAATTGCACCCGACCGGATATTGCATTTGCAGTAAATCTACTTGCTAGATATAGCGCTGCTCCAACCAAAAGACATTGGATAGGAGTGAAGAATATCCTTAGATATCTTCAAGGCACTAAAGATCTCGGTCTATTCTTCCAGAAGAATAAAAATGTGGATTTAATAGGATATACAGATGCTGGCTATTTATCAGACTTTGTATTTTTACACGGTGGAACAACCATCTCTTGGAAGTCTTCGAAACAGACTCTAGTGGCTACATCCACTAATCATTCTGAAATAATTTCATTATATGAAGCATCACGTGAATGTGTATGGCTTCGCAGAATGATTAACCACATACAACAATCATGTGGTATATGTGCTATTGCATCACCTACCATTATCTACGAAGATAATGCTGCTTGCGTTGTTCAAATGCAAACGGGTTACATAAAAAGCAATATCACAAAATATATTGCACCTAAATTATTTTACCCACATGAATTGTAAGAGAGTGGGGAAATAAATATTCTGCAAACTAAGTCTTGTGATAATCTCGCAGACTTATTCACCAAGTCATTACCAACTTTCACATTCCAAAAATGTGTTCATGGAATTGGTATGCGAAGACTACGTGATTTACATAAGTCAGGGGGAGAAATCTCCTAAGACTTAATCCGTTCAAATAAAAATATTGTACTCTTTTTCCCTTTATGAGTTTTTCCTCTAAAGGTTTCTTATCAAGGTTTTTAATGAGGCAATATGACAACGTAATCATAAATATATCTCTCTTTTCCCCACAGGGGTTTTTAGGAGATATAATCAAATATATGCCATATCATTTTCTACTTAAAATTTTCCCACTGGGTTTTAAAGGAGTTTTTCATGGCATATCTACTCTATCGGTTCTCATATTTTTCCCTACAGGGTTTTGGAGGAATTTTTTCAAGATGATGAATCAAGGTGATCATATGAAGACACATTGGTCAAGGGGGAGTGTTACAAAACAATTACTAATCAAAAAGTAACAGTGCCCAATGTACATATGCCTTTACATACAGACACCTTTTATGCCACCTTTTCATCATGTATAAATAATCATGTAAAAATCAGAATGAGTAATAGAAGCAATCTTTTCTCTCAAACACTTGTCTCAATTTCTCTTGCAATAAGGAAGACGATGAAGTGGATTAGGGGATTTTGCTACATGGGCGACCACGTGGCATCCACGTTAGTGAAAATGGATACCTCAGATCTATGTGGCGGCCACGTTACCACAAAATGGGGTTAACTTAGGCCAAGGAAGTCATGTGACCTAGTATTGTTAGTTGAGGCCAAGTGAGACATAGCATCGTTCTAAACGGCTTCAGCTTCTAGCTTCCAGAAACCACTTGAAATATGTCAATTTTTTTTATTTTTTTCCTCTTGTATTATTCTAAAAGATATAGCGGTACTTTTTCACTCTTCTATTATTATTTCTTATTTTTTTGACTCATAAAAGCTAATAACTGTTATAATGCAATTTAGTTAAAAACTTACTGCAGGAATAAAAAACCATGACTTTTATGTCGTGTAGAGCACTACCTGTAGACAAGGCTAGACAACGTTGGATAGGTGCATCTATTGCCTTCTTTCTTTTGAGCTGGTTTCCGCTCAAATGAGCAAGTGCCGCGCCAAATTGGAGCATGTTAGGTGCACAAACGAGACCAAGCAGGCCTAGGTCAAAAAACTTGTAGAACCCGCTCGCACCGGAGACTCTCCCTGAGCTCTCGCCGCCCGCCGCCGCCCACTTTTCCAGACCCCTCTGAACGTTCCGACTGGGGCCCGCGCGTCAGAAGACTCCTGGGCAATTTTTTTTCCCTAACCGCACCTGTTCAAAGACGGACCCGATCCCAGCCGTCCGCTCCCTCGATCCGACGGAGCGGATGCCACACTGGTCTCCCACGGCAGGGGTACAGATGGTTCTAGAAAACACCCGAGTCGCGACCTCCTCCGCCTCCCCCTCAAAATCTCTCGCGAAGCGAGACGGCGAGTCGAAACGAGGGAGGGAGGAAGGCCCTAGGCGACCGTTCGAAGCTTCTGGAGCCAGCTAGTCGAGCTCCCCCGCTGGTAAGGCCCGGCCCTTGCTCCCTCCATGCCCAGGTCGCGCCGCGGGTTGGATCCGTGTTCGCGTGCTCGGATCTTATCGTGTGGTGTTTCGGCGATTTGTTCGATATGTTTTGATTTTTTCAGCGTAGCACTGGTTTGTTTTCGAATTGTTTGTAAGCTTTGATGGCGGATTCGTGCTTTTTTTTAGATTTTGGGGGGGGGGGGGGGGGGTAGAGCTCGGGATTATGATATTCTAGGGTTTTAGATCGGGATTCGTGGTGTTTAGGCCACATCACTTGAATTACTCGCTGGTTCCGGGCCTGAATTGATTAAAACTCTGGATTTTTAAGGTTTACAGATCGAGATTTACGCGATTGTAGTGTGCATGTTAGGTGTTTTAAAGTATGGATCTCGCTGTGATGAGCTGATAGATCGTGGGTGCATTTGTGTATGTGAGCAGGGGCTTGTGCTTGGATCTGAATACGAGTGGGAGGTGCGAGCCGGTACCCAAAGATGAGCGTGGTGGGGTTTGATCTCGGCAATGAGAGCTGCATTGTGGCCGTGGCGCGGCAGCGCGGCATCGATGTCGTCCTCAACGAGGAGTCGAAGCGGGAGACTCCCGCGATTGTCTGCTTTGGTGACAAGCAGCGGTTCATTGGCACTGCTGGTGCTGCTTCTTCCATGATGAACCCGAAGAACTCCATCTCTCAGATCAAGCGGCTCATTGGGCTGAAGTACTCCGATCCTGAACTCCAGAGCGATGTAGCTTCATTCCCCTTCCGTGTCTCGGAGGGACCTGATGGTTTCCCGCTTGTGCATGCTCGTTACCTTGGTGAGGAGCACGTGTTCACCCCCACACAGCTACTGGCAATGGTGCTCTCAAATCTGAAGGCTATTGCAGAGAGTAACCTCAATGCTGTTGTTGTTGACTGCTGCATTGGCATCCCAGTGTACTTCACCGACCTCCAGCGCAGGGCTGTGCTTGATGCTGCTACTATTGCCGGGCTCCGCCCATTGAGATTGTTCCATGAGACCACTGCGACAGCTTTGGCATATGGAATTTACAAAACCGATCTTCCGGAGAATGACCAGCTGAATGTTGCTTTTGTGGATGTTGGGCATGCCAGCATGCAGGTTTGCATTGCTGGTTTCAAGAGGGGACAGCTCAAGGTCCTGTCACACACATATGACCGGTCGCTTGGTGGGAGGGACTTCGATGATGTACTGTTTAAGCACTTTGCCACAAAGTTCAAGGAGGAGTACAAGATAGACGTTTACCAGAATGCCCGTGCCTGCATTAGGCTGCGCGTGGCTTGTGAAAAGCTCAAGAAGATGCTGAGTGCTAACCCTGAGGCACCAATGAACATTGAGTGCTTGATGGATGAGAAGGATGTGAGAGGTTTCATCAAAAGAGACGACTTTGAACAAATTAGTGCCCCGATACTGGAACGCGTGAAGGGGCCACTGGAGAA
>JACBGG010000255.1:0-55000 GCA_017311315.1 Dendrocalamus latiflorus
CCTTGCCCCCCATCGCCTTGCCCATCCACACCACCGTCAGCCCTCCGGTCGCCAAGTCAATCGAGTCGCCATCGCGCCACCTATCGCCTAGCCCATCCACGCCGCCGTCAACCCTCCCATCACCAAGTCAATCGACGTCACCCCTCCCAGCCTCAACTGATGTCAAGACAATGTGATTGAGGAATTACGAGGTCATGCAGTGTTAGTTTGAGGAATTGTCATGTAAATGTGGATTGTGAATTGAATTGAGATGTGGTCCTATCATGGTGTAGCTGAAAATCAAGCCTACTACTAAGGGAATTGAAGGCCACAAATTTGTTGCTCTGATCATTTACTGTCAGTCTAAAAATTTACAATGAAGTCAAGCCTACTACTAAGGGAAGGTAAGGCCACAATTTTGTCATTCAAACTTTTGTATGTCAGTCAAGGCTACTCCTGGTGTAAATCATTGTTAATCATTGTATGTCAGTCTGAAAATACAAATTTTGTATGTCAGTCAGCCAAATGCAATGGAAGTCAAGGCCACAATTTTGTTGTTCAAACTTAATGATCGCAATTTTGTCTGCCTGACTAATTTGTGAATGAATGTCTCTTGCTCATAGCTGCTTGTATGTGTGAATAGAATTTGTTCAAACTTAATGATCACAAGTACCTTTTTCTTTTGAAAACATTCTAATCTCCTTGTCTCCAACTTCCACTGTAAGAAAAGCTTGTTGTACAGGATAATTGCTGAATCAGCACATTCTATGTATGACAAAGCTGCTCAATATTTCAATATTAAATCAACATATGAGAGCCTAATTCATTTGAAGAATTGTTTCCTAAATCATTTGAAGAATTGTTGTATGCAGAATTTGTTGTCATTGATCAATCCAAAAATTATTTAATGCAAATATAAATGCTGTTGTGCCAGAAATTATTCTCATTGGGCAGGTATTCTCAACAGTTTTTGTTAAGAGTCAGTTACCAAATATGTTCAACTCTCACTTTTGGACTTGGACATCAATTGACCTACCGTCTTCCCATGACTCCTCTCTTGTAGTACAAAATTTTGCTCTATTAGTACATTCTGGCCAACATTGCTCCTGTAATTTTCCCATGACCTTCTTTCTTGTGATGGATGTTGGGAAACATGAGTTGTACAAAACCTTGATACTGCTCAATCATCACAGAACCTGAACAAATTGCGCAGAAACTGAACAGAGAAGTGCTCCAATCACCATACAAAAAGTCAGGAATACATCGACAACCTGAATCTGCATAACAATGGTAGCATCTCATTTTAGCTTTAAGTAGGATTTGATAGTGATTGGTTTTATGTTCTTAAAAGTTCACCATGTACTTGTCCCTTGTATCCTTGGAAACTCAATGTAGCCTTGTAAAATATGGATATCTCTCATCCCTTTTGATTTGTGTGCTTTCTCTCTATTTTCTCAGTAGCCATCACTAAAAGAAAAATA
This sequence comes from Dendrocalamus latiflorus, assembly GCA_017311315.1. NCBI lineage: Eukaryota > Viridiplantae > Streptophyta > Magnoliopsida > Poales > Poaceae > Dendrocalamus > Dendrocalamus latiflorus. The sequence continues at coordinate 1,461 of JACBGG010000255.1, forward strand.
GTGCTTTGAATTTTTAAGCAACGTCCTGTACTACATGTATGAGAACTCCTATTGTATTACCTATATTTTGAGGATGACCAGGATTGGCGGCAGCTACAGACCGGGTCGATGCCGACGTCCTCTCCACCTTGTAGATCTGGAGGCATGCCCAAAGCCGCCACTGCACATCACGGTGGATCTAGAGCAGCAATTCATTTCAATTCACAAATTCATTCATCACACAAATGAACAAGAAGCAGCTGTGACACTAAAAATTCATTTCAGACATGTATATCACAGAAATTATCTTCACAGATATGATTCAAGGTCCATAATTCATTTCAGTTCAATTCAGAAATACATGTGAGGCTTCGACACTGAAATTTTCATTTCAATTTACATTCCACACAATGCAACTACTGAACAGAACAACCTTCCACTCAAATCCTTTCTCACAAATCTCTAATGCTGCATAACACGCTAATCACAAATCGCCAATCGGGTTGGGGCGTCAGTGGAGCCGACCGAAGTTAGGAGAATCAGCTCGACAGCAATGGGAAAGAGCGACGGCGCCGCGGTGGGAGGGGAGACAGGAGGCGATGCATCTTGGGGAGGAGTGCGGTGTCGTCAGCGAGAGGGGCGGAGGCGTCGTGGCGGTGATGACTGGGAGAATGGCAGCGGTGGCCAAGGAAGGGCGGCAGCGGCGGCCAAGGGATGGAGTAGGACTGTAGGAGGATAGGCAGGGCAGTGGATGTTTTTGCAAAAAGAATTTGGCTGCGTGGGGTTTGAACGCAAAATTGCACAGGTGGGATGGGGCTGCCACTCGCCACAATCCAAATCATTTGCTCTAGATTCGATGACCAAGATTGTTATTAGCATATTAGCACTGAATAGTCCATTAGCACTAGATATACTTTATATATATATATATTGGTAATCACAAAATATTTATTAGCAGGCTGACAAACCTTGGATCATTCGTCTTAGCATCCATGATTTTCTGCATATAGCAGCAAACGTAGAATCCACACAGTTGTCCTGTAGCTACTGATGGTACTGCAAAAATAGAATTACATATATAGGTATTAGCAGTCCTAGTTTACATTATTATGAAGTGTGATATAGTAGGATTGTTGTGTTGTAGCGGGTACCAGAAATCGCGTCTTGTGTCACAGTGTGGTGCTGAATTCCTTATGTCTCCCTCCTGGGCAACGTAAGCGCTGAACGACCTATGTGATTTCAAAAAGTTAGTCTCGGTCATTGTAAATGAATGGAAGATTACAATAGAGTTATGTGTGGTGGAAATGAGTTTACCTATCAATTGTTTGTTGCACACAAGTGAAATCGTGGTTGCTTCTAAGTAGGGAATCAAAATATATTACTTTTCTCCACTTTGGCACAATCACAATTACAATCTAGTGAGACTTAGTCATGTATGCCATCAAAGTGATTAATCATAAGTTCAGGTTGCGTATAAAGTACAAATGAAACTTGTATGGCAACTAGTGAAGCACTTATCCCTGGTTGAAGGGTATTAGAATTTACTCCTTGTCAGTATGAACAAGCAATCCCGTCATTATGTATTCATCGACGAAGTATGCGTTGTGTTGATGGATTGCTTAGAGACCAAGTGTGGATCGAAAAAACCCACCGGTTGTCGCTGTCGCCGGACTTGTTGCATTATGGATCTATACATAAGCAATGAGTAATGACATTTATCAGTATTACATGAATGTAGAATTTCATTGTATAATACACTTACAGTGTCCACCATCGTAGGAGTGAAGCGTCGAGTTCGTCGATGTTGAATAGTAAAAATAAGTATTTGAATGTCACGACGATGTAGCCCGAGTCATGGAGGAAATGCGCCTCCGTGTATCTCATGATGAATCCACTTTACCGGTTTGGTTTCCTGTTGGACATCTGCATGTACCAGGTATGCAAAGACCTGCAAGCCAGTCCAAGGCTATGTAATTGTGACTCGGGGATCAACGATAGTCCGAGCTGGTACTTCTAGGATTCGAGAGACGGCTTAGACTTCTTTGGTTGGGTCTTAGCGCCTCACTTGCGATACATCTTCGGCATCATCTCCACGGGATGCAATGGACTTGTGAAGCGGAGCTTAAGGTGGAGTCATAAAAGGTTTTGTTTGACGGGTATGGTCGTGTGAAGATCGCGGCATGGAAGGATCCAAAGTGATGTCCCTCTTGGGCCATTGGACGAATGTGAGGACGGCTTCCCATAATGTCATGATTTCTCCATTTAGGGGCCTCTCTAGTAGGACGGCCCTAAAAATGTCATTAATCCTATCCACCTGGACCTTCGTGAAATCGGTTCCTAGCTAGACACCGTGCACCAATATTCCTGGCAAGCATAGATACGCCAACCCTGCCCAGTGTCAACGGGAATGGAGCTAACAACCCTGATTCTAGGGATGCACAGCGTGGCCTCCTACATAACGATATATGATGAGCTCAGGCATCCACCAGGTCTATCTATGTAGCATTCTAGAGATGTACATTACCTAGATGTCGTCGATAGATAAGTGGGCATCACTATATTGAAAAGGTAGCGCGAACGCGCAACTACTCTGACATTTGAGGGGGACTAACGGGGGTGGTTTGCAACTGGTTGCGGACTTCTCTCAGTTTTCCCTCAATGCGTATATCTCCCCTCGAAGTAAGGTAGTTATGTCCTACAGTTTTGCATCAAAGTCTCATTTCATACATTCCTTGCACTTTGCCTTGGATCTCTTTTTACTCCTATACGCCTCAGAGTCGTTGGGGAATTCATGCCTCCAAGAACATAAACCCCTAGGCCTCACGTGCGACCAAAGTACTCCCTGTTTCCCAGGGCCGTAGACAGTATATCCCTCTCCCTGACTACTTAGAAGGAGCCTTCAGAAGATTCAGTGTCAATGTTTGCTGCAAGAGGCAATCATGTTATTTAGAACCCATGAAGTCATGGACCTATTAACAACTAGGTAGTTTAACATATTTTACCAGGCGTTGGGACACTTTCTCATCTACAGGGTTTTTGAAAGAGGTGACGCCCGAAGATGTGGTTGATGACCTCGCTCTTAACCAATTTCAGACGCGCTCATTTGTGATCCAGGCAAATGGTGGGAAGGCCACCGATTAGATTGCGACCTTATCCTCCATCCTTCAGTGTGAGATTTTACCCACGTACCCAGCAGTGTCGAGTCTATGGGGGTGAGTGTTTTGTGTCTAGAGAGCCTTGTGGCTGCACTTTCCTATTGAAATTCGGTTGTCGTCTTCATCCACACAAAGGCCTCCCATATTTTCGGCAACATGAAATAATACCTCATAAAGGACGTGCGATCCTTGGTCATGTACTTCGTGACAAGTATGCTCTTGAAGATCTTTCATGCTTTTCCCATCGCAAGGAGCGCCTGCCGTCACACGAGTCCCTAGATTTCTATTGGGATCTCGAACATGTTTGAAATTTCAGTCCACTGCGCACCTTTCTCGTCTCTTGTCAGACCTTTCCAGTTTGCTACGGTGATGAGGACCTGTTCCATTTTAATTATCCCACAGGTAGTCTAAAATGCTGCCACTGCTTTCTTCGGTTGTAGAGAGACTCCGTCCAGAGAGAACTCTGTGATGGTCATTCGGGATGCTAGCATTTTCGATACTACTTTGTCATGCATAGTTCCCCTATCTTCGGAGTGTCAGACACATTCGCCGATATCGATGGCGACGATGACATCATCTCTCTTATAAAGAAACTAATCACAATGACCTATGAGTTAAACAATGGCACCTAGTTGATCTTACAAGAAATAAAAATATTCGGCGATTATTACTGCTACAAGTGTATAGTGTTGCAATGTTCCTTTTGTACAACTACTACGACTTACAGTGTTCCATGCCATTGTTTTACTTGAACCAGCATCCCACTCATAGAAGTAAGATGAACATTAAAGCACCGTACACTTGTGTTTGAAAAGACATTAAGCAAATTAATTTGCTTCATACCCTTCGAAACCCAAGTGTATAATGATGTAGTGTTCCTCTTGTACAACTACTACTCCGACTCAGTATTTCATACAATTTTTTAATTGAACCAGCAGCCCACCCATATAAGTAAGAAGAGGAGTCAGAGGAGGGGACACCTAGAAGGCCGACCGTGAGGACCACATGAAGGCGACATTTTCGGCAACGATAAGGACCACCATCCACGTCTTCATCCATATGAGAACCACACCAAATCACCCCCAATAACCTTACCACTTCCAGCTCGACACAAGTAGGCCCACCTTCCCTCCCACATCCATTTCCCCCATTCCTTTTTGGGTTCAACATAAAAAAGACACTAATAGATATGGATGGATGTAACACACGAGGTAAAAAAAATGAGATTTGGGATCCATACCGTCGGTAGGAGAGGCGATAGGGGAGGATAGAACTCATGAACACATATTAACAGATATGGATGCATCTATAACACATACATTCGGGAGGACAGGTGGCGTCGGGACGAGAAGCGATGGGAAGGAGATACGGTGCCGGGAGGACGGGTGAGAGGCCACCACGCTAGGTGAGGAAGTAGAGGATGGAGATGTCAGGTTCTCTGGTGACGACGGTGGCTGTGAGGGGACGAGGAGGCAGAGGGGTTTTTGTAGAAAATTATAATCAAGTAGACTGTTTGTAGGAATATTTTAATATAGTAAATGAGCTCTAAAAATTATGAATTTTTTTAATGATCCTTACACAGTGTACTTGATTATAATTTAAAGACGATCACTGCACACACATATGTATGTGTGTAGGCAAAAATTGCTATGTACTCATTGTGCACTCAACCTAAAAAAGTTACAAAAAATTCTAAAAATTTTCTACATGTATTTTTAAACTTGATCTACCTATGTATAAAATCTCAAGCTCAAGTTCATTCTATGTTTAGAGTAACAAAAAAGAGAGAAAAATCTGACAAATGTTTAGCGTTCAAATTTGTCAGAATTTTTCCTTTTTGGTACTTTTAACATAAAATGAATTTGAACTTCAAATTTTTATACATAAGTGGAGTAAACCATGAAGTACATCCAGGAATTGTTTTAGAATTTTTTGCGATTTTTTTAGGTTGAGTGTACAATGAGTGCATAGCAATTTTTGCCATATATGTATATGTATGTGTGTGTATATACTAAGTGGGACACCATGGTCTAAGGTGTCTGGGTACCATGATCTAAAATAGATATTTTTCCTATGTATCGTGTGCAAAAAATTTGGATATTTTTGGATATCGAGTTTATACTAACTAGTTCAAATAAGTTTAAAATGAAATTCGAAATGTAGTTGCTTTTTTATGATAGTTTGATTGTAGGTATGTACTGATTATATATACAAAACAACAAAGCATGTATTCTAAACTTGTCCAAAACTCTGAAATCGAGTATATTTTTTCAAAGGTATACGTTTTCTTTGAATTGTTATAGATAGGTATATACCCTAAAACTGATATTTAAAAAAATACACCCGAATTTGGGCTAAATTTGCATATTTGAAATCATAGTGCCCAGGCACCATGATGCCCTATTTCAGCGTTCTATGTGTATGTGTGTGTATGTATATATGTACATACATGGATACATACATATACACACATACACACATATATGCAAGGCTAACAATAAGACTCTATGTTACAAGTTATTTTCAGTATGAAGTAGATTTCATTTGCAATATCGATAAGTAGTAATTACTTTGTAATAGAATTGTAAAGTGCAATTAACATGTAATGAAATAACATTTATATAACATTTAATAATAGTAAATCATTTTCATTCATAACCCTCCTTGGCTGCAATCATCGTACAATTTTCCCTCATAGGCATGGCACACGCGAGTACATGCCATCCCAACTTTTCCAACGAAACAGTTTTGTAAAATAAAAGTTATACCCATTGTGGCTATATCCAAGTATACTCATGACTACGAGTATAGCTATTTAAATAGTTTTTAACACTCTCGAGAGGTTTGTAACTTTATATACATGAAATAATCAAATACATTATCGGCAACTTCACGCTTCCAATATATAGCAAAGTATAAAAGCATCAGAGCATACCTGTTGCTTGTGAGCATACATCATGTTGGAGATCCAGAGGACAGCACACAGATTGTGCTGCTGGTGCCAACTGTAGCTGATTTGCAAATACATTGGACTCACTAAAGCTGTACACGAAAATTCCCAAATTCATGAATTTCTGGTATTCCAGCAAGGTTCTTGCCTACCTCCCTATAGAAAAAATTCCAGTGCGCTTGAGCATTATCAGACAAGTAGCCAAGTTAAATCAATGGCATTGAGGAGAATGGTACAACTGGATTTCCTCACCTGCATTTGCATTCCCAGTTGGTATTCCGTCATGTCTTCATTCCATCTACCTGCAAAAGGCATCAAGGAGAAAATATTGACCATGGCATAGAACTTTTTGTTGCATTGTTTAGCATCCTATTGATTGTTTATAGACTTATAGGCAATAAATGTGCACATGTTCATACAGAATTGGGGCTTCATTGGCAGAAATGTTTGTTCCAAATTAGCATTGTGTGCTAGTGTCTAGTGTTAATGGAAAGTAACACGCGTCAGATATTTAATACATGTTACACAAAAGAATAGACTATGTATCTTACCACAATATATGAAGAACAAAATTGACGTATACACTTTTCTAATTCAGCCACAACAGAAAAAAGAACATCAGAAAAGTAATAGACTCAAGTACATAATTATGGAATGTGCAACAGTAACAAATTAGAGAAGTGGTAATAGAAGTGAGATCGTTCAGTTAAGACCAGCAATTACATTCAATGGAGAAAAGGCAGAGGAATAGTGCAGGCTGCCACTGCAACAATCAATAGTAAAATTAATATTGATATCATTGTAGAGCTTTCTTCTTTCTTCAGATGGCCATAAGCTCAACATTGGTTTCGAAAAAAATAGAGGAAAAAAACTCATCATATAGCAGAATATCAACCAGCAGATGGGGACAAGCTTGCAGTAGCAAGTGATGCTTAACATTAAACTTTTGAGCGCAAAGAAACGCAAAGAAAGTTCATCACAAAATCTGCCGCACTTGAGTTTTTTTAGCAAAAGAAAATATAGACAAATAAGCTTGGAAGATGATTCCTAATCCCCCTTTTGGGTGGACTATGCACAATTAATGAGGTAAAATAAATGAAACAGCACACGCATGATAACCAAAGTTGTTTCATAACATCGAAGGAAAATGCTGCATGAAATTCTAATGTCAATTGGCAAATCTGTCCGAAACCAACTATGCATGAAAATCAAGCTCACAAATCCCAACATAAGTTTAAATGTGACAGCAGGTGATGTGTACTTCGAGTCAAGAGGCAAAATCGCTCAGTAACTACTGGTGATATCAACTAGGTGTTTCTTGTGGTATGTACAATATCATTAGTCCCTTGTCTTCTTTGATCATCAGTCCCTTGTCTTCTTTGATCATTTTCTTTAATCTGCAACCCAGGTCATTGCTTAGTGTGCCAGGTTAATAAACTAGGTATTTCATGTGGTATGTACAATATTACATACATTTACAAAACGAGACCAAAAAATCCAAACTAAGGCCCTTTCTTTTTCATAAACCCTTTTAAAACTACACAAAAGTCATGGGAAATCAACTATATATCCAGTAAATGTAAAGAACCACAATACACACAACAGTTGCTCCATGAAATACTATGGGATTTAGAAGTCATTGCAGCAGCAACAGAAAGCCTGAACGTTTAGACAGTTTACAACCCTAAAACCTAGTTGCCTGGCTGACACATCCTCTTTGCCTCAAGAAGCAAGAAATGATAAGCAAGTTTTCCACAAATTCCATCTTACCAACATAAACAGTACACCATCACCTTAGACCATTTCTTAAAGTTACTAATCCATACAGTTCCTTTTCTTTTGCAGCTCAAGTTCAGAAGTACCTAATCAATTATTTCATTCCCAACACCAGTAAGGAAAACCGAGCGCTAAAGATAAGCCTTTGATGCCCTTTAGAAGGGGAATATATAACTAGTCATCAACAGGAGATGGTAGCTCAATTCTTTGTTGAATTGATTAAATGTAATAAAATCAACATATATTTTTCATGACATAAAAATTAATACTCCACTACTGAAGTTAATAGTAAGTATTAACATGGAGTACGAAAGAAGCATTACGATATCCTCTACACTAACTCTAGGACCAAGGGAATAGAGATAACATGAAGAAATTAAGATAGCTAACTTAAAAATTCAGTGGCATTGGCACCTAAAGTTGGCATTAGGCCTACTCTAAACCAATTTTACGCAAAAGTTTCAAAGATAACTGAACTGACCTCCCAACCCAACACCAAATAAGAAATATAGCTAAATTTACCTCTAAAATGTGGCCAAACACACCAATCCAGCAGAACTAAATTCCTCCAGATCATTTCTCCAGTGTTTTTGCGCACCAAGCTTCCAAACATATATATTCATCTCTATGAATCAAAACAATTTGAGCTCTTGTAGCAGATGATTAGAAGCTAAAACATCTAAGTAATTGCCCAGAGCAAATGTGATCAAATATGTAATAATTAACAGGAGCTAATTTATTCCAAACCCTTTGTTCCATCCATTTCAAATTAATATTCCAACTATACATAGAGCAATTAACAGCAACACAGCACTCGCTTTATAATTAGCCCCAAACAGCTGTATACATACAGGAACATGACCAAGAACCATGGTACGTCAAGCCGTGGCGGCGGTGCCTTCCTCTTCCTTCTTCTTGGCCTCCTCCTCCACCTCCTTCTCCTCCTCGTCCTCCAGCTCCGCGGCGAGCGCCTCGAGCACGACCGACTTGGGGTTCACCATGGGCGGGCCCTTCTCCCTCCCCTCGAGCTCGTCAAGATCAAAGGTGATTAGCCTGTCCCAGTTTCCCCCCTCGAACAACACCCCGACCTTGCCGTCGGTGACGCGCTGCACGATCCCGCAGTACATGTGGTACGCGTTGTTGGGGTTCTTGACGAGCACCACCATGCCCGGGAGGAACAGCGGCAGCTCCGGCGGCCTCGGCCGCTCCGCCGGCACGACGGCCGCGAGGCCGGCGGCCCCGGGTTTCCTCTGGGCCTTGGGAGGGGGCGGGTTCTTGTCGACGAAGTCCTTGAGACCGACCTCGCCGCCGGGGAAGCCGCCCGTGAGGCCCATCATCTCCTTCTCGAACGCGTCCGGGTCCACCGGAGGGGCCCCCGTGGGCGCCGCAGGAGTGCTGGGGGATGCGGTAGAGGTGGTGGTGGAAGAAGGGGAGGTGGTGGTGGAGGAGAGTTCTTTGCTGATGCCGACCTCGCCGTTGCAGAGGCCGCGGCCGCCGAGGAGGTCGGCGAGGCGGAAGGAGGCGGGAGGAGGGGGGAGGCGGAGGCGGATGCGGGATTGGGGGTGGTGAGGCAATGGCGGGGGGCGGAGGAAGGAGGGGGTGGTGGGCGCCATTGGAGGGCCAGAGCAGAGCAGGGGAAGGAATGTGTGGAAGGCGGAGACAGACAGTGGAGGGGAGGGGATGAGGCGCCCCGTGCGCTGGCTGACACGTGGCATTTTAAGTAGCTGCCGGAGAGACAGGTGCCGTACGGCGACTCCTCGCACGATTTTTGAAACCATACGTTCCGAAGCAAGAATTTCACGTCGAACGGTATAGGTCGTAAGAAATGATGCATTTGGTTAACATTTTAATTTACTAGCCTATAGCGCGATGCAGTGTGGCCAGTCCTATAAACCACGGTTAACAAATATGTAAACATATATACATATGTATTGAGATATCAAATCTTGTACAAGTTAATTGCACAAATATAAAGTTATTAATTGTGCATCACATGAAACCAAGATTGATTAATTTGCAAGCAGTGACGACAATCACTGGCAGGCCTCATGAAGCTTGCATGCTAATGGATCCGTTTCAAACAGTTTCAGCTCCTGGCTTTTATTAACTTTCAACTTATTTAAATCAGAAGTCACTTAAAAAGTATCGGTTTTTAATTTCATTTTTTTTCTTTTTTCCCTTATTCTTTTGTATTGTGTATGGCGATACAACAATTTTTTAAATTTTTCTCTTTTTTTCCTCATTGTTCTAAAAAAGCCATCATCCACTGCTATACAATTTCCGAAGGCCGAAAGCCCAAGGCCCCCGCCTAAGCCGCTTTGAGTGCCGCCATCGTCTCTTCCTTGACAATCACCAGAGGTTCAAAAAGGTGCATTCAGGTGTCATCCAAAAGTAAAGGTCAGATTCATTGCCACCTGCGGCCCAGCATTGCCTCATTGTCGAAGCCAACCAAGCCAGGTAAGGACTTTGAAATGTCGCTGCTACAATTGCTATGTGGTAGCTCGTTGGTGACCCCGTTGGTTACTCATGGCCGGGGTGCTACTGCTGTCATCACCTCCCTCGATGTCGAGGATATATTTGGGCCATTGGGACTTCTGCTGCTTGCGGTTGGAGCCATCCTTCGAAGCCTCGGGCGCTTGCTTTGATTCGGAAGCATCGCCCGAGATTATTGCGCATCCTCTTCCACTCTTGCATACTCCTCCATCTTGTCGAAGAGTTTTGCCATCGTTTTTATGGGTTTGCACATGTTGTATTTAGCCAACAGCCCCAGACAAAGACCTCGTGTTGTTGCGTTCATGATCGTAGTCTTGTTTACATCCTTGACTTGGTAGCGGACTTTAGCTAGGTGCTTGAAATATTTGCAGAGCTTCTCAGAAGACTTCTACTTGATGGCAAAAAGCTGGTCTGCATCCACCCGCTCGACGTAATTCCCTTGGAAGTTGTTGTACATACGGTCCCGGATTTGTTCCCACGTCTATATGGAGTTCGGTGCAATGGTGAAAAACCAGGAGAGTGCTATCCCCTGAAGGGTGAGCGGCAATCCCTTCGCCTTTGTCGAGTTATCGCCCCTGGCCACTTTGATGGCCATCTCATAAACGCGTATGAACTCCTAGGGGTCCGTATCACCCTTGTACAATTCAATAGTCAGTATTTTGAAATATTTCGGTCAGGCGGACTACTACAGGCCGACGGACAAGGGAGACTCCAGATTCATGCGTCGGAGTGTACTGCAAGATAAGGTAGGGTCCTCGCAGCTATTCGCCCTCTCGACCGTGACCTCCGCCACTACTACCACAGGTGTTCGTTGACTCTAAGCCTCTTGTATTTCTCGCATGGCACTCTGGAGGTCTAGTAGCTCATGCTGTAGTGCCCTGAGAGCCACTGCCAAAGCGCCTTCCCCTGCATTTGCGGTAGGGCTCACCAGTGTGGGGATGTGCATCGTGAGGTAGCGGCGACGACCTGGGCGTCGAGGTCGGGAGGCATGTCGATGCGGTAAGCACGATGATTGATGTGGTTAACGTGAGTGTCCAGGTCGACGGACCTTTCGACGCGAGCGTTGAGATCAATAGTCGCATCGGCGTAGGTGTCGTGGCTAACGGTCGTACCGGCATTGGTGTCGTGGCCGACGATCGTACCGGTGATGGCATCATGGTCGGTGGTTGTACCAATGTAGGCATCGTGGTCGGTGGCCGTAGCGGTATTGGCATCAGAGCTAGCTCCTCGCGTCAGCATAGATCGCTCGCTGCCCGCGATGCCAGGGTGTCACTACCATGGGGGCGTCGAGCCTTCAACCATCGGCACTTGCATGCTGGTCTCAACAATTGCCGCTACCGTACTTCTCTTTTGCTTAGTTGTCGTCATTGTTTTGTTAGGCGTCATTGCTCCTCTCAAGCTCATAGTTTGCTTGTCGTCCCCACGGACGGCACCAATTATTATGGCTACAGGTCAAACAGTAAGTAAGGGGACTAATAGAGTGAGTATAGGGAATGGACTGCCTTGGTGCTCCCATTTGCCCAAGCTATACATATACATAGCCATAAGGCCTGATTACAATAATAGCCCCCCACAGTGGTGTACTATGCTAGAGATATAGATGTCTTTTTACATGCCTTATTAGGCCTTTTGACCTAGTAGGCCGAATGGATTTAGGTAGGGACCACCCCTACAATAGATATGTTTCAAAGTAGAGACCACAATATATGTGGATAAAAAACATAGATCAATATTAATGAAATCATAAAACATATAGTGAACTCCCCATAAATGTATGCATGCATGAATGTGTAGTAAAACATATGCACATATTCAAATTAGACTTTTGGTGGGGCTCAATCTATATTTTGGGTTCGAGGAATGCAACAAGATATAAGAATATAACGTTGAATGCATACCTACATGATTTTTATATTTTCATCCAAGTGAGACTAAACAATATCATACTCAACAAATGAGTTAATCTCTCATTTAAATTTATCATTAATCACCAAAAAAATATAATGGAGCTTGAACTTACAGTTTGTCAAGAAGGCAGTTGTAGATGTACAAGTTGGGGTGTAGCTGAGGCACATCCCCATGCCGTCATAGACACAGGTGGCGGTGTCGAGAAGGCCAACAACACCAAGGCAGCGGAGGAGGAATCCAAGCGCGCCGGGCATTATGGGGAGCATGCAGCGGCGAGGCGGTCGTGATGGTGGGTTGGTGGCGCAGGAGCAACAAGGCCATGGCATTTAACGAGTAGTAGGAGTGACAGAATCCTAGCTGGTTAGTGACCCAGCGAAAGAACTTGAGTGCATGGTGCCAAGAGGGGAGCTGCAGGAGGACGGACTCAATGGTGGGAGCAATTAGGTTGGGGCCGAGATAGCAGAGATTGGCCTCATTGCAGGAGGTCCGAGGGTGAGAGAATTTGTCAGGTAGGTGGTGCACGAAGTAGGACGAGGAGATGGACGCGTGCTCTGCCTAGGAGGGAAACGGTGGTGAAGGGTTGGAAGAGGGAGAACAAGGTGGGGGCACGAGCGACATAGCAGAGAGCCATGGAGACGACCGATGTAGTTCGACCGTTTTAGAGAGTGTAGTTGAGAATGAGGATTGGGATTAAGCATGTTTACAAGGAGGGCATGGAGGCGATGGCGGCGGCGGCGCAGTGCACATAGGTGATGGTTAAGAGGAACGTGAGGTAGCAACAGAGCAGGAGGGAGTTGCATGAAGTTTTTGGATCACAGGGGGCATAGGAGTGTGGGCACGGTTGGTTCTCAATTTTTTAGAGGTGGGTGGGTGAGGGATGGACCTACCACTCACTAACTCTCTTTGGATGGCATTGTGGGTAATTATCTCTAAGTTTAAGGGGTATTTTTCTGTAGAGAGAACGGACGACGACCACTAACTTATATTTTTATAATAGTAAAGATAAAGTCATGATCATTGATTATCGTTGTAAAAGAGGTAAGATCTACCTCATCCCTTGGACAATCATATAGCATCCAAGTACATGATCAAATGAGTGTGACACCTTTATTTTTTTGTGGTGTGGATAACCATTTTTCATAAGAATTTAGCACTGACGCCGGTAGCATCATACAATATAAAATGAAAGAAATATCTCAGAGCAAGAACTAAAGGTCTATATTCATAAGAAAAGGGGGAAATAGTTACTCAAAATGTAAGCTACGTTCTTTGGGGACCTTCTGAATCTTAGCTACAGACAGAGTACTAAGTTTGAGCTTACTTGATGGCAAAAATAGGTCTACAGTTTTAACAACTTTGACGACACCAATATAATGAGGTACTTATGTTGAATTTAGGGACCACTATAGCTCTATAGAGACTTGTCTGCTAGCATGTCATCATCATCTTTCTACCACTAAATTCAACACGGTAACCTTTCAATATCTAAGAGCAACAGTGGTCCCTAACACAAAACAATATCTTAAGAATATGTACCTCTGGTAACACACCATCTTTTTGGTGGTGATCGGTTCAGCTGAAAAGCTCGTGGCTTATGGCTGAAAACACTGTAGCTGGCTGAAAAAAGCACTGTAGCTGACAGAGGCTTATTTAGCATAATTAAATTTAAAAAATTTAAAAATTAAAAAATATGTTAGCCCATTACGTATAATACAAACAAATACGGGAAAAAAAGAACCGGCAAAAAAACTCAACAAAAAGCCAAAAGTTCAGAAAAAGACAAAACTTATGAATAATGAAAAATAAGCCAGAAGCCAAAAGTCGAAACCGAGTTGATCGGGGCATAAAGGTCTCCATTTCTCTCATACAAGCTTTCTAACACGTGATAAAAATAAAATTGTTCTTAGAAAAGTTGTAAGACAATTTCACTTAAACTTGCATTTGAAATATTTCATCATCAGGGCTACCACAATTCGCTATGAACTTACATTTCTTTTCCATAATTACAAAGTCAAGATTACAAACATTTCAAAATCTACAGGTACCCATAGATAACACTGCGGTAACATCTCTCTGCTTCAATGCTTGCTCCAAGCTCCAGCAAATTGCACAATATTCAAACCTATCCTCCAGCTCTGTTCTATCACATTTCATCAATGCAGTTTAATCATAATTTTTGTCATAAACTACAGCCCTGGACTCATATGAAAACCAAACTTAGAATGGCATCTTTATACCACCGCCATACCATATCTGATCCCATGTGGTAACCATTTTCGCTAGAATGGAACACAAATCAAGCCCAATTCACGCTTTTCGTAGCCCAAATCACAGCAGGAAACCCTAGCGCGGGCAAACTTCCCTCTCCACCTCCTCCCGTGAGATCTAGAGGAGCGATGTCAAGGTGGGGCGGCATGGCGCAGATGGAGCGACGATGGCTCAGCGATGTGGGGAGGAGACTGCGCCGGTGGTGAGCTCCCAGAGTTGGTGTTGGGGTATGGCGATGGGGTGGATCGAGCGATGGCGGTGTCTCATGAAGATGGGCGTGGGGGTGAGATGAGCATGACCGGCGGTGAAGGATCGGGAGATGGAGGCAGCGGTTAGGGTAAGAGACACCGACGTTTCAGACAACATCGGCATGTTTGAGTAGGGAGAGTATACGGAGGGAGTTCAGGGAAGCCAGAGGAGGTCGCGGGAGATGGGAGCGGCGGCGCGGTAGGACCGAGGTGGCGAAGTTCTAGCTAGCGGCGGGTCGATTGGAGGGAGAGGGAGGTGGAGCAGTGGTGCGGGGGCAAGTGGTGCTGGAAATCAGAGGCAACTGGAGGATGTTGCGGCGCGGGGAAGGGGAGGCGGCGCGGCGTTGTAGGGAGAAGAAGGTGCCGATGCGAGGAAGGAGGAAGCGGTGGTGCGGGGGAGGGAAGACGATGGGGCGAAGGAGAAGGCCGCGGAGGAGACGGCGACGGGGCGGCCGCAGGGAAGGAGGAGGGGTGACGGCGCAGGGAAGGAGGGAAGGGAAGGAAAGACAAAGTCCAGTGCCTTCCTGGCCTCGATCGGACGGTCCATAGCAATCCCACACTAGATCGAATGGCTGTGGATTAAAGGGTGACGTGGCATTTTAGCTGGGATTGCAGATAGGCCCAACAATTAAGAGCGTACGGCAAATCACTCAGTCTAAGAGCGTTTTTGAATTGTAAGGTTTTCATATGTTTTTGGAGGATTTCAATCCCTTTGGAATTTTTCTGGTGGTGTTCTCTGGAACATAGGGATGAGGTTACTAAGGCATCTTCTTTTCAGTTTCTAAAAGCTATTTTTCAGTTTTTCTATAATAAATACCTTTTAAACAGAGTGTCTTTTCAAGTCGGGATCTAAAAGTTGATTGTAGTACACACTGTAGTGACTTCATTTATATAGACCAAAACCGTATGTGGGTTTCTATTACTCCGTATTTTCTCTCACACACAAATAGGCTAAAAACCATAAGCCGTAACTAAAAAACACAGGCCAAAACCAAGAAGAATAAGCCCTAAATTCCTATGGAATGTTTTCCTATGCACTTTATTTCGTAGGAAAACTAACAAGAGGTTAGACTCATTGGAAAATTCCTTTGAGAAATCGAATACATTTTCTTGCTTTATCTCTGCTCTCTCTCTCTCTCTCTCTGAGAAATGTTTTCCTCCAAAATTCTTGTGGTTATTTCGTATGAACCATCCAAACACATTTACTCTAATATTCCTGTATTTTAGAACATCTGGAAAGCAAGGAACAGACAACCATGGCGCAAGAGGTGGCTGATGGTAAAGAAAGACAGAGAACAAAGGAAGAAAGCCCTCCACGGCCTTTGATGTTTGTCTAGTTAAAACCGGCTCTTGTCCGGTTGAGCTGTAAATTCTTTCACTCAATTGAACGGTAGAGCTCCTATCTTTTCAAAACAAAATACGGATTGGAAATACACACCCTACAAAAGTGAAAACTTGCAAAAACAAAACAAAAAGAAAAAAAAAGAGTTCATTTTTCCCATTTAGACGTGCGCAAATTCAGGCTCAAACAAAAAAAAAATTAAGAAAAGTTTACGGCTTGGTAACCAACTCGGCTTGCCCAAGGCCATCATAAAATCAGTCCATGGCCAGGTCCCGATTGAGCCTGAGAGGCCTCCTTACCCAAAGCAAAAGCCCATATTAGTGGCACTGCCATTTACCGTAGAATTCCGGTTCCGGCCGTAAAGTAAAACGGCACGTCAACTCCATCCCGTATGCGGCCATTCCGGTCGTTTTGGCGCATTCCGGGTGGATCAGCTGTTCCGTTCATGTCGGTACCAGAAGAGAGATGGCGAGGCAGGCTGCCGGCGAGGCCGAACCAGCACAGCGGCGCTCGGGCAATAGACGGGCCGACGTGGATGACGACGACGATGCGGCATCATGACTCTCTGGCTTGGGACGAGAGGATGGCGACGGCGGCGCTGTCGGATCCCGGCGGCGACAGCGGCAACCAGCCCTTCGCTCGCCTCCAATCTCTCTGGAACCCTAGCGATCTGGGCATGCGCGGCGTGCCTGTTCGATGCCCCTGTGGAATGACGGTGGTGTTGCCTCGCCCAAGTTCCTATCTCATTCCTTTTTGGTCTCTTTTGCTGTATAGCTCACGTCAATGTGCCCTGCTCATAAGATATGGTTTCTATCTCTCTTTTTTTTTACGTTATATCGGCTGAAAATACAATATAACTGTTGTTAGCTTTTTCTAAGTAATTAAATTAAAAAGTAACAAAAATGTTATATCACTACAAACAATACAAACAAAAAAGAGAGAGAATAAAAGGTAAAAATCTCAAAAAAACTAAAAATACGAAATTAAAAAGGTAGAAACTAGAGCCGTTTAGAACGAGGCCTAATACATTACACATGTATAGCTGCTCCGCTCACGTCGGCACCGGAAGAACAAAAGACTTAGATAAGGAAACCGTAAGTCACGGAAAGGAACGCCGGAACGCTCGGGATGAAAATGTTCCACTCGAAATGCTAAACCGGAATGGCCACCGACACGGAATTAACAAGCTCACGTCCTGGTAACCACGACCGACGATGAAAGAAATATGGAGAAGCAAACAAAAGGGGGGAAAAAAGCGGAATTGATGTGCAACATTCAACTAAAATATACTGTGGCATCAGCCAATTTTTTTCTTACCTTGGATATTCGTTCTCCGGGTGGCGTCTTCCTTGTCTCCGGCCAGCGCCACCAACGGAAGGGGTGAAACACCCAAAAATTCAAAAAATTTGAGCTTGTTTTGAATTTTGTTTGAATTCTTCTCTCTTTCCCAATTTGGGGGCGTTACAAGGGGTGAGGAGGCTTGGAGTAGGATGTGGACTGGATGGGAGAGCCTCAATGGTTGGATCACTTGCATAAATGTATAGACAGTCCCAAGAAAAAAAATGGATGTGCCATATCAGAACGATCTTTGGCAAGACATGTACAGTCTGCATGCAACACTTGCTCGCTGTGATATTTGGCAGGAGCTGTTGCCCACTGCTGCATGGTGTTGGTAGGGGTGGAAAATGGTAACGGATAATTTGCTTTATCCGATATTCATATTTGAGAAAAAATGAATGTGGTAAGCAAAATCCATATTCGAAAATATTCATATTCGTATCCGTATTTGAGAATATTCGTATTCACATTCGTATTCGAGAATATTAGTATCCGTATTTGTATTCGATACTATTCGATCCGTTTCTAGAACCATGAAAAATCCGTACAAATTTTATGATTTAAAATTTGAATTTAGGCGGTTTAAAACCAGTAACCGGTGGAAAATCGGCAAAACCGCTAGAAATCTGTTTTATCCGATATTCGTATCCGAGAAAATCTGTATTCGAAAATATCCGTATTCGTATCGAGAATACTCGTATCCGTATTTGAGAATATTCGAATTCATTCGAATTCGTATTAAAAATATAAATTCGTATTCGTATTTGAGACTATTCGACCCTATCCGATCCATTTCCACCCCCTAGGTGCTGTGTTGGTACTCCCAAATAGAGCTGGGACTTGGGCCGTGCCGTGCCGGCACGGCCCGGGCCCATCGTGCTTCGTGCCGTTTCGTGCCGTGCCGGTTCGGCCCAGTCATCTCGCCGTGCCGTGCCGTGCCGGCCCACGTCGTCTCCGGCCAGGCCCAAGCCCGGCCCAAAGCCCACCGTGCCAGCGTTCGTGCCGTGCCAGCCCAAGCCCAGCCCAAAATTACTATACGCGAACGCGATGGCGACGGTCATCATCTTTCTTTCTCTCGTACCCGCCTCCTTTGAAACTAGTTGAAATTAAATTAATTGCATAAAAACATAGACACGCAACAACATAAATATTTCGGGAAAAAGTGAAATTTCTTTAATATTTTAGAAATACAATGTTACTGCCTCGTTAAAAACCTTACGCCCCAGAGTGGGGTTTCCCGAGTAAGGAAAAGAGTACAGTAACAATATATGTATATACAAAATATTACAACATGCGTAGATAATATCTACTCGGCAATGTCTAGGTCAGCATATGCTTGTAGGATTTCGGGATCCTCCAGTTGATGTTGTTCCCGCTCTTTGGCTAATTCCCAGTCTTTGGCACATGTGATTGCCTCCACCATCCTGGGCGTAAGGGATGATCTTCTCTCTTCTATTATTCTCCCTACCGTACTGAACGTCGCTTCTGAAGAGACAGTGGACACTGGTACCAGGAGAACATCCCGTGCGAAATGTGACAGCACAGGAAAGATCCGCTTGTTGTTCTTCCACCACTCGAGCAAGTCTATCTTGTGTCCATCAGTAAGATCAGGATCAATGTTTGCGAAATCATGCTCCAAATAGTTGTTCAACTCCGAGGTAGAATTCCACTTGGAGGATGCCTGAGACTGAGAGGACGAAGAAGTAGACTTGTCCTTTAGTTTCTTCCACAAGTGTTTGAAGCTTGTCTTCCCCTGTTGCGTCTGCTGTGAGGCCTCCGATCTTCCGCTGCTGGCAAACTTATCATGATACAAACGAAAAACACGAAAAAGCTCCTGTTTGACATGTTCAAAAGCTTCTGAAAAATCTAAGCCAAGACATTCACCTATCCCCTCCATAGCTTCCTGTAAACCTACCAACTTTTTTGTAGGATCAAAAATAATAACAAAACAATACAGGTGTGAAAGGGAACCAAAATATTTAACAAATTTTTCTTCCATTGCTACGACGGCATGGCCTAAAATAGCATCGTCCCTAGAGTTAGCAATTTTATCTGCAATTAACCAAATAAACTCTATAACTAAGCAAGAGGTAGGATAATAAATACCAGATAAAACCTTTGTTGCTTTATAAAAAGGTTTTAAAAACTCTCGAAAATGACTAGCAACCTGCCAATCTGAATTAGTAACTAGCAAATCATTATTTTGACAGTTAGCATTGACAAAAACGGATATAATATTTTCGTAACCTTGTATCTTTTTTAGCATGATATATGTTGAGTTCCACCTCACCTTCATGTCAAGGCCAAATTTTCTTGGCTCTTTCCCATTAGCTGTACAGTACTCCGCGAACCTAGCTACCACTTGTGGAGAACTTGCGAGGTAACGAATAGCATCACGGATACTGTTCAGATATGGACCAATTACTTGCATGCCATCTTGAACAACAAGATTCAAGATATGGCATACACATCTCTGGTGGAGGACATAACCACCAATATATGTTTGTAATCTTGGTGTGAGGATGTTCATAGCCGTTGTGTTTGCCGATGCGTTATCTAGAGTTATAGAAGCAATTTTATCATCTATCTTAAAATCATCAAGTACATATAATATACGCTCTGCAATTGCCTCTCCCGTGTGCGATTCATTTATTAGTTTAAATCCTATGACCCTTTTGTTTAGTTTATAATTATCATCTAAATAATGAGCTACAACACTAAGGTATGCACTTCTTTGGTGGGATGATGTCCAAATATCGGAGGTTATGGCAAAAGAATATTGAACTTGTTGGAATTGTTGTTTTAACTCTACCAGTTCTTTTTGATACATCCGTAAAATATCGGATGTAGTAGTCCTCCTACTAACATGTTGGTACTGTGGGCAAAAGCCGTGTTGGATCATTCTTTCGAACGCGCGGCTTTCACCCATCCTAATCGGCTGATCTTCAGAAACTATATATCTAGCAATTTCCTCCCGTGCATTAAGCGGATTGTACACCCAAGTACTTACAGAGCCATCGGCCTCGAAGTTTAGCTGTGTTTGTACTCCTCCTCCTCCTCGGCCCTGTGCCGCCATCTTGCGTAAGCATGCTTTGTAGTGGCGGTTTAAGTGTCCTGTCCCTACAGCTGTACGAGCACTTAATTTAGCATTACAATAATTACAAGTTGCGATATCTACCGTTTCACCGTCTTGGATTTCCTGGCTCCAGGTCATATGCTTCCAGCATTCCGCCCTTCGTGCAGACCCGCCAATGTTGGCGTCCGTGGACGCTTGAGAGAATTCTGGTGTGCCCGTTGCGCCCTGGTAATCCTCATAGCCCTCTGTACCGTCCATATGACGGTCATCCATGCCGTAGTCTCCCATGCTTGGCGAGAGCCGACGAGCATCAATGGGGGTCGGAGGAGGACTAGGGGAGCGACGGCGAGAGCTTACACTAAGTCGTCCCGCTGTCCTTTTCGAGCTTCGATTTCTCTGCGTACTGCCTGATTGCTCCCTGGAACTGCGGCTTCTTGGTAACATGGTGATTAATTAATAAATAAGAAATATAAATACAATAAATGTGCTTGCGAAATTAGAAGTAATAAATAAATAAAGAGTATAAATGCAGAAAATATAAGAAATAAACTTGTAAAATGAGAATAAATAAATATGATGCAGAGTGAATAAATGGAGCCTCTATGTTGCTGCTGGAAAGAAATTGCAGAGTGAAGATCGAAGAGAGTGAAGAATGAAGTTGAATGAAGTTGAATGCTGGAAAGAATCTGTGATGCTGGCGGAGGCCGAAGGGAGTGCATTTATAACTATAAAATCGAACGTTGTTTACTGAACGTTATCTGCTAAAGTTAGATGAACGTTGCCTCTTGTCTGCGAACGTTATCTGTTAAAGTTATACGAACGTTGTCTCTGTCCATCTTTTTTCCCATCGGTGGAGCCTGGAGGGGCCATCCTTTACTTTTTTTCCCCGTGACTCCCGTCCCGTCGCCCCGTCCGGCCAAAAGCCTCCTCGGTACTCCCTCCCTCCAGTCCCGGCTCCCTCTCTCGGTCTCTCCCGCTCCGCCTCCCACGCCGCCTCCCCGGCTCCCCCTCCGGCCCCCCCCCCCTCGGCCCCCCTCCCCCGCCGCTTCCCCCGCCGCCCCCTTCCCCTCCCCGGCTCCGCCTCCCCCTCCCCCGCCTCTCCCCCTCCCCCCGCCGCTCCCCTCCCCCGCTCCCCCTCCCCCGCCGCTCCCCCTCCCCGCCGGCTCCCCCCCCCGCCGCTCCCCTCCCCCGCTCCCTCCCCGCCGCCCCCTCCCCGCCCCCCCCCCCGCCCCCCCCCCCCCCGCTGCTCCCCCTCCCCCCCCTCCGGCTCCCCTCCCCCGCCGCTCCCCTCCCGCTCCCCCTCCCCCGCCGGCTCCCCTCCCCGCCGCTCCCCCTCCGCTCCCTCCCCGCCGCCCCTCCCCCCGCTCCCCTCCCCCCGCCGCTCCCCCCCCGCTCCCCTCCCCCCCGCTCCCCCGCCGCTCCCTCCCGCCGCCCCCCCCCCCCCGCTCCCCCTCCCCCGCCGCCCCCCCCTCCCCGGCTCCCCCTCCCCCCGCCGCTCCCCCTCCCCGCCGCTCCCCCCCCCTCCCCCCCGCTCCCCTCCCCGGCTCCTCCCCCGCCGCTCCCCTCCCACGCCGCCCCCCCCGCCCTCTCCCCCTCCGCCCCCTGCCCCCGCCGCCTCCCCCTCCCGGCTCCTTCGGCGCCCGACACCCTCTCCTTCCCCCGCCGCCCCCTCCTCCCCTGGCTCCGAGCGACGGCGACGGCGACCTCGACTACTCCGAGAGCAAGCCACCAGCGGCGGATGGCCGGGCGGCGACGACGAGTTTGTCATCGCGCGGGATGCGGGATGCTGCGGCGGTGCGGCCGTCGTCTACTCGTCCAAGGCTCCAAGCTCCGGTGTGCCTCCTTCCCCTCTGTTCTCTCTTCTCTGCTCTGTGATGATTGTGATTGTGGGGATTTGGATGTCGATGGGATCGGGACTGGGGGAGGCCGCCGCCGTGCCGCCCGTGCGGCCGTGCCCGCCGTGCGCCGTGCCGCCGTGCTGCCGTGCCCGCCGTGCTGCCGGCCGAGCCGCGTCGCCGTGCCGTGCCGTGCCGGCCCGAGCACGGCACGAATCGCCGTGCCGTGCCGCCCACCGGGCCGGTTCTCCAGGCCCAGCACGGCCCGCCGTTCGTGCCGGGCCGGCACGGCCCGCCACGTGTCGGGCCGGGCCGTGCTTGGGCCGTGCCGGGCCGGCCGTGCTTCGGGCTGGCCCAAAAAAGCACGGCCCAAGTCCCAGCTCTACCAGCGATGGATGCTGCCCTGTTGTGCTTTGACCTGGATGTGACGACGCGCCGTGCGGTCCGAGACAGAGACGAAACCGCCGATCACTTTTTCTATGCGCGTCCCAAAAAGCCGTGTAACACGCATGCATGTGATGCTTGCGCCTGCACTTGTTGGATAAAGTACCGCAGCGACTAACAGACCACGCCGTGAACCGAGCGCGCGGGATGATGCGAAGACGACGAGATGATATAGAGAACCGAGGTGCCAGATGTCGTCGGCGCAAGAAAGGAACGAAAGAGCTGCTGCAATCACGTATATTTTTTGTTCGCTCCCAAAAACGGCACACCCGCCGCCGCAACCATCTATTCCTTTTTATATCCAAACTCTTACCTATTCAATCTCTAATTAAAACCCTAATTCAACTCCAACTAGGTTTGGGCCTTTTTACCTCAAATAGACTTTGGCCCACTAATTTTCAAGGGACCTGAAACCCTCCTAACACGGATTTTTTGTTTTTTTTTTTTGTTTTGTTTGTTTTTCACTCTTTCGATTCTTCGACTGATCACGTATCGAAGCCTCCAGGACCGTACCTCCTGTATATTCTCCACGCATTATCCACCTTTGATCTCCATGTGCTCCAGCGTGAGCCCGACCACCTCGTGATATCCTCGACCGCCCGGACCTCAGATTTCCCCCTCCTAGTCCCAGTCTTCCTCGTCACCGACCATGACCGTCTCCATGCCCAACCTGCACATGCAAAGACCAAAGAATAATTTTTCCGGCACAAGTTCTCACCAACTTGACCGATATTAGTCCACGCACACACGCATACGCCTTGAATAACAATGTTAAGCAATGTTGTCAATTATTCATCATCATAAAAATTCTAAACCTAGCCACATGGTCTAACACTTTCTGTTTTTTACCAACAATTTTGAAGCTTTATTTTTTTAAGTTACTTTGCAATGTTACCCAACAAATTGTTATTGAGAGCACTATTAAAAACAAATTCACTAGCCAAAGCGCAACGCAAACTGCACTGTGTAGTCAACTGAGAGTTTTTAAAATCAATTAATCCTATCTGCAATAAGTTCATTGATACATGGCCTCAGTCAAGCCTTGTTTATTAAGTGTGGTGCCCTATTAAGATGACAAAATTGAAATGTTTGAGATTTGTTTACGTTATTCCCACGTCACTCTTCTCATAACATATCCTGTTCTCCTCACTTTGATTCTGGATTCACCGGTTGATTTAAGACGAGGTTCTATGCTTTCTCTAGTCTCGGGCGAGTGCCACCCAGGGCTGTAGATCTATCCTTATCTGTATTTCTGTTGTCGCGTATAACATGTGTACTGCATAGCGTCTGGCAAAGTGATAAAAAGGGCAGAGTTCATGGCACTCCCCTTTGGGAGATCCAAACACATCTATATCTTTCTCTTTTATTTGTCTACACTTTAGAGTAGCGATATCTTAAAAAATGATTGATCAAGTAATATAGTATTTGCAAAAATAAAACTACATGGCAATTTCTGGATTCCTATTAGCTCTGATTTTTTAGGGATGCAACTCTCTACAATTCTTTTATCCAATTCATTTGCACCCAGAGTGAGCTATCTACTGTATTTTAGGGCCTCTTTGAATGCAGGAAATTTATAGAAATTTTCCATGAAGTAGTATAATTCCTTTGGAAATACTCCAGAATGTGGATTATCTACAACAGCTACATCTACATAAAAATTTATTGCTTCAGACATTTGCAATGTCCCAGAATAAATTTCCTTTACACTTTAGAATTTTTTTGAGTATATTTTCCATTTGAGAATTGATATGTAAATGTGATACCTTTTTAATGAGACAAAGGTAGGAGCTCTGCCTCATTTCATTAACCGAGAGAAGGGAATACAAACAAAAGCAGAGGACACCTAATAAACACCGAATGTAAATGTGATACTCAATGTAGTCCTTCGAGTCTGCACCACCTGCAGCCCCCTCTCTGGGCAACAGGATGCCTCCATGGTCCTAAAGTTTTATAAATGCATAAAACTTTATCATTGACATTTTAGGAATTGCTCACTCTCCAATTTCGTTTATCATTGACTTTTATTTGGAATAATTATATACAAGAAAATTCTTATAAAATTACTAGGTAAATGCCCGTGCTTTTCTACATATAAAAAAATCATATTATCCCAGCATGTTAAGTCAACATTGTTAGGATTGACCTGCACAGCCCACGTGGTCAGTTCCATCTCTGCACTCGGCTACATCGTGCCTCCGCGCCCTCAGCTCTATCGCGCACCCTGTAAAGCTCTTTTTTTGTTAGAGAACATTTAGGGTGGTAGAATTTTTTTGTAGGTTTTTTCCTGTTTTTGTTAGAGATTTTTAGGATGTACAAGAGGGAGTTGGGAGATGCAGATGAATCACCACCACCAACAACTCTTTTTAAATAGTAAAGATAATATTTTAGAAATATCTTATAAAATTATAATATATCGGTACAATTTTAATATGGCCAATTTAGATATAGCTATGTATACCAGTGATCAAAAAACAAAAAAACAATTATGATACCATAATGACAAAAAAACAATCATGATACCATTTGAAATTTTGACACAAATCATCATCACTTCCATATTAGCAATGATGTTCACCTTTTGTACGCTGCTTACTCAATTTACTATGATTGTGGTTCCAGATATTAACGAGTGCAACACACCAGGCATTTGCGAAGGGGTATGTCACAATGTTGTAGGGAGCTACTATTGCACCAAGTGCCCGGATAAAACAGAGTATGATGCCGCAACTATGCAGTGTATTCCAAGAAGGAAACAAAGTCTTCTCTTAGGTATGTTCTTGTTTCTATTTCAATTCTCAAAGCTCAAGGAAAATATAACATTAATTAAACGGCAAAAATCCTTTTAGGTATTATCATTGGGCTTAGTGGTGGCTTCAGCATTCTACTTTGTTTCTTGAGTGGGATGATTCTCATTCATAGATGGAAAAGAGACATTCAAAAGCAACTACGAAGAAGATACTTCCGAAAAAACCAAGGTCTTCTCCTAGAACAACTAATATCATCTGATGAGAATGCAAGTGACAAGACAAAAATTTTCTCCTTAGAAGAGCTCGAAAAGGCGACAAATAACTTTGATTCCTCACGTATAGTTGGACATGGAGGGCATGGTATGGTATACAAAGGTATCTTATCTGATCAACGCGTGGTGGCTATAAAAAAGTCTAAGATCATTGAGCAAGATGAAATCGATAATTTTATCAACGAGGTTGCCATTCTCTCTCAGATAAATCACCGCAATATTGTGAAGCTTTTTGGATGTTGTCTTGAAACTGAGGTTCCACTACTTGTGTATGACTTTATTCCCAATGGTTCGTTATTTGGAATTCTCCACGCTGATGCAGGCAGTGGCTTCTTCGGTTGTCTTGGGATGACTGCTTAAAGATTGCTGTAGAGGCAGCAGGGGCACTCTGTTATCTCCATTCCGCAGCTTCAGTATCAATATTTCATCGTGATGTGAAGTCCTCGAACATACTTTTGGATGGCAACTACACTGCTAAAGTTTCAGATTTTGGTGCTTCACGATTGGTTCCTATTGATCAAACCCATGTTGTTACAAATGTGCAAGGCACTTTTGGGTATTTAGATCCTGAGTACTACCAAACTGGGCAATTAAACGGAAGAGTGATGTGTACAGCTTTGGAGTGGTACTTGTAGAGTTGCTCCTTAGGAAGAAACCTATTTTTACAAATGAGGCAGGGTTGAAGCAAAACTTGGCCAAGTATTTTCTTTGGGAAACAAAGGTGACGCCGATTACAGATATAGTGGCTGCCCAAGTTCTTGATGAAGCAACTGAGGAAGAGATTAAAAATGTTGCCTCTCTTGCAGAGCTGTGCTTAAGATTTCGAGGTGAAGAAAGACCTACTATGAAGCAAGTAGAGATGACATTACAATTTTTACGAACCAAAAGGTTAAACTCATGCTATGCCGTTCTAGCAAATAAGAAAGAGATGGAACCCTTGATGACGACAAATGCCAAAACTAATCCTGAGTCTTTTGTGTTGAATTTTTCGGCAAGGAAGCTACTTTAGGATCCCAAGGGACTATCTCATTTTCCACTCTACCACGCTAAATCTATTCAGTTTTCAATGTTGATTGTTACTGTATTATCCCATGGATGGGTGCTGCACACCTACATTCATGTTGCCTCCCTTGACAAACATAGTACTGTACATTCTATAATGCACTTAGTAATATATAATTGGCTTGTTAAAACAAGGTATATATATTGTGTAAAGAATCCCGTAATGCCACCTACATGCTACAGGATGGACAGGACCCCTTGAATCCTCGGGGACGGGGATGAGATGTTCAAATATGTTATGCGTTAACGTGCCTGATAATTTTATCAATGAGCTTGCAGACTTGCACATCGATCTCGATTTCCAACAAACACGTACGTGGCAGGGACAAGTCCCGATTTATGGTCACTTGCTATCCTCTTGGCGAGGGGCAACACACGAACAAAGCATGGTGGCACAAGCGGCTCGACGATGACGATGAAAGGGATATGATAGCATGGGATCTCATCGGAGGCTCCATGGATCTGCCTCATGCGTGATGGGTCAGAAGCTCGCCGTGTATGGAGGTAGTGGTGAACCACGGTGACCTCATTGAAGTTGATGGAGATGACGGATTTGGCAGGAGGCGCTGCTCTGGTCTGGAGCTCGACTGGGGATGAGATGATGGATTGGGGAGGAGTTTTTGGAAAACCATGTGATAGCACGGGCTAAAATTCAAAAATGGTGCAAGTGGGTTGTGTTGCCCTTACCTTCAATCTTGGTCGCCGAAGTTTCATCCGATGGCCACAAGTTGGTTGGTGAACTTGTTCACAAAATATGCCTTGTGCATTTGATATGATGGCATGAAGATGATGAGTGGCGGTGGCCTTTGAATCTAGGGGCCTATTCTTTTTTTGGCTTATAGCTGTGGCTTATGACTTACGGCTGAAATTTTTGAATTTTAGGTTATTCACGAGAGAGACTACGGAGAGAGATAATCGCTTGCGATTTTGGCTTGTACAGATGCTGAGCTTTTAACGTATACTTCTATTAACTTGTAGACCCCGTCTTGAAAAAAGCACTCCGTTTAAAAGTTAGGTACTATGGCAAAAGTCAAAAGCCGCTTTCAAAAGCCGCAAAGAGTAGGCCCGTAGATCTAAAAGTCGATTGTAGTAGACATTGTACCCAGTTTAGCTATACCAACCAAAATCACATGCATTGTTTTTCTCTTCGTACTGTCTCTCGCGAACAGCCAGAATTCAAAGACTATAAGCCAAAAATTATGAGCTATAGCCCAAAAGAATCCACCATAATGAAGATGATGAGTGGGGGTGGCATTTGAATCTATGACGAAAAGGCTTATGATACGGTGATGAGTGGGGGTGGCCTTTGAATCTACGTCGAAAAGGTTTATGATATGGTTAAGTGGTCTATCCTACGATAAACATGAAAATTGAAAGTTTTTCACCTTTGTGGTGTGCGCAAAATGGTTCAACCGTTCAAGAGTGTTTTGTTGGGGGTGAAAATTAATAACACAACAACCACATTTTTTTAGCTGTTACAAGTTTAAGAGTATGTACATCCCTTAGCATCTAGGTGCTAAGTTAGACACATCATCTCTCTCTCCATAATACTATTATTAGCTACTTTTATTCTAACTCTTAGCACTAACTATACGTGCTAAAGTCTCAGCTTTTTATGAAATAGCACCTACTGCCAAGGTTCTAATTGATCATTTTTTATGAATTGATACTCTCCCCGTCCACAAATGTAGTTATTTTTGACTTTTTTGGTCTGTAATGCAAGACTTTGACTATAATTAATTAATATAATATACTAGTAAAAATAATATATATATTATAAAATTATTTTCCAAGATAAATTTAATGATATTATTTTCATATAGTCAATCTATATACTTTAACATACATTAATGGTCAAAACTTAAAAAGCTTGATCACACGGAATCCACAACGACCTACATTTGTGGACAGAGGGAGTACAATTTACAACTTGTTTGTAGATTTGCTATAATAGAGAAATAAACTTTGCATAATTATTTTACAAGTAATTTAAGTAGTACTCTCTAACTGATGAGAGCACAACTCAATTTAGATTAGTCCTTCGGACCCACCCTTTGTATTCTTCCTAGTGGCATCATCCTGGTTTCGCCATCAGGAAGAATAAGGAGTAGGTCTTCCGAGCGTTCCAACAGCCCGCTTCGTTTCAACGCACGTGTGTTGAATAGCCTTTTCATTGTGAACTATAACTAGACTGTCACACAAGAAGGAAAACCTTCCTTATTTATGCGCTATACTGCCTTCTGCACAACTTACCCAACATAAACCTCAAACAGAAATCCTGTGAGTTTCGGACTTAAATTTCAGCACTAGAGGGGAGATGGGTCGCCTTGATGCAATAGTACCTGTGCTCCATGTTACTTTACTAAATTAGATATTGAAACACATTGAAAAATTTTCTAATTCAATTATTGCAAAAATCGAAATAGGGCATTCTAATATTTTAGCCTTGGCCACAAATATTTTAAAGAATATACAATTGAAACCCTAAAATCTAAATCACAAAAATTTAGTACCTATTTGATCGGCTGATCGTTACTTCATTAGCTATGAAGATTGAACATTTGAACTTTGAAAGCAAGGAGCTAGGATGAGACGACAAGTGGATGACTTCACCTAATGCTGTGACCGTCGGTCATATTGTATATAGCATACATACACCAAGATTTACTCCATTGTATGCACGTGCAGTAAGATTAACACAGGGAGAAATATAACCATACCATCCGATGCACACAGGCGCAGGCGAGAAGCAGCTGACGTGCTCCTAGACAACAATAGCTCCGACGCTGGGCCCATCACCATTGCAAATGAAAGGTTGCGTGGGTGATGTGTTGCGTGGGGAATAGGGGAATGTAGGTAAGCATCATTTAGACCTAGCATTGGCTACTTCGATGGTTTAGGGTTGGTGCTGGCTTGGGCCTTGGGCCGACTTGGCATGGGGCTAGACTGGCTAGTGGCCCATGCTCGATCAGTTCGCCTATGTATTTTGTTCTCATTTCATGGTCGATTGATATACTATGTTGAAACAACTTCAACTTACACGTATTTTTTAGAAGCGTCTTGCTTTGTCAACGTCCTGCGTGTTTTTCTTTTCTTTTTCTCTCCCTATTTGTCAATGTGTTTAAGTATTATTTCTTTAGATAGATGTAATCTTTGATATATGGGGGCACTAGTTTTTTGGTATGTGGGGGCATACACTGTGTAAACTTGAACTCTAAGCAACAAAAATTAAAATTAGCCCAAGGGCTTGAGCCCCCCTATTGCTAACGTGCATCCGCCCCTGCTGGCCCACAAATATTTTAAAGATCATAGAATTGAAACCCTAAAATCTAAATCACAAAATTTAGTATCTATTTTGGTCGACAGATCGTTACTTTGCTAGCTAAACTTTGAAAGCAAAGAGTCAGACGAGACAATGAGTGGACGACCTCACCTATTGCCTTGACTGTTGGCCATACTGGATACAACATACATACACCAAGATTAACTCCATTTGCATGTGTGTGCAGTGAAATTAACACAACGAGAAATTTAACCATACCATCTGACGCAACGCAGACGCAGGCGAGAAGTGGCCAGCGTGCTCCCAAATGACGGTAGCTCCGACGCTGGGCCTGTCACCACTGCAAATGAAAGGTTGCGTGCGGGGTGTGCCGCATGGGGAACAGGGGAGTGTAGGTTAAGGGTCGTTTGGACCTGGCGTTGGCTACTTGGTTGGTTGGGGCAGGTGTTGGCTTGGGCATTGGGTTAGCGTTGGCTTGAGGCTGGATCGGTTGGTGGCGCACGCTCGATCGGTTCAAGTAGCCTATGATATTTTGTTCTCTTTTCATAGTTGGTTGATATGCTGTGTTGTAACAACTTCAACTTACACATATTTTTAGGAGTGTTTTGTTTTATCAATATCTTGCGTGTTTTTTCTTTTCTTTTCCCCCTATTTGTCAACGTTTTAAGTATTATTTTTTTAGATAGATGTAATCTTTGATATGTATGGACCCTGATTTTTGATACGTGAAAGCACATGTTATGTAAACTTAGATTTTAAATAACAAAAATTAAAATCAGCTTGGGGGCTATACCCCCTATTGCTAATGTGCATCTGCCCGTGATGCTCCATGGGGTATAATGGATCGATCGACACGCGCTAGCGCAAAGGACAATAAAACAAGCTATGCATGTGTGAGCGCCCATAGCCAATGCATAGACAGCACCTTGTTCGTGGATCTTAGTTACCTCTGTCATTGCAACAGTGGTTATGTAGGCAATCCATATGTACTTGATGATGGCAGCACGTTGGCGAAGGTGATTTACCCCATCCCGAAACCATGCATATTTAATGGGTTTATTTATTCTTCCATCATTTATTGTATTGTTTTTAATGATTTGTTTGGAACATAAGAATATTTCTATTTCCTCAAAAATTAAAATGTTTTACGCGAAAAATCCTTTGTTCCAAACAGGACCTAACTATTTCTGTATAACTATATACACAAACCATCATACACACACACACATATATATATTATTGGCATTTATAGTTATTCTCTATAGTGATTTTTAATCTTAGAGCTTTCTTTATCTTTGTACCTTGTCGATAGATGGATCATAAAAAAAATAATGGGGCATCATGTAGTCACTTCAATAGGAATTACCCTGCCGTTTCATGATCTGTCCTGTGATACCGGTTGTAGATATGTTCAAGGCTGGTTGGTTGGTTGTATTTTTCATGTTCAAGGCTTTCTTTAATAAATACTGTAATAATGAATGTTTCAAACAATATTCATATTGTAGATATGTTCTTTTACATGAATAGTATAACTATTATGCTCTAATATCCCTTGTTATTTTTTATGGCCACATATTAGATATGATATCACGAGATATGTCACAAGCATACATAGTAGGAAGAGCAGAGTATGTTATAACCTGGTAGAGAGAACTGATTATTAACAGCAACAAAACAATCAAATAAAGTAAATTGACACTAAATGTTAAATATGTTTGTTGGGATAGAGACCCCACCTTTGCACACTCGGCCTGCTAGGTCAAAAGGCCCATTAAACATGTGAAAGGGCATTTGTACCCTTAGCATTTTGAGCCTTGCCAAGGGCATTCTTGCAACCTGGTCTTAAGGATATGTATATATAACCCCATGCAAGAAATGGGAAGAACAGAGTTAATTGAAAGCCATTCACCCTTGTCCTAACGTAAGCCATTCTCTAGATAGTCCCCTTGTTTACTATTTTGCCCGTAGCAATAACAGTTAGCATCGTTCGTGGGGGACGATCAAGGAGCAAGCTCCAAGTTCAAGGGAGACATGGCACCAATGAAAGCAGTGAAGGTGTCTAAGAGGAAGAGGACTACAGCGGTGGTGACCAGCGAGGCTAGCACACAAGGGCCCGTGGTTGAGGGGCCCCTACCCCCATGACAACGATGCCTTGATGCTACCATCAGCGACGCGGGGAGCTCTGCGATCGAAGGGCGCGACAACGATAGCCCCCAATAGCTCCGCCGACGCCTGTTTTAGCACGTTTGTTAACCTCGACACCCACACCAGCACGCTCGTCGACCTCGACATCCGTACTGGCACATCCGGTGACCTCGATGCCCGTGTCAAGACGTCTACTGACCTCGACACCCACACCAGTGCGTCCATCGACCTCGATGTCTGTGCTAACATGTCTGTTGACCCTAGCACCTACGCCAGTGCGCCTGTTGACCCCAATGTCCGCGCTGACATGTCTGTCAACCCCAGCACCTGTGCTAGTGTACCCATCGACCCCGACATCAGTGCTGGCCCATCTGTCGGTCCTGGCGCCCGCGCTATCACGTCCAATGACTCTGGAGCTCATGCACTCATCGCCAACGACCATGCCACGTGGGCCGCCATGCCCCTCGACCCCGTCACTCTTCACGCTAGCACAACAATTTGAGGGCACCTCAGTGGTGGTCCTCGGAACATTGTAGCACGAGCTAGCAGACCTACGAACTACCATGCGTGGGATGCAAGAGGCTCGAAGTCAGCAAATGCCCATTACAACGGCACCAGAGGTCACCGTGAAAAGGGCGGACAACCGCGAAGCCTATGTCGATGCTCGCAGCACCCTCCAGTGAGTAGACCCAGAGTCCCCCTTATCCGCCATACTTTAGTAATGTGCATGGCCAGAGGACTTCAAGATGCCCAAAGTGGAGTTGTATAAGGGTGATATGGATCCTCATGAATTGCTGCATATTTATGAAATGACCATCGAGGCTGCAGGGGCGATGATTCGACAAAGGCCGAGGGACTACCGCTTGCACTTCAAGGCATAGTGCTCTCTGGGTTCTTTACCATCGCGCCAGGCTCCATCTACACGTGGAAGAAGATTTGGAACCAGATACATAGCAACTTTCAAGGAAAGTACATCGAGCGGGTAGACACTGACCAACTCTTCGCGATTAAGCAGAAGACATTGGAGAAGCTACGAGAATACTTCAACCGCTTCGTAAAGATCCACTGCTAAGTCAAAGGTGTTAACGAGACTACCATCATCAAAGCAGCGATAAGAGGTCTCTGCAATGGGCCCTTGGCCAATTATAATGTTCACAAGCCCATCACAACAGTGGCCAAGCTTTTCAACCAGATGGAAGAGTATGGCAGAGCTGAAGAGGACACGCAATGTCGAATGGGTGATAGCTCCAAGGTGAAGCCCATGCCTAGGATCCCAAAAGAGGGCTCTAGCCGTAAGCAATGAAAGGGACAATGGTCCAAGTACATCCTTAACATTGAGGGTAGCGAAGATGGCAGTAGAACCCCAGTAGGCCAAGGACGTGATTGGAAAGGACGCAGTCGGGGAAGGGGTCAAGGTTGCGATGATGAATGACAGCACGGGCTATGACCTGAGGTCCATGGGCAAGGGTAACATCTCACCTGAGATTGTCCCACTATCACAATGCTTCGCAAAAACATCTCCAGGGAAAGAACCCTTGACGCAAGGGCGTTGGTAGTGGTGCACGTATAGAAACCTTCGGAAGGCCAGTTGTTTCAACCCACCCCTACTACTCTACGTGTATAGGACTTGAGGGTAGACCGTGGCAAGTTATCAACGTCATCATGAGGGGCTCATCGCTAGACTTCTCCAAAAGGTAGCAGAGGGCATACCCCACGTAGTTTTCATCAACCTGGGCACAAGCAGACATTACATTCATGACAGTGGATGTAGCGGGCATAGACTTCCCCACCATGACCTGCTAGTAGTGCAAGCAAGCATTGTGGGATGCGACATAAGGCGTGTCCTCATGGATGGAGGCAGCTCGACGGACATTCCGTTCGCCAATGATTTTGACCAGATAAGCATTCCATGTAGCATGCTTGAGCTTTCGAGTGTACTGCTCTAGGGCTTTGGAGGGCAACTAGTAAAGGCCCTGGGCCAGGTGGCACTCGAGGTATCCTTCGGCCAAGGTGAACAAACAATGGGATAGGTGTCACCTTCGATGCCATCGATCTTCCCTACCAATGCAACACCATCTTCGGCAAAGCCACACTCAACGCCTTTGGAGTGTTCCAGTACCACAATTATTTGTGTGTGAAGCTTCTAGGCCCACAAGGAGTTATATCAATGGTTCGGAGGCCAGGACCTCGCTCGGTAGATTGAGCTAGATGCGTGAGGTCCCCTTTGAAAGGTGCATATTGTCAGTGAATCTATCGCAATGATCACATCACCATCACCATAAACGCCAGGGTAGACCCCTAAGCCAAAGCCAAAGGGCGAGGTCAAGAGGGTCCCACTCGGCAATGCAGATAGATCCTAAGAGGTCTCCATCAGAGTGGGGCTCACCCTTGCAACCGAGCATGAACTCCTTGAGGTCCTTTGTAACATTGTGGAAATCTTCGCCTAGTCTCCCACTGACATAACTGGAGTAGACAACTCCATCATCGAGCATAGGCTGGCAGTGTGTCCTAACGCTAGGCTGGTAAAGCAAAAGCCGAGGTGAATGTCTCGTGAATGCCAAGAGGTTGCGAAGACCAACGTTGCCAAATTGGTCGTGTCCGGCATCATCCATGAAGTGCACCACCCGGAGTGGCTCGCCAATCCAGTACTAGTTAAGAAGATCAGCAGCGTGTGGTGTGGTGCATGTGCGTCGACTTCACTAACATCAATAAGGCATGCCCAAAGGACAACTACCCGCTCCCATGAATAGATTAATTGGTTGATGCCACAGCAGGGTGTAAGCTAATGAGCTTCTTGGACGCGCACTCTGGGTACCACCAGATTCACATGCCCAAGGAGGATTAGGCCAAAACAAGCTTCAACATCCTGGGAGGCACCTACTATTTTGCTAGGATACCCTTCAGCCTAAAAAATGTGGGAGCCACCTTCACCTAGCTGGTAGCACATGCCATCGCCTCCCAACTGGCCCGAAACATCGAGGCCTACATCGACAACATCATCATCAAAAGTGTGAGGGTCATGTCTCATGGAACAGACCTTCAGGAGACCTTCGGTAACCTTCGCCGGGTCGGTGTCAAGCTAAACCCAGACAAATGCATTTTTGGAGTGCAGGCAGGAAAGTTGCTTGGCTTTTTAGTGTCCTATTGAGGCATCAAGCTAAACCCAGAGAAGATTGATGCCATACTCTCCATGGAACCTCCAAAAATGACCTGGGAGGTCCAAGGCTGACGGGTCACCTCACCGCTCTTAGCCGTTTCTTGTCTAGGGTAGTGGAGCAAAGCCTCCCATTTTTCAAAACTCTGCTTGGTTGCGACGATTCCAGTGGAATGAGGACTATGCACAGGCCTTCGTTGAGTTAAAGAATCACCTCACCAAGCTCCCAACTCTAGTGTGCCCATCACTAGAGGCTCCGTTGCTACTGTACTTGGTAGCCACGCCATCTGCGGTAAGTACCATCCTCATTCTCGAGTAAGGTCCTATCCAGCGACCCATGTACTTCGTGTCAGAGGCACATCAAGGAACCAAGGTGTGCTACACTGAATTGGAAAAATTGGCTTACATGCTTTTGATGGCCTCGTGCAAGATCAAGCACTACTTCCTAGTGCACAACATCATAATGCCCTCGTCATTCCCCCTAGGGGAAATGTTGCAGAACAAGGAAGCCACAGGCCACATTGGGAAGTTGGCAGCTAAGCTCATGCCATTCTCCCTAACCTATGCCTCGCGGATAGTGATCAAGTCACAGATCCTCACCAGCATAGCCATGGGCTCAGGCACCCACTGAATTGGTGTGGAGTCTCCACATGGATGGAGTGATGTCTCTAGAACTAGTGTCGAAGCGGTTGTTACAACACTCGAGAGTTGATGCCTAAGGTATTTCACATGCCTAGAGTTCCTAGCCACCAACAACATGGCCGAGTACGAGGCCTTGCTCTTTGTCCTTGGGAAACTCAAGGCACTTGGCACACAAAGGGCCTTGGTGTATACCGATTCACGTCTGCTCATAGGCCACATTGACAAATCATACCAGACCAAGGACCCCGATATCATGTAGTACCTAGCGGTAGTCAGAGCAAGGGAGCACCATTTTTGGGTATAATCATCAAGCCCATCCAACGGGCTAACAATGATGAGATTGACACCTTAATGAAGGCCGCCAGTCAGGAACTCGAGGCTCCCATCAATGCGTTCATCGAGGTTCTTACTACAAGACCATTCCACAAGAGCACGCTGACCATACACCGATCCTCTGAATTGTTCATGACAATGACTAGAGGACACCCATCATTGCATTCTTGCGAGGGAACGAGGAACCAGATGACCCATAGGAGTTATGACATCTGCAGCAACGAACAAGAGCCTTCGACCTGCCCAGCATGGTGCTCTATAAGCGGGGCATGTGTGCACCTCTTTTGTGGTGTCTCTCGCATCGCGAGGGCCAGAACCTTCTCACCAAAATCCACATGGGGTGTGTAGTTTGTATATCGCCCCAAGGCACTCATTAGAAAGGCATTTAGATAGGCTTTCTACTGGCCCACCATAGCATCCGACATGTAGGACCTCATCAAGCGATGCCAAGGTTGCTAGTAGATGGGAAGGATGGTTCACAAGCCACCCACCACACTTCAGATATTACCGCAAGCACCAGGGGACCTATGCTTCATCATTGTTGCCTATGAGTACTTCTCCAAGTGGCCTGAGATGGTCGCTTTCCACAGGGTCATGTCCGTGGTAGCATAGAGACAGTTCCCAAGGTCAGACATGGCATCGCATGGAGCCTACCATGTTTCAAATCTTCATCATACCGCCGATTTCATCGATGCTCATCCACTAACGGAGCACACGCATTCTAACACTTCCTCCTACTACCGATTTTGTCGATGCTCGTCTGAAGGGTGGGGGACAAAGCATGCATATTCTGATGCTTCGTCCTACCACCAACTTCGTCAACGCTCGTCTGAAGGGTGGGGGACAGAGCACACATGTTCTAACACTCCTCCTACCACTAACTTCGTCGACGCTCATTTAAAGGGTGGGGGATAGAGCACATGTGTTTTGATGCTTCATCCTACTGCTGACTTTGTCGACGCTCGCCCGAAGGGTGGGGATGAAGCATGTGCATTCTAACACTTCCTCCTATTGTCGACTTCGTTGACTCTCATCCAAAGAATGGGGGATAGAGCACGTGCATGCCTAACCATGTTGTTCATGTCTATCTAAGGATATCGAACACAACAAGTGCACACATTTAAAGCCTTCATCCCTACAGTTGACTTCATCGACCCTCGTTCGAAGGGTGGAGGATGGAGCACACGCATGCCTAACCATGATGTGTGTGTCTATCTAAGGATATCGGACACATCAAGTGCATGCTTTCAAGCCTTTGTCCCTACCGCGAACTTTGTTGATGCTCATCCAAAGGGTGGGAGACAGAGCACGCATGCTTTGATGCTTTATCATACCACCAACTTAGTCGATGCTCGTTCGAAGGGTAGGGGACATAGCGTGTGCATTTTGCCACTTTGTCCTACCTCCTACTTCATCAATGCTCATCAAAAGGGTGGGGATGGAGCACATGCATTATGACACTTCATCCTACCACCGACTTGATTGACGCCTGTCCGAAGGGTGGGGGATGAAGCACATGCATTCTAGTCTTCGTCCTACCGCCGACTTCATTGACGCTCGTCCCAAGGGCGGGGGACAGAGCGTGCACGTTCTAACATTTTGTCCTGCCACTAACTTCATCATCGCTCATCCGAAGGGTGGGGGACAGAGTTGTGCATTCTGACACTTCGTCCTTCCATCGACTTTGTCAATGCTCGTGCGATGGGTAGGGACAAAGCGCGCATGCACCTAACCACGTTGTGCGTGTAGTCCTACAGCCAACTACACTGATGCACGTATGACTACATTGCATAGTCAACAAGAACAAACCACGGGACAACAGCCACAATTAACATTGCATCCATTTCGAAATAGTCGGTACAACGAACAAGGGCACCAAGCAACACCACTATGTTTTAGCCCTCACCTGAGCTCTCTATTTTTATATACTCCGTACGAAGGACACACGACTATATAACTCGTCCTACCTAGAAATGCAGAGACTCGTCCGCCCACCCCCAATGCCCAAGTCGGCGATAGAGAAGATGCTCGGGCACGAGGAGATGGTCTTTGTCA
This sequence comes from Dendrocalamus latiflorus, assembly GCA_017311315.1. Taxonomy (NCBI): domain Eukaryota; kingdom Viridiplantae; phylum Streptophyta; class Magnoliopsida; order Poales; family Poaceae; genus Dendrocalamus; species Dendrocalamus latiflorus. Next base: position 39,969 of record JACBGG010000255.1, read on the forward strand.
AGCACCTATTCACCGAATAACATGGACAAAATAAGAATAGGCCACGACACTAATGATCCATGTTGTCCATTACAGCTAGAGCAAGTACATGCTCTGGAGATAGCCAGTACCCAATACAAAAGTTTGGCCACCTGCCCAACGCACACACACTATCCGATGGGCCCATGTAAACAAGGGCCATGGTGTCACACCTGTTGGTCGACGGGGTGGCCACCGGAGCATGCCTAGCAAAGCGACACTTGGCCTAGTGGTCACATGGGTGTGTGGAGCAAAAAGCAAGGCCGAGGTGATGGCTGACAGGTTTGGTGTGACCGTGATGGCGCAGGGGAGGCAGAGCAGTACCACGGCGGCGCAGCGAGGGAGGAAGGCGACAAGGTGGCACACGAGCGGGGCGGGGTCAATGCGAGCAAGGTGCCGTGGGGGAGGTGACATGAGACGAGACGGCATGACAGTGCTGCTCCTCGGCCGGGCAACGATGGACGGAGAGCCGACGTGCGGCCAGGGCGCTGGACCATGGTGGCGCTGAAGGCGAGGGTGCCGGCACTGAACACAAGGCGACGGTCTTTGTCATTTTCGGTTGTCGGCGACAGTGGGGGAGAGGGGGAAAGGGGAGGGCGACGAGCGGGCGGCGACGGGAGTAGGGAGAAGGAGGCGCTGCGGGAGAGGAGGAAGAAACCGAGGGAAAAAACGGTTGGGGGTTTTATAAAATTTTCTTTTCTTTTCTATTATTATTATTATTTTTTTGCTAGAAAGATAAAAGCAAAATTTGAAAGCTTTGAGTTTGGAGGAGGATTTTGAATTCTTCTTTGGCTAGCAAAATATTTATTTAGTCAATTTATGTATTCCTTTATTTTTCTTTGAATGGCAAAAGGATTAGTAGGTTGGAAAATAAGCTTCTTTGAATTTGGAGCATAAACTTTGAAATTTTGCATTAACACACAACTTCAAAAATGGGATGTTACATGACACTCCCCTTTGCGAGATCCAAACACATCTATATCTTTTTCTTTTATTTTTCTACACTTTGGAGTAGTGATATCTTGAAAAACGATTGATCAAGTAATATAGTTTTTGCAAAAAGAAAATACATGGCAGTTTCTGGATATCTATTAGCTCTATTTTTTAGGGATGCAACTCTCTACAATTTTTTATCCGATTCATTTGCACCCAGAGTGAGCTATCTACTGTATTTTAGAGCCTCTTTAAATGCAGAATATTTATAGAAATTTTCCATGAAGTAGTATAATTCCTTTGGAAATACTCCAGAATGCGGATTTTCTACAACAGCTACATCTACAGAAAAAATTTATTGCTTCGGATATTTGCAATGTCCCAGAATAAATTTCCTTTACACTTAGAATGTTTTGAGGATATTTTACATTTGAGAATTGATATGTAAATGTGATACTTTTTTATGAAACAAAGGTGGGAGCTCTGCCTCATTTCATTAACAGACGGAAGGGAATCCAAAGAAAAGCAGAGGACACCTCATAAATACCGAATGTAAATGTGGTACTCAATGTAGCCTTTCCAATGAAGGCTTCTTTTGAGTCTGCACCACCTGCAGCCCCTCTCTGGGCAACAGGATGCGCCATGGTGCTAAAGTGCCTCCACTCCCTTTCCAGACATCTGAATTAACAGATTTAATTTTCCCCTTACACCCACGATTAAGGTGGGAATCTTTGTTTTTATTTTTCTTCGATTCATAATTCAGCCTGTATGATAAATTCTCATGTTATATACTCCCTCCTTCATAAATGCATGACATTTTAGGAATTACTCACTCTCCAATTTCATTTATCATTAACTTTTATTTGGAATAATTATATATAAGCACAATCTTATAAAATTACTACATAAATGCCCATATTTTGCTACGGATTAAAAAAATCATATTATTCCAACATGTTAAGTTGACATTATTAGGATCGTCCTGCCCAACCCATGTCGTCAGCTCCATCTACGCACTCAGTCGCATCGTGCATCTGCGCCTTCGGCTCTACCGCATACCTAGTAGAGCTCTTTTTTTTGTTAGATAACTTTTAGGGTGGTGGAATTTGTTTTTTGTAGATTGTTTTTTCCTATTTTGTTAGAGATTTTAGGAGTTACAAGGGGAGTTGGGAGGTGTATGGCCAATTTAGATATAGCTGTGTATACTAGTGATCAAAATTAGACAAGAATGATCAAATGGATACCATAATGACAAAAAATAATTATGATACCATTTGAAAGTTTGACACAAATCATCATCACTTCCATATTAGCAATGATGTGCACCTTTTGTACAATGCTTTCTCAATTTACTCTGATTTGTGGTTCCAGACATTAACAAGTGCAACACACTAGGCATTTGCAAAGGGGTATGTCACAATGTTGTAGGGAGCTACTCAGTGGTGGATCTAGAACAAAAATAATATGGGGTCTTATGCTCTATGTGTGTATTTATCAATATATTCATCAATAATGTAATAGATAGTAATGCATTCTAAATTTTGTAATATCAACTAATTTTATGACAAAGTTCAATGGTAAATAACTATTTGTCAGACAACATACCAAAATTGGGAAGCATACTATTATTGAATAATTTAGGATGAATTCAAGAACAAAAGATGGTTAACTATTGAAACACACTAAATTAGATATTGAAACACATTGAAAATTCCCTAATTCAATTATTATAAAAAAATCAAAATATGGCATTCTAATATTAAAGCCCTAACCCACAAATAATTTAAAGATCATAGAATTGGAACCCTAAAATCTAAATCACAAAATTTAGTATGTATTTTGGTCGACTGATCATTACTTTGTTAGCTATGAAGATCATTGAATTTTCAAGCAAGGAGCCAGCCAACAGTGACGAGACAACGAGTGGTTTGTGGGAAATGTCACCTATTGCTATGACTGTCAGTTATATTGTAGACATTGATATATACAACGACATTTACTCCATTTGAATGCGCCCGTAGTGAGATTAACACAGCGAGAAATCTAACCATACCATCTGAGTCTGACACACGCAGGCACAGGTAAGAAGCAGTTGATGTGCTCCTGGACGACGGTAGCTCTAGCGCTGGGCCCAGCACCACTGTAGACGAAAGGACCAACTCACCAAAGGTTGCGTGTATGACATAGGGAATAAGGGAAGGTAGGTAAGGTGTCATCTAGACCCGTCATTGCTTACTTGGTTGGCTTGGGGCTGGTGTTAGCTTGGCCGATTGGGCCTTGGGCTGGCATTGGCTTGGTCGCTTAGGACTTGGGCTGGCATTGGCTTAGGGCTGGACCAGCTAGTGGCCCATGCTCGATTGATTCAAGTAACCCCTATTATTTTGTTCACTTTTCACTGTTGGTTGATATGTTGTGCCGTGCCCACCTCAACTTACACATATTTTTTGGAGTGTCTTGCTTTTTCAATGTCCTACGTGTTTTTATTTTCTCCCCTTGTTTGTCAATGTATTTAAGCCTTCTTTCTTTTAGATAGATGTGGGGCATTAGTTTTTAGCATGTGGAGGCATACACTATGTAAGGTTAGACTCTAAGCAACGAAAATTAAAATTGGCATGGGGGCCTATGCCCCCCATTGGAGAATTTGCATCCGCGCCTGGAGCTACTATTGCATCGAGTGCCCACATAAAACAGAGTATGATGCTGCAACTACAGTGTAATTCAACAAGAAAACAAAATTCTTCTCTTAGGTATGCTCTCATTTCTATTTCAATCCTCAAGGCTCAAGGGAAATAGAACATTAATTAAATGGCAAAATCCCTTTAGGTATTATCATTAGGCTTAGTGGTGGCTTCAGCATTCTACTTTGTTTCTTGAGTGGGATGATTCTCATTCGTAGATGGAAAAGAGACATTCAAAAGCAACTACAATGAAAATATTTTCAAAAAAACCAAGGCCTTCTCCTAGAACAACTAATATCATCTGATGAGAATGCAAGTGACAAGAAAAAAAATTTCTCTTTAGAAGAGCTTGAATAGGTGATAAATAACTTCGATTCCTCATGTATACTTGGACATGGAGGGCATGGTATGGTATACAAAGGTATCTTATCTGATCAACGCATGGTGGCTATAAAAAAAGTCTAAGATCATTAAGCAAGATGAATTCAACAATTTTATCAATGAGTTTGCCATTCTCTCTCAGATAAATCACCACAATATTGTAAATATTTTTGGGTGTTGTCTTGAAACTGAGGCTCCACAACTTGTGTATGACTTTATTCCCAATGGTTCATTATTTGGAATTCTCCATGATGATATAGGCAGTGGCTTCCAGTTGTCTAGGAACGACTACTTAAAAATTGTTGTAGAGGCTACATGAGCACTCTGTTGTCTGCATTCTGCAGCTTCAGTATCAATATTTCATCATGATGTTTAGTCCTCAAAAATACTTTTGGATCGCAGCTACATTGCTAAAGTTTCAGATTTTGGTGTTTCACGATTGGTTCCTATTTGATCAAACCCACGCTGATGCAAATGTACAAGGCACTTTTGGGTATTTAAATCCTAAGTACTACCAAACGGGGCAATTAAATGGGAAGAGTGATGAGTACAGACAAGGGCAAATGCAAATTCTCCAATGGGGGGCACAAGCTCCCTCGCTGATTTTAATTTTTGTTGCTTAGAGTCCAACCTTACACAGTGTATGTCCTCTACATCTATCTAAAAGAAAGAAGACTTAAACACGTTAACAAACAGAGGAGAAAAGAAAAACACGTAGGATGTTGACAAAGCAAGATACTCCAAAAAATATGTGTAAGTTGAAGTTGGCACGATATAGCATATCAACCGACAGTGAAAAGAGAACAAAATAATAGGGGCTACTTAAATCAATCAAGCGTGGGCCAACAACCAATCCAGCCCCAAGCCAACACCAGCCCCAAGCCAACCAAGTAGGCAATGCCGGGTCCAAATGACACCATGCGCACAACCTTTGGTGAGTTGATCCTTTCGTCTACAGCGGTTACAGGCCCAATGTTGGAGCTGCCGTTGTCCGGGAGCACATCGGCTGCTTCTCGCCTGCACCTGCATGCGTCGGACTCGGATGGTACGGTTAGATTTCTTGTTGTGTTAGTCCCACTATGGGCGCATGCAAATGGAGTAAATCTTGGTGTATGTATCAATGTATGCAGTACCGCTGATGGTCACAGCGATAGGTGAGGTCGTCCACTAACTACTCATCATCTCATCCCAATTGACTGGCTCCTTACATCAAAATTCAATTATCTTCATTGCTAACAAAGTAATGATCAGCCGACCAAAATAGGTTCTAAATTTTGTGATTTAGATTTTAGGGTTTCCATTCTATGATCTTTAAAATATTTGTGAATTAGGACTTTAATATTAGAATGCCCTATTTCGATTTTTGCAACATTGAATTAGGAAATTTTTCAACGTGTTTTAATATTTAATTTAGTGTGTTTCAATAGCTAACCATCTTTTATTCTTGGATTCATCCTAAATCATTCACTAATAGTATGTTTCTCTATTTTGGTATGTTGTTTGACAAAGAGTTATTTACCATTAAACTTTATCATGAAATTAGTTGATATTACAAAATTTAGAATGTATTACTATCTACTATGTTATTGATGGATGCATTGATAAGTGCATGCATGGAGCATAATGCCCCGCGTTATTTTTTTGTTATAGATCCACCACGAAGAATTTTTACGATAAAATAATTATTCAGTATGCAAGTCTTTTGTTTACTTTGCCTTGTATTTTTGCCTATACAGTATAATTTTCTCCCTCCTGTGTATCATGTGGATTGTCGTGGGATTTCTATAGTTTTAGCATGACTTGGTAAGCCACGGTACATGCTTAGGAGCTTATTTGGCAATACGAAATTATTAGCATTTATTTAGTTTTAGAATAAATAATTAAATGGACTGATGAAGATAATGATAGTTGGGTGATGCATCTGTTCCGTACAACTTACTATTTCCCAAAAACCCAGAGGCAGGTTCCTCTGTATAGCATCACATCCGAACCAAGAACCCAATCAAGAACTCATCCCCACTCACATGGAACAAAAGAATAAGCAGAGGAAAAAACCTGATCAATGAGGTGAAATGATCCACTGAAATGCCCCAAAAATTCAAACCAAATTTTTCTGTGAATTTTCCTGATTTTTGAGCCCTTTCCTTTTTTGGAAATTCCCAAGCGGATTCCGCATTCCCTTTTCGGCTTTTCCGCATTCCCTTCTCCTTGGCACCTTTCCCCTTTTCCACCTCCTTCTCCCGCCTGTGCCCGCGGGCGAGCGTGCCCCTCCCACGGTTTCACTGCCCACCCTCGCCGCGCTGCCGTCACCGATCGCCAGCAGTCACGCCACGTCACCCACGATCGCGTCGCCCTGTCACCTCATGACCCCACCCGCCAGTCTCCGCCACTTCTCCCTCCTCCACGCGACGCGCCTCCGCCCGTGCCATCTGCTCACCTGCTCCCGCGCATTTACGCTGTTGCAGCGCCCCGTCAATCCTCCGTCGCTCGGACTCAACCTCTCTCCCACCCCCGCAGCTTCCCCAGGCCGCCTGCAGCTCCATAACCCCGCCCACGCCGCGCTATTATTCCCCCGAGCTGCCCCGACCTGCTCCCACGTCGCCAGCCTGCTCCACGCCTTCTTAAACCAGGCCGACCCCGCCATTGCCTTCCACACACTCCCTATAAGCTTCCCGAGTGTCCGATTGAGCTCTAAGCGCCTGCATCGCCGCCGATCAGCTCCTTTGCTGCCGGTGAGCTCCCGAGCCTTTCTCCTTCTCCTCTTGATTAAAACCCGATTCCATTCGCTGACTTGCTCTTCTCTGCTTCCTGTTTGCAATCGTGGACTCCGCCGGCCAAGAGCGCCCCTCCCCTGCTCTGGCGGCGAAGCTCACCGTCGGCCGAAAGGGGGCCGCCGTGGCCAGCTCGCCAGAGAGCTTCTCGGCTCAAACCACCGCCACCATCGAGTTCCCCTTGCTCCAGAGATGCTCCCGTCATCGCCAATTTGCCCGGAGTGCTGCCGTTGGTGTCCGGTGACCGAAAATTGCCGCCACCTTCTCTTCGGTCGTGCGTCGCCGTCAAGCTTTTCCTTAACTCCCAAAGCCCAGAAATGGATTCCCCTCCTCCCAAAGAATCGTAGCCACCCTCGATTTCCGTCGGAGAGCGCCGTCAGCGCCGTCTCCTCAACGCAATCGTTCTCTGCCTTTCGGCGAGGACGACGAGCTGGAGGTAGACGACGACATGGATGCATCCTCACCGTCCACGCCATCTTTGCCGTCTAACCTCGGCCTTCGGATGGCCTCACTCCGCGGTAGTCCGATTCCACTTAACCTGATCAATCCGATCCCTCTGTCCACCTCGCATCGCCGCCGTCCACCAGAGCCACGCGTCCGCCATCCCTCGAGCGAGCGCGCGCGAGTGGGCCGAGGCCTCTTGGCCTGCTCAGCCGCGCCGAGCGCCCAACACGTGGGCCACGCGGGCCGTTCGGCCGCGCAGGCTGAATTTCCCACCCGGGCTGCACTATTGCACCGGGCCGGCCCAGTACTGTTCATCCGATTTTTCAGAGATTTATCAATTTTTAAAAATCCAGAAAATTCAAATAAATTCTAGAAAATCACAAAAAAATCCCAAATTTCACCACCTTGCTCATTTTGATGCCCTGAATCCATTTTTGGCCTCATACCACCAAAATTATCCCAGAAAAATTCAAAAATCTCCCATTTGAATATTTATGCATTTTACTCCTTTTTCATAGATTATTTTCCTCGCTTGATTAGGCTCAAGCCGGACTTATGTTATTTTTTGTGTGTTTGTGCTAACTTCGGAGATATCGGAGGCTTCGGTGCAAGGCCAGGATCCAGGGAGTGCAGCTTACGAGATCGCCGAGATTCACGGCAAGTCGCAAAACCTTGATCATATTGTATCCCATGTCGTTTAATTATGTTAATATGCTATTTGCATTATTGTTATTTGTGAAATGTTAGTTTGCGTAAAATAAAATGTTTAAAATGACATGATATGTAGATAAAACCTACCACCGATAATTGCCATGTTAACTTGTAGCCCCGCCATTTTCAACCCTAAATTTGTTCTAAGTATTATATGAATAATGGTAGTTTATATTTCATGCAAAGTTTTACACTACTAAGGTGTTGGCTACAGGCCAGTAGATTTGAAAAACTCGAAGGTAGGGTAGAGGAGTTATGGGACACCGTGAGGCGGTCTTCGCCCACCACTTTACCCTAGGGTGGTAGTGCTGGTGTGCACAGATTAGGGTAGGGGTGTTGTGGGACACCGCGAGACGGTCTTCGCCCACCGCCTACCCTAGAGTGGAGGCTGAGGCCTCGTGAAAAATATAAGGACTAGACCCTTACGCCAAGCAAAGTGACATAGTGATTGCTTAACCACAGGTGTTGACTTGTCAACCCTGGTTTAGTAGCTGCTCAACTTAAGTGAAGCCCTGCATTGGGAGTCGGTGCGGATTGCGGATCCGGACTAAGACAATGATAGGTCCCCACAACTCGGGCCTAGCGTTCCGTGGTGGCCAACGGATACCCGAGGGTGTGCGGGTTCCTAACCTATCGGGTGGAGTGTATACCAAGGATTGAGCAATGAAAAGACCCGGTTCCTTAACTCAGTCATGAGGGTTAAGTATGCTTGTGGGTAAAGTTAGGCAACTCTACAGAGTCAACTAAATAGTATTTGAATACGCCGTGCTCCCGGTTAATGGAGCTGTGTCTATTGGGTGATTCCAGCTGCGAAGCATAAGTAGTTTTACAAATGTTTTAATTGGATTAGTTGGTTAATTATCTTTTAATGAAAACCCCCTTAATCTTAAGGAGTAGTTGTCAGCTTTTGAATTTCCAAAAATGTTTGCAAATAAAAGTGTATCCACTCAAGTTAATAAAATAAATATACTCCCTTCCTTTGTTGATCCGTGCAAGTAGCTAAGATAGGATTTCCTTTGTGACTTGCTGAACTGGTTAGCTCACGGCTTGCTAAACCCTTCCGAAGATCAAGACGCTAGTGAAGGTCTCCCCGTTAAAGAAGCTCCGGAGGAGCCGTTCTACGACGAGGACCCATGGTTTTAGGTTTCAGCCGCACTCGAGTTTCCTGGAGGTTTTTGTAATGTAATACACTTTGGGCTTGCACGCCCTGCTGCAGTAAAACTCAGTTGATAAATCATATATTGTAATATAAGTTGGTCTTTGTTGTAAGCATGTGCTGTGATGGTATTCTCTTGCGTGACGCTCTGTAACTGACCAAGTTTGAGTAGTTGCGAAATGCCGTGTCCATGGCGCCCCTGGAAACGGGGGCGTTATATCCACGGTCGTAGACAACGGACTGAAGCACGACTGATTCTCCCATTCTTGGAAGGAAAATTTCGGCCAAAGATTCAGACAATTCGGATGCCTCACGAGGGAGGAAGAACAAGGGAGCAGGAGGGGACGCTGAATCTTGTCTCGTTCCTATTTATTCTTTAAGAGGAGTTCGGTGCTGTAGAGTCCGGATGCTGATTGGCGAGTTTTGACGTCTTGCACAAGTCGTAGGGCTTGTTTATATTGATCGCTGATGATTTTTTGGTTATGTTTGGTGGTTTTTTTTCTAAAAAGATAAGTAGTGAAAAAAGTTTTTAGAATGAGGGGATGAGCAATGGAAAAATAAAAGAGAGATACATAGAAACAAGAGGAGAGAAGTGAGATATATGATACACTCATAATCTCGTACCTTATCTCTAAATAATATCCATATTAACTTTTAACTTCTCTTAGCAATATAAGCAGAAGACAGTATGTATAAACGTTGGCACGAGGAAGAAGGACAGCATTTCGGTATCCCGTTTTGTCCTACAGTTCAGCGAGCAAACTAGTTTATCTTCAAACTGGTGTACCTAAATTTCTGTTAAATAGAGGGTCTTTTGTGAAAATTGATGATGTGGCAGAGACTTTTTTTTTATAAAAAACAGGACCCTTATGCTCTTTCGTAAATCTCTAAGGCCCTTTTATAAAAATGATGACGTGGCATAGAGAGAAGGCCGTGAACTCCCCAGCTATAATATAGAGATAAGATAAGATGAGATTGGGACTGCTATGCTCAGAATGTCTCTCCCCTTTTGCATATAAGCCCCTTTAATTGTTCATATTTATACATACTCTCTGGAGTTAATGTGCACATCAACTGACATTTGACTGGGAAGTGACGCTTCTGGTAACCTTTTTTTTTTTCTGTGATTTCACGAGATTAACAATTCCTATATTAGGATCCTACATTTTTCTGAGTATCTCTTCATATTTCTCTAACAATAGGTGTTACGAGAATTTTTAGGCTTTTGTTTACTTTGGCTTGCATTTTTTGTCTATACTGTATAAGTTTCTTCCTCCTGTGTATCATGTTGCTTGTCGTGGGATTTATTTGGTTTTAACATGACCTGGTAAGCCACGGTACATGCTTACGAGCTTATTTGACAATACGAAATTATTAACATTTATTTAGTTTTATAATAAATAATTAAATGGACTCATGAAGCTAATGACAGTTGGGTGATGCATCTGTTCCAAACAACTTACTATTTCCCAAAAATAGTACACAACTTATATAATTCAGATTATAAGTGTTTTGCTTGGAATAATTAATCCAAAGACAATAATCTATAAAGTTATCAACAAATAAAACTGGTTTTTTACAACAAAAAAAACGGGGCTTCTGTACGTGCAAAGGGCCTGTTCTTACAAATAAAAGGATTTTTCAAAAGCAATGCATTAATCCTGTGATGGCTACAGAGAATTCAGGAAAGGCTATGTGCACTATTTTTGGTTAGTGTAACACCTGTTCAAGACTCCAACAATTCTAAGCGTGCCGTAAAAGTGTAACCAGATACGATTACCTTTGTAGTACTATGTTTAACTACTTTCAAGAGTTAGGTGCTTAACTGAAATCTTTTTACACCAAAAAAAATTATCAAGCATCTTCAGTTTTTAGAGAACTTGCAAGGTAGTGGCAGAGCACCAAAGAAGAGCAGATTGGAACTAGCATTCTGGAATTCAGACATGCAGATGCAGGTGTACACGTAGCGACTTGGCTGTCATAGCTCCACAAGGAAAATCTCATAAACAGCCAAGAAATGATGCTTCTACTTTCTATGTGCACCTGCTTCCTGCACCTCAGTGAGTCTCCATCCTCGAACAATGATGGCCAAGTGGTCGAAATTTATCGGTGGCGCCAGAGCTAGGGGGCTAAGGTACCTACACTCCGCCCGGAGGTGGGACGCACCAGCCCCTTGATCCACTGGTGGGTCCACCACTATTTCATTGTGATGTTAAGTCCTCAAATATACATTTAGATGGCAGCTACACTACTAAAGTTTCAGATTTTGGTGCTTCATGATTGGTTCCTATTGATCAAACCCATGTTGTTACAAATGTACAAGGCACTTTTGGGTATTTAGATCCTGAGTACTACCAAACTAGGCAATTAAACGGGAAGAGTGATGTGTACAGCGTTGGATTGGTAATTGTGGAGCTGCTCCTTAGGAAGAAACCTATTTTCACAAGTGAGATAGGGTTGAAGCAAAACTTGGCCAAGTATTTTCTTTGGGAAACAAAGGTGAGGCCGATTAAAGACATAGTGGCTGCTCAAGTTCTTGAGGAAGCAACTGAGGAAGAGATTAAAAATGTTGCATGCGTCTCTTGCAGAGCTATGCAGTGGTGGACCCACAAATGGGTCAAGGGGGCTAGCGCCCCCTACCTCCAGGCGGAGTGTAGGTACCCAGCCCCCTACCTCCGATGCCACCGACAAATTTTGAGCACTTGGCCATCATCGTTCGAGGATGGAAACTCATTGGGGTGCGGGAACTAGGCGCACGTAGAAAGTAGAAGCATCGTTTCTTGGTTGTTTATGAGATTTTCCTTATGGAGCTATGACGGTCGTGTCACTGCGTATACACCTGCATCTGCATGTCTGAATTCCAGAATGATGGTTCCAATCTGCTCTTCTTTGCTGCTCTACTACTACCTTACAAGTTCTCTGAAAACACAGGATGCTTGATAACTTGTTTTTGGTGTAAACAGATTTTAGTTAAGCACCTAACTCTTGTAAGTGGTTAAACATAGTACTACAAAGGTAAGCATAACTGGTTACACTTTTACGGCGCACTTAGAACTATTGAAGTCTTGAACAAGTGTTGCACTAACAAAAAACAGTGCAAATAGCCTTTCCTAGCTTCTCTGTAACCATCACAGAATTAAGGCATTGCTTCTGAAAACAAAATTCAGCATTGTCACACCTACATGGTGGAATACGTGTAGCACGTCATTGAGGTGCAGCGACTGCGCGTAGCCCTTGACGAGCACATTGAGTGATCGTGTATTCGGCGTGACCCCTTCCTCAAGCATTTGCTTGAAGAGCGTGGTGACGGTGTCCATATACATATAGTGGACCATAGTGTCACCGCCCCCCACATAACAGTAGCGCAGTGAAGAGCGTGTGGTAGGTGTCAGTGGAGGGCCACGCGGCGGGGTCAGCGTGGTTGTTGGTCATGTCCCACTAGCCCTCCTCCCCTCTAAAATTTAGTTCTAGATCCGCCACTAGCTGTGCCTGAGACTTCAAGATGAAGAAAAGATCTACTATGAAGCAAGTAGAGACGACATTACAGTTTGTACGAACCAAAAGGTCAAACTCATGCCATGCTGTTATAGCAAATAAGCATGAGATGGAACCCTTAATGACAACAAATGCCAAAACTAATCCTGAGTCTTTATATGTTGAATTTTTCGACAAGGAAGCTACTTTAGGATCCCAAGGGACTATCTCATCTTCCACTCTACCACGCTAAATGTGTTCAGTTTTCCATTTGATTGTTATTGTATTATCCCATGGATGGATGCTGCACACCTACATTCCTGTTGCCTCCCTCGACAAACATAGTAATGTACATTCTATAATACACTTGTTTAATTTATAGTAATATATAATTGGGTTGTTAAAACAAGGTATATATATATATATATATATATATATATATATATATATATATATATATATATTGTGTAAAGAATCCTGTAATGCCACTTACATGCTACAGGATGGACAGAACCCCTCAACTCCTTGAGTATGAGATGTTCAAATATGTAATAAGTTAACGTGCCTAGTAATTTTATCAACGAGCTTGTAGTCTTGCACATCTATCTCGATTTCCAACTAACACGTATGTGGCGGGGACAAATCCCGATGGATAGTCACTTGGTATCCTCTTGGCGAGTGGCGACACACGAACGAAGCATGGTGGCACAAGCGGCTCAACGGTGGTGACGAAAGTGATACGACAGCGTGGGATCTCATCGTGGAGTGGTAACAGATTAAAACTCAATCTAAAACTAATTTAACTCTCATTTAAAACAAACTCAAAGCCCCACCCAACCCAATCTAAAGAATTTCTTCCATAACCTAACCCAACCCATATGACATTTCCACTCAACCCAACCCAATCTAAATGGTTCTCAACCCATTTCAAACCCATTGCCAACCTGCTCTTTACTAATCTACTACATGCAAGTGCAAGTGCATTTATAGAAATTTTTTGGAAAAATTCGGTATTTAGAATTTCTAACTCGCGCTCACACTATAAAAGTTTCACAAAATTGCCTGGAATTTACTATAGATAATTTAGAGTATAGAGACGCTACTTTGTGCAAATTGTTAGGCCCAGACACATAGGTGGAACCAATAAACTTTTATAGGATACTTTTGAAAAGGTTCGGTATTTAAAATTTATAACTCGCGTTTATACCATAAAATTTTACGAAATTTTCTAAAATTTACCACATATGATTTCGAGTATAGAGACACTACTTTGTGCAAATTATTAAGTCTAGGCATATAGATGGAACCAACAGGCTTTTATAGATTTTTTTTGAAAATGTTCGGTATTTAGAATTTCTAGCTCGAGTTCATACTATAAAAGTTTCACAAAATTACCTAAAATTTTCTATAGATGATTTACGGTATAGAGACACATAGATGGGACCAACAAATTTTTAAGGAAATTTTTGAAAAAGTTCGGTATTTAAAATTTATAACTCGTGTTTACACTATAAAAGTTTCACAAAATTTTTTGAAATGTACTACAAATGATTTCAAATATAGAGACACTAGTTTGTACAAATCATTAGACCTAGATGTCCAGATGGACCCTATGGGTAGAACCAACCCACGGGTGAGCCACATTGTAACAATACGGGTTGAACTTGTTCTTAACTTAATTTCAACCCAAAATTTTAGAACTCATTCCAACCCCACCCAATCCTTTTTATGAGATAACCTCACCCAACACATTCGTTCTTTCAACGCATTCATTCTTTCAACCCATTTTCACCCAACTAAAACCAACCCAACATATTTAATCTATTTGAACCTAACACATTACACCTCTAATCTCATCGGAGGCTCCATGGATCTGCCTCGTGCACTATGGGTTAGGAACTCACCGTGTACGGAGGCATTGACAGACCACGGCGACCTCGTCAAAGTTGATGGAGACAGCGGATTTGGGGGAGGCGCTGCTCTGCTCTGGAGCTCGATTGGGGACAAGACGACGGATTGGGGAGGAGTTTTTGGAAAATCATGTGAGAGCGCAAGCTAAAATTCAAAAATGGTGCAAGTGGGACGGGTTGCCCTCACCTTCAATCTTGGTCGCCGAAGTTTCATCCGATGGCCACGAGTTGGTTGGTGAACTTGTTAACAAAATACCTTGCGCATCTGATATGCATGTGGGCTGTTGGCATTTTACTTTTTGTTACAGTAGCCCACTTCCAAATGATGCATCTTTCTAAGACAGGATCTAAAAGTCGATTGTAATAGAAATTGTACCTAGTTTAGTTATACTGATCAAATCACATGTATTGTTTCCCTCTTCGTACTATTTCTCACGAATAGTCAGAATTCAACAACCATAAGCCAAAAATTATAAGCTACAGCCCAAAAAAATCCACAATAATAAAGATGATGAGTGAGGGTGGCCTTTGAATCTACGTCGAAAAAGCTTATGAT
>JACBGG010000343.1:0-63786 GCA_017311315.1 Dendrocalamus latiflorus
TCGATAGTAACTTCATCATGGGGATGATAACTTCACCATGTGAGAGATCTGGCAGTAACTTCATGCCTTACATATGAGAATTTGATGTGCGTTCGATAGTAGCTTCACCATGGGGATGATAACTTGCATTTTGGTGATAATAACTTTACGTTTATCTGATAGTAATATTCACATTGCAAAGTTACTGTCGAATCATCACTTACGCACCATGAGCCAGGAAGTAGAACCTACGCATAGCGTGTGCAGGCGCTGAATAGCGCTACCGTGTGTGTATATAATATATACACACTACTCTTGGGTGTAATTACACCCTATATCGTATCTCACAATGTAGGGAGTATCTTACGTAACGGAGGGTATGTACATGTAGTATACGAGTATTTAAGACCATCTAGGTGGTATGAACAATTTTTCAGAGATGCAGTGGCGGACCCAGAGAATTTGACGAGCCTGGGCGAAGAACAGAGTCTAAATAACAAGCGCAGCTGGTTCTGGAGATTGATATGTGCTACCAACAGATGAAAATTTTACCAAACGGTAGACTTACAAAATTCATAGCTTGAAATCTATTCATCCGATTAACATGAATAAAGATTCTACAGGAAGCTATTGAAATCCTCTAAAACCTTCTAGTAGATGAAATCCCTTAAAAATTCTACAGGTCGCCGGACCCTGGGTACGCCAGTGGCTCCAACTCAATCGACTTGACAATCTTGAGATACAACGAAGCAAGCATGCATGCAGATTCGGCTCCGTTTCTGCATGTGCCTGTCTGGCCGGGTAGATCGATCGCTAAATAAAGGGCCCTAGGGTTGTAAATTATGGGTTTGTGGTAGCT
This sequence comes from Dendrocalamus latiflorus, assembly GCA_017311315.1. Taxonomy (NCBI): domain Eukaryota; kingdom Viridiplantae; phylum Streptophyta; class Magnoliopsida; order Poales; family Poaceae; genus Dendrocalamus; species Dendrocalamus latiflorus. The sequence goes on from JACBGG010000343.1 coordinate 839, forward strand.
AAGGCTTTGGGAGCATGGAACCAGCTTGGGCATATGACTCTTCGTTATATGTGTATTAATGCAGAGATCATAAGATGACAACCTCGGCAATTTTGTCCATTTGCACACGCGTGTACCACGACATTCTCTATGACAGCAATACAACATGCAATTGTAGCTAGCTAGCCACGTAGCCCATGCTGGCGATGGGAGCCCGGGCAGGGGCCCAGGGTCGCCGGGCCCTGGGTCCGCCAGTGCAGAGATGGTATGTACATTTTTTGACATACGCTTTTTTGACATACTGAGAGACCATGTGGAGGTCATCCCATGTGTGTGATGAGTAATTGACATCAGTTTAGGTAAGTCAAGTTTGATTTGGTTGGTTCAGACCTTGACGTTGTGTGGTGCAATCGGGCTCGGTCGAACTTGGTCAAACCTGGTCAAAATGGTTAGGATGCATATTATGTCGACTTGTCAGGTTTGGGCTATTTCGTTAATGCATTTATTCTTACATGTATCGAGCGGTGTTATTTGATATGTTTCTTGTCTGTGTTGGCTGCAGGACGTTGAGGCGGAGTCGTGGCGAGACACGAGGTGACCGGACTAGACACGGGCGGTGTCGAGGTCAGAACGGTCAAATGTGTCGAAGACGGCAGAGACTCGAGGTGGTTGCGAGGCTTGGACGACAAGGAACAAGGAAGCTTCCCGGAAGGTGCACGAGGGGCGTTTCGGTAAAAACGCAAGGCTGCACAGGCGGGAGCGGGTTCCGTTGGATCTGGCGGGCGTAACGGGTTGGAGACCCGTTAGCCAAGGGCTATATAAAGGAGGGAGTGGATGCATGCCCCCTCATGGCTTTGGGAGAGAATTAGGGTTTGCTAGAGTCAAAAGAGGCTTTGTGAGTTTGTTTTGGCTTTAGGCTTTAGTTGGTGAGAGTGGGTGTGGAGCACAGGATATGTCTCCCAAGTGCTCTGTGTGTGTACGTTGTGTCTCCTCCAAGCATGTAGAGAGTGGGTGAGTTCTTGGCTTGGGGAGAGGGAGAGATTGGAGTGATGAGCATGTAATCATCCCTTGTTCTAATGTCCATGCGTGTCGGGACTCCTCTGTAATCCTTGTTGTTTGGAAATGAAATTTCTGAAGTTTTCTCCTGTGCTGGCCCTCTGTTCTTCGTTCCTCCCTTTTGAGTGATTTCTTGATTTTCTGAGATTTGAGTTGTTTTTGTTGGGAAGGCCCAAAATGGATTGCTCTATGATAGAGTTAAGATTCTAGACCATTTGGTCAGCTAAAATCCTAGAGCCAAGTGTTTGATTTCAGTTTTTGCTCTTGGGCTTTCTCTGTTCTTGTTTTGCCCTTCTAGGGTTTTGGTGAAAATTTTGATTCCCTTCATGAGATAGTACGAAACTTGACATTTTGAGTCCAGAGGCTATTAAGTAGCTATCCTCAAAGTTTTGTGGCCAAAGGATCAGAGATGAAATGGGAATTTGAAGTTTTCTGTTGTGACTCTCTATAGAACTCAAATTCTAGGGTTTTGGTGAGTTTCTTGATTCCCTTGAGGAGACAGCATGAAACTTGGTATTTAGAGACTTGAAGCTATCATTTAGCTTATCTCAAAGTTTCATGGGCACAAATTCACAGATTGAATGGGAATTAGAATTTTTGGTCAGCTCTCTGTAATTCTTCATCATCTTGCTAGCCATGGCAATCTTGCAAACAATTGTGAGACGGGGGATCTTTACTGCCCACTGCAAGATAATTAATTTGATTTGTCAGTACATTGGAAAACTTAAGGCAATTCTCGTAGTTCAAAACTCGTGGAATAAGATTTTTTTTGAACGTGATATGACTTAGAGATTTAGCAAGCCCACTCTTAATAACCCCAAACATAAATGAGATCTCTCAAGTGGAGAAATCGAAGGTCAAGTGATAAGCTATTACACCAGATGACTAAGTTCAAAACAAGTTTGATGGCAAGCAAAGGTAGCAGGAACTAAGAATTAAACAGAAGACAAATGTTGCAGGCGCATGCATACCTTTCGTGCCCCGGATTTTGTAGCGTAGGCTTCGAATTCATCAATCATGTTGGAGATGTCATACATGGCTTCCTTGAGCTGCTTCAGCCACAGGAGCACCGCCGCGTCCTTGATCGACCGCCTCTCATCATCCTAACACCGTCTCCACCGACTCCAGCATCATCCTCATCTTCTCAAGGTCGTCCTTGAAGTTCTGCAACAGCTTAATCTGGCCTCCGATGGTGAAACCGATCTGTTACGTCACCCCATTGAGGACGGCAGAGGCAAGCATGCCCGCGACATCTACCATGGCTGTTCTGCTGCTACTCGCGTCTCTCAAGTTGGCCTCAGCGTGTGGAACTGCCGAATGCCGATGGGATGAATGGTCCAAGGTGGTGTGCACATGCATGTCATTATCGTCCTTCAATAAGAAGACTAATCTATAGCGTGTGGAATAAAGCAATGGGCGGTCTAGTGCTTCGTGAGTTCGTGGTCGGACCGTCGGAGTAGCCATCTGAACATGGTTAGCAACTAAGACTGGCAACATGAAATGCTTCGATTATTTGATCATAATCCAATCGCAACAAACATCGCTAGCAAATAAGACTGGCAACATGAGAGGCTAGTTGAGCGCCACATCTTTGCAGAATTCCCGGGTTTAGGACATACAGTCCTGCTTGCTTACCTCACTAAAAAATTATGCGTCAGTTGTTATTATCTCACTTTTGTATATTTGGGGGGGGGGGGGGGGGGGGAATGATTGCTTCTAGTTAAACGGGGCAAAATTTCCCTTTTTCCAATCGGGTGAAGTAGTTTTTTCTATCAGTTTTGTCGTGAGTGAATTTATACCTTAGCATGCGCCAAGTATATTTGTGTCAGTTTAGTCATGATTCTCTGTTGACTAATGGAGTCACCACGTCTAGCTTACTGTGTAATCTTGAATTAATCAATAATGTGGTTGTCTTGTCTGGATTTTAATTTTGACAGTGCTATGTCTAGTTCCTGTCTATTCGTGATCTGCAACATGATCTGCATCTAGAGGCAACATGCACCAAAATTGATGAAAAGCAGCAGCGAATTATACGAAATTTAATTATTGTACCACAGTAGGTGTGGAATTACTTATTTCTTGTGTCACCAAAATATTTCTCGTTTTGTTTATTGTAGCCAGCATTTTTCTCCAAATGACCATACTACAAACTATTGGTGGATATAAAGGATATTGGCAAGGAGTACTTAAGGTGTTTTCTCACATTGAAAGGACTCAAATTTCTATCCCTCCGATTTGCCTCGTGATAGGCTTCGTCTATGGCAATGGTGGCAGCTCTCCGACGACGGCTCTAGTGAGTCAGGGCTTAGGTTTACTTGGGTTCACCAATGCCCGGGGTATAGAGGAAGGAGGGGGTGGGGCGGTGGCCTCGTGTCGGAGGAGGATGGTGCACAGTAGAGATTGGTGGGGGCGATGAGAGACGAGTGGTTAGCAGGGAGTTGGTGGATCTAGCGGAGGAGGTGAGGAAGAAGCTTACAGATAGCTTGGCAGGGTGCGTGCGTTTGATGTGAACTAGCTTGCTCTTCTCTAATTCACACCACTGCATCAATTCAAGGCAGCCTAACCACTCTCCTTGCATTCCTTGATGATAAATCTCTTGAGAGGGGTTAGTTCTCCTAACCACTGTGGCAGTGATGTCAAGCTTTGCAACCGTGCAGACTTAGTGATTGTAGCAAAGTGAGTTGCCTCAAGTTCACTTGTAATTCCTTCAGCTCTAGGTAGCTTTCAAACTAGAGTTGTTGAAGAGACGTGAGCTCTCCCAACCATTTCGTCAGTTCTGCCTGGTCCTTGTCTTCTAGGGACAGTGATTAGTGAGAGGAGAAGTGTCGAATGATCTCTGGCGAGCTGGTCAGATCACTGCATTTTATGATAGTTCAAGAAGGTGGTTAAGTAACCTCCACCGATGTAGAGGCACCTCGCAGTATATGACCTCCAGATTAGTTACTGTAGCATAGGAGGAGGAGGAGGCACGAATGTGTGACAGTCTCTCCCCATGATGATATCATATTATCACTTCTCTCTATGCTCGATTGAATAGCTCTAGGCGGACGCGGTTTCATTCTCAACATGGGGCAATTAAATACTCTGAACATCTGAAAGTTGGAGAAAAGCAAGAGCTGCTTCAAGTAAATAATGAATCGAGATACTTTAAGTAAATAATCAGAGGGTGTGTTTGGTTATAGAGATAATAGGGGATGGGACGGGGCGGTCCCAGATTTGGATCTGTTTGGATTGGAGTCAGCAGGGACAGAGTCCATCCCCTTTAGGGAATATCCCGGGAATATTCCCCTAAATCGAGGATGCCTCCGTCCCTCAAAAACGAGGGGATGGGCTCGTCCCTCTTCCTCACCTCTCAAAAACAAGAGGATGACAAAAGGGTCCCACACGTCGGATGACTCATCCCATATTTTGATGTCCCAGAACCAAACAAAAAACGGGGACGGTCCTATTCCTTACAACCAAACAAAGAACGGGAACGGTGCTGTCCTTAAAAACAGGGATGGAGTCATTCTATCCCTACTGCCTCCAAACCAAACACACGCAGAATGACCAATGAGTCAACAAAGGGAATGTAATACCTGGGCCCAATCAGTCAGCCCTCCCAGCCCGGCCCAAGACTCCCCTCCCATAAAAATCAGCCAGGAGGAGGCCCAATCAGTTCGTTCCTCCTCCCGACCTTGCTGCGACGCCGCCCTCGCCTGCGCGTGCGGTGACGTCGCTCAGCCGCCAGCGCCGCCGCTCCTCCGGGCGCGCCTCGCCTTCCCGTCCCCGTCCCCCTGCTGCTGGCGTCGTCCCGTGCAACCACGCGCCGCTGCGCTCGCGCGCGCCTCTCGTCGCGGCTGCTGTCGTCCTCACCCTGTCATTGCCAATCCGACCAAGCCAAGTAGGTTTTCCCTCACTTTTTCATCTTGGTCCATCACAACACATCCCGACACAGCATGGCACAATCCATCACAGAGAAGAGGGAGTAGAAGGGGAAAAAGTAAATCCAAGCGACGGGGGACCAAACCCTTGCCACAGGTGACAGATCCGGCTATTGGTGGCCGGAGCTGAGCAGGGGAGGGAGCCAGAGAAGAACCGTGGCCCGTGGTGTGAGCAGCCAGCAGAGGAAAGCCGAGGAGCTGCAAGGCGGCGTCACAGGGGGCTGCAGCACGGAGGCCGGGCGCCATGGAGCCGACGGCCAACAGCCATGCTGCAGTAGGCCAGAGATGAGGGCTGGGAGGAAGTTTCGGCAAAATGGGGGATAGAGGAGAGTCTAATAAGGAAGCGTACTGTAGAAGTAGTAGTGATAGGAAGTTGTGCCGTGTGCATGCATGTGTGTTTGCACAGTAGCAATTTAGTAGAATGATTAATTAGTGTGGATGGTTAAATTAACGTAAGATTAATTAGTAAAACTAATTGAAAAAAGAGTGATTAATTGAGAAAACTACGTGAAGGGAGATTAAGAAAGGGGAGGAGAAAATCAAGAATGGCCAGCAGAAGTCATTTGGCCAAGTAGCATTGAGAAGAGAGAAATGGCCAGCAGAAGTCATTTGGCCAAGTAGCATTGAGAAGAGAGAATTAGCGTACACGACGAAACTTAAGTCTACGGTCGGTTTTGCACATAGAACTGATGTCATTTGTAGGAATGCGTGCATCGCTATAATGTATTGAGGCTGAGTGATGCTTGTACAAGTAGTGGTTTGGATTTGGTGCTGTCCACGCATCGTTCGTCAGGTTAACATACAAGTGCAGGATAGAACAGTGAAATATGATGAATACTTGCTACTTATGTTTCTATGCCATGATCTACAGTACTTATGCGATGATGTACATGATTACGTGTTAATCATATCCTGATGAGTGCTGCTTATAATTTAAATGCCAACATTGGAAGCATGTTGTATCATATAGTGAACTCATACATAGAAAACAGGACCTACTTCGGTAGGAACTCCACAGGAGTGGAGGTTGAGGTCCGTATAAATGAGGATGGGACAATTGAGTGGTTCATCGACGGGTGAACACTTCGCTATACCGGTATAAGCTACAGTCATAGATGCATCGCATCACATTGCATTGCATGAAATTGACAGAGAGTGATACAACAACAGAGATTTATGATTTTCAGTTCACAGTTATGAAATTAATTTACAGTTTACAATCATGGATTTGATTTATAGATCACAGTTATATAATTGATTGAATTGCTAAAGTGATATTACTCTTTTATCGCACGCTTGCTGAGTCTTTGGACTCGCGCTTGTTTTGTTGGTTTTTTTTAGGTGATTATGATTGACGTCATGTATAGGATGGAAGTAAACCTCTTTGCACCGCACTTATCAAATATCAGACATTCTAAAGAGTGTTGCTAATGCTGAGCAATGCATTTGAGTCATCACTTGTACTAGAGTATCAAACAAAAACATATGTTTTGTTCTCGTTGTTACAACGCAACTAACTTGGCCAAAGCCAAACAGTGCAAGTCAAGAGTATGTACCACAGCTTAAAATCTCCATTGCTCCTGATGATCCTTCTTCCAACCATGAAACTCAATTAGCCCGAATAAAATCTTGTAAGCTCATTCGGGCCCTTCAATCCACTGCAAAATAGATGCAGTCAAAGCTTTCCTTAGCTAGAATTCTAGTTCACTAGCATTAGTTATGAAAATAAAACATTGAAGAAAAAAAAATGAAAATTAGCTACTGCGCCTTTATATTGCTTCTAGCGCACATTCACTCAATGTCTTCATTTAACATATTTCACTGTTTCTGTTTATTTTTCAATGATAATTAGATCTTACGTAACTTGCCACAAAATGGTTTTCATCTTGCTGTTCCAAAAGCATACCGTTGTCCGGCCGCAATGAACCCCCCCTAAATGAAGTCGTAGCGTCGAGGTTCGCCTCCGCACGCGCCAGTCTACGGACTCTAAATGAAGTCGTAGCGTCGAGGTCTGCCTCCGCACGCGCCAGTCTACGGACTCTAAATGAAGTCGTAGCGTCGAGGTCCGCCTCCGCACGCGCCAGTCTACGGACTCTAAATGAAGTCGTAGCGTCGAGGTCCGCCTCCGCACGCGCCAGTCTACGGACTCTAAATGAAGTCGTAGCGTCGAGGTCCGCCTCCGCACGCGCCAGTCTACGGGCTCTAAATGAAGTCGTAGCGTCGAGGTCCGCCTCCGCACGCGCCAGTCTACGGGCTCTAAATGAAGTCGTAGCGTCGAGGTCCGCCTCCGCACGCGCCAGTCTACGGACTCTAAATGAAGTCGTAGCGTCGAGGTCCGCCTCCGCACGCGCCAGTCTACGGACTCTAAATGAAGTCTAGCGTCGAGGTCCGCCTCCGCACATGCCAGTCTACGGACTCTAAATGAAGTCGTAGCGTCGAGGTCCGCCTCCGCACGCACCAGTCTGCGGACTCTAAATTAGGCGCAGCGGGGGGACGCCCTCGCGCGCACTCTACGGAGTATAAACAAGATGTGAATTCCGCGCACGCACAGGCATTGCGCCTGTGCGTACTCCTCGGAGTATAATTATGACGCGAATGCCAGTCCCACGCACTCGCACGAAAACACCGACCCAAAACACAGCTTACAATAGTAAGAACAAGTGGCGCTTCGGTTCATTGCAAAATATGGGGTCAAATGACTACAATCATGAGCATACAGGTGCGACCCCCCTCCCCCTCCAAGGCATACGATCAACAGCTTAGCCTTCGCGCGGCGCCGAGGGGCCCGTGCCGCCGTCGTGGCCTCGGGGAACTTCTTCGAGCCAACGGAGGAAGTCCCCTTCCCCGCGCAGTGTCTGCTGCACTGCAACCCTGGCCGCATCCTCCCCGACACGACCCCAGATCCGTCGATGGAAGTTCTGGAGGCCAGGCTCGATGGAGCGGATAGCGTCCGACAGCGCCCCCTGCCGGCCAGGAAGATCCAGGTGAGGATTCGCCAGCTCGTGGGTGTGCCTACACCCACGAGTGTGAAGCATGCCAAGGGCGAGGCACGCGCCAAGGTAGCCGCAGTGCTCGCCGAAGGTTCTGGCGCTGCGGAGAGCAACGCCCGCCCCCTCCTCGATCAACCCAAGCGTCTCTGTCAAGTCCTCCGGCCCGTGAGTCGTGTCTGGCACGTCAACGCATAGATCGCAGAGGGCCCGGTTCAGAGACTCCATCGCCCCCCACGCAGACGTGGACGCATCGTCCAGGGCGCGGGTCTTCTCAGCAAGAGTCTCAGCCAGCTGGGTTTTCTCCTCCTCTAAGATGGCGATCTGCTGCAAGAAGGAGGCGCGTTCCTTTGCCGCAGCGCGTTTGACTTCCTCGGCCTCGAGTCGTGTGGCCGCCATGGCACCCTCCAGCGTGCGGAGCTCTTCGTCCTTCCTCGCGTGAGCATCATCCGCTTCACGAAGGCTGGCTTCTAGGGCCCTCCGCTCCCGGAGGCGAACCTCGTCTAGGGCCTCGCTGATAACAAGTGTCTGGAAGCAACAGTAACAGTCAGCAGGTGCTCGGTACTATCCTGGCAAGCGCCAACACACATACTCACCCTTATCTCCGAGGCCCGCAGCGCGAGTGCCAGGTGGTCCCCATCGCACAACGACAACATCCGTCGGTCAAGCCCGCCGCTGGTGCGCTCCGCGGCCGCATTGAGGACACGGAGTATCTCAAGGCGCAGGAGGAAGTCAGAGAGAACGGGCTCAGGACCCGCCGCATCTGGGGCTGTGGAAGCTTCGGTCACCTCGATGGCGGCGGACGCCTGAGTCACACCCTGCACGAGGTTTGCGACTTCGCGTGCACCCCCGTTGCTCGATCCTTCACCACGTCCGGGAGACTTCGTCTCGCCTGATGTCGACGGAATGAGCGAGCAAATCGGAGAGAGTTTCGCGAAGTCGTGCGAAGAAAAGGAGCTACGCCTACCTTCTGCACCCTCTGTCGAGGCAGGAGGTTGTGCCTGTTCGACCGCTATTCGTGGGGCGAATGCCCCGGTGGGCGGTTGAGGAGATCCTTCGGCCGCGACGGCCGCACTGGGCACCACAATTCCAAGCATAGCGCCTGCAACGCCGTAGCGACCCCTTGAAGGTGGAGGGGAGTGGACTCGAGGACACTTAGCCTGTGGCACCGCAGGCGACTCTTCTGCGGCGCTAACAGCCGCAGCCCCTGTCGCGCCTTCAGTCTCTCCAGGACCGGGCGCGTCCTTGGCAGCTGTCACGAATGGCACAGTGCCGCCAGCCGTAATGCCCTCGCCGGCAATGGCGCCCCTCCCCGGGCCAGCGGGCTCCGGCCCGACGAGGGCCGCCCTCATGGGCTCGACAGCGTCATCGGATGGTGCCGACAGCGGAGTCGAGACGGCGCGCCCCCCAAACTGGTTCGACCGGACCCACCACCGGTCGCGCGTCCTGTTCCAGAAGTGCCAGCTGCCGAGGTGGCTGGCAGACTGGATACGGCGGCCTCAAAGCGCGCGCGGCGCTATGAGGACAAGGCCCCCGCTTGGCTTTCGCTGCCGCGACGGCTCGGAGTCCCTGCGGGAGCTTCCTCCGGCACCGCGCGCTCGGGCACGGCGATGCCCAGAACTTCGCACGTGCGGTTTACCCGCCCTTGCTTCGCAGCTTTGGTCGCGTCTTCGCGGAGCTTGTGCTCCTTCAGCGTGTACGGGCCAAGGAACGCAGCAACCACGCGCTCCGCATCTTCCAGCCGAGCCACTGCGCAAAAGATAACAAGTCGATCAGACAGGGACTACGCAGACACCAAAAGGGATGCGTACCAGCGCGCGGGACGGCTTACAAGGAGCGGAGGGCGGAAGCAGGCAAGACACTGATGGGGTGACCCCGTCCTCGCGGTTGTCGCCCCGTCTAGTGTACTTCCACCGGGCGAAAAGTGGTGCCACCCCATACATCGTAAACTCCTCGGCCAGGTCGCGCACACTTAATCGACGAGTGATACCGGCAAGACTCCATAGCCTCCGCGCATCGTCAGCCTCCGGCTTCACGCTTGACGAGCTGTTGAACGAGATTGGCCCACCTCGGCATAGCAGGCCACTCTGGCTGGTCACGATATAATAAAACCACTGCCTCGTCAAGTCGGACTCCCACTTCCCCAAGGAGGCGGGCGCAGGGAACAGCATCGTGCATAACGATCGTAGCACGAAATCCACGCTGCCAAAGTTGGACACTGCCCCGTCAACCTTCTTGGGTCGGCAGCATGCGTCGTGCAGGGTGGCAAACAAGCTCGCGCTCGGACGACGTCCTTCCGTCCGCGCCGCCCAAGTAAAGACAGCCAGCCGGATTATCGCGTTTGGCGTCAGCTGGGCTAGCTCCAACCTGTAGGCCCGCAGGACTTCGCCCACAAACATCGTGGAGGGCATTCGAAGGCCGGCATCGAAGAATGCGACAAAAACGATCGCCTCCAGGGCCCGGGGCTTCGGCTTCGTCTCGTCGCGACGGGGCAGGCGGGCCCCGTCACGCTCCTCGATCTTCCCCTCCTCCACAAGCCGTTGCAGCGTCTCTTCGGTCACACGGCTCCTCCCCAGCACACGGGAGCAGCGGCCCCCCAAGTGTTCCATGGCGTCCCACTGCCTGTCGGCGCGCGAACGCCCCCGCGGCGCCAGCTCGTATTCCCCAAAAGGGCAGGACAACTCGTCCCGGCCAGACAAAGAGCCGCCGCTGGGATGGCGGGAGGCATCGCCGTGGCCAACCATTGCTTTCTAAGGTTAGGGCAAAAGGAATAGAGGCCAGAGCAAGTCGCGCTCCTATCAGCAGAAAACAAGCAGAGCTAGGCGAAGGGAGACAAAATGCCCTACTACAGCAAGGGTACCTTATAAAGCCCGCTCGCCTCCTCCCCGGACAGAAGCGCGGCCAAATTAAACCACCAGCGGTTTGGCTACCCACGACCTGGAAAGAAGAACCGCCGGCTCCTGGAGAAGTGTGTCGGGTAGGTGACCAGGCAGCGCACAACGCCAGCACGCGCCTGCCACGAACTCCCCTTCCCTGGGGAAGAGGCGAACGGCCACGGTCACGCAACCGCTCACGTTCCACGACGCACCAGGTGCGAGCTGCCGCGTGTCCCAGCCATGGGAAGACAGACTGCACGACGCGACAGCCTGACCTCTGACAGGCCAGGCGCCGGCATGATTCCAGCCACCATTATAAGTGCACTACCATATCGCGAGGTCGCAACAGCTTTGAAGTACAGCGACGTCATCAGCCCTGGCTGGGCCCCCAACGTCTATCTCGGAGCAAAGAAGCCTGATCTCGCCTCGACGACAACTCCACCCACACCGTCGAGCTTCCACACAGTCAACCTCCAGTCCCGGCGCGGGGACGGAGCGCGCGCGCCTCTACCTCGGCTAGGGCGCCAGCTTCGCTGCCACCCGTTCGAAGGGTAAGGGACGGAGCGCGCGCACCTCTACTTCGACTAGGGCGCCAGCTCCACTGCCACCCGTTCGAAGGGTAAGGGACGGAGCGCGCGCGCGCCTCTACTTCGACTAGGGTGCCAGCTCCGCTGCCACCCGTCCGAAGGGTAAGGGACGGAGCGCCCGCGCCTCTACTTCGACTAGGGCGCCAGCTCCGCTGCCACCCGTTCGAAGGGTAAGGGACAAAGCGCGCGCGCCTCTACCTCGGCTAGGGCGCCAGCTCCGCTGCCACCCGTCTGAAGGGTAAGAGACGGAGCGCCCGCGCCTCTACTTCGACTAGGGCGCCAGCTCCGCTGCCACCCGCTCGAAGGGTAAGGGACGGAGCGCGCGCGCCTCTACTTCGACTAGGGCGCCAGCTCCGCTGCCACCCGTTCGAAGGGTAAGGGATGGAGCACGCGCGCCTCTACTTCAGCTAGGGTGCCAGCTCCGCTACCACCCGTTTGAAGGGTAAGGGACGGAGCGCGCGCGCCTCTACCTCGACTAGGGCGCCAGCTCCGCTGCCACCCGTTCGAAGGGTAAGGGACGGAGCGCGCGCGCCTCTACCTCGACTCAGGCGCCAGCTCCGCTGCCACCCGTTCGAAGGGTAAGGGACGGAGCGCGCGCGCCTCTACTTCGACTAGGGCGCCAGCTCCGCTGCCACCCGTTCGAAGGAGCGCATGCACGCGCGACGACTTCGACACCAGCCTCAGCTTCGGCCTCAGACCCCGGGCTCCGCACCACACTAAGGCTCCGCAAGTTTGACGAGTTCACAGGCCGCAGGGTGGGAGGGGGCCAAAGGACTCGGCAACATGGCTTCGGCCCTGTGAAGCCCTTCACCATGAGAGGCTCCTGTTGTAGGGGTGGCCCCCACCTAAGCCCAGCAGGCCTGTTAGAATGTTATAGGGCCCAGAATGGGGCATGTGTAATGACATAAATACCCCCGACAGGGATGTACTGATGAAGGGGCATAATTGTAAAAGCACACCTCATATGAATATATATATCATAGGGAGGCTATGGGGGGCAGACTCATTCCTAACTCTCCACTGCCATCTCTCTCTCTCTCTGTTTGGTCTGTAACCACAACACTGCCCAAAATGGTATTACCGCTTTCATTAGGCTGGTACTACCGCTCCCTTGGATTGATATTACTGCACCTCACACCTCGAAACTGGACCTCTCTAAAAATAACATACTACCAACTATAAATCGGAGCTACTAACCTGCGGTATGACTGGAGCCCAAAACTGGTACTGCCACACTTTGGTATGATAGGAACCCAAATCCAGTACTACCGCCATGCAGTATGACCGTACCAAAACCTATGGAGCTATCAATTTTCCAAACAAGCTCAAAAACACTCCAGATAAGATGCCATCTTTGCAAAACCAAGTACCCATTCCACAAACATTAAAATGGTTTATCATAACATCGATCAGGATATTCTCACATGGTCCTTCAATCTCCCCCTTGATAAACTCATTGGCAATTATTCAAAAATGCAAATAGGACATGGTTTTAGACATAGAAAGGGAATTTTGCAAAGAGAGGCTCAAAATGGTCACAGGAAGAATACAAAGACAAGAAATGACTATATGAGGCAGAAATGGAGTAAAGGTACTGAAAATGACAAGTTTTCCATAAAAAGCTTGAAATCCATCAAATGAGTCAGAAAATCTCACTCCAGGTCTATATGAAAGAACAATTGTTCGATTTGTCCTTAGTTATGGTGAAAAGAGATCAAAAGATTAAGAGAATCACATCAAAACATTAAAGCTCCAAATTAGCAGGATTTTGCACAAAAACTCCAAATCATACTCTAGGTATGCATTTTACCAATTTTTCTCCGCCTTTGACAATGTAGTCATCAAGATACATAGAATAAGATAGAGTATGAATAAAACAAAGTGGCTGTATTTTATTCATTTTCAGCATAGGAGCCATGAAAATTATCCAAAGTGACTCTACAAGTATTACACCAAGCCATATTATGTGAAAGAGCTATCAATATTATAGCAATCCATATATAACAAAGCTAAGGCCAAATGAGCAATAATTTAAAATTAAATGGATTTTTAACAAGTCAAGTCGCTCAAGATCATACTTTAGCTAAAGATATCAAAAAATGTGACAAGCCATGTCAATATACTAAATGAAACCAAGAAACTACAATTGATCAATTTAGAGTGCCATAAGTTCAAGATTGAAACATTTTGTTCAAGTAATTGATACACACTGTAAGTGAGCAAATTTAGCACATTTGACATTTTCTGAAATTTATTTTTGCTTTTATGTTAGCAAAGCAAGTCCTGAACTAGGAGACACCCACAACTGCTTTTTAAGCTTTAACCATTTTTTTATAATTTTGATTTTATTAGTCATATGGTACATCTCAAGCCTTATGCAACCACCCCAAGTAAGAGGCGTAAAGAAGTGATCTTGGTCATCTAAAACTCTCTCTGATTTCATGCTTGTGGCAAATAGTCTCATGAGAAAAATTGGTGGGATCAGTTTTTGTGCACAAAAGTGACCATTTTTCATTTTCTTAGCTTATTTTAAGAACAAAGAGCTAATACTAACTCAAAACTTCAATAAAGAACTAGTGTAGCTCAATCTAAATTCAATTTAGATTCAAGACGCAACTCAGCTTACTTGACATGGCATAAATCATAAAAGGGTCACTAGAGCAAAACTAGTCACAAGATCCAACAAGACATAATTTAATTCGAATTTTGCATATTTAATAAAGCTACCATGAAAAAAGCTAAACTACACATAGATGAACATGATAAATCTAGCAAACTAGCACAAGACATGGCAAAATGTACAGGAAGATATCATATCACACAAGAGTAATAGTCAAAGCTCCATGTATTTATATTACAATGCATGTTGCTGAATTTAAAATGCAATATGATACATTGAATGCAAAAGAGACAAACTCCCCCTAAAACAGGACAAAAAGACTAATTACCCCAAACTCTCCCTGCAAAGAAGCAAAGCAAGAAGAATCAAGAGCCTTATTAAAAAAAATATCCGCAACCTACTATTCAAACTCTACAAAGTGAAGCATAACATCACACTTCTCTACATGGTCTCTAAGGAAATGATATCTAATATCAATATGTTTGGTCCTAGAGTATTGCACTCGATTTTTAGCAATGTTTATAGTTGGGTTCAAGAATTCAAAACCAGATGCGAAAAAGATACTGGACCCTCCCTGTACCGGTTACCGGTGAACAGGAAAACATGTCCATTGCTCCATTTGACAAAAATAAACAAATATTTTTCAGTGATGATATTGTCTTGATAGCAATCAATATAACATGTTTTTGAGACCAAGGGACAATCAGTACAACATTACAACGTGACAAAGTTCAATACTTACATATAGCTGTCGAGCACCCAGGGGGTTGTTGGATGAAATCGAGAAAGCTTTCGTGTTGTTGCTTCGTGCAATACAATTTAACTTTATTATCTTAGCACTAATACTTTCATTAGTCTGCTCACAAGATATAGTACCATTTTTTGCTAGGATTTTAAATTTAAAATCTGCTCCGGTTCACTTTCATCGAGTCACATCATTCCAACAGAGCAATTACGTTTGGTAGATTGGAGTATTTGCACAAAAGTTTTCAACTAGCGCAACTTGTGATAACGCAATATTCTATATGCAAGTTGACCAAGTTCATATAACCAATACCTGACCTAGTCTGTCTTCACCATTGGTTGCTTCCAACTGAGTATTCGTTGGACGGCATGTATAGCCATCCCGAGTATTGTTGTGTGCAACTAGCGTCTTGTCTTGCCTCATTTGGATTACAGGATTTTTTTTCTAGACCATTGTGGAAGTTGGTCTGTTTCTTGTGAATTTCCTATAAATTTCCTATAAAATTTCTGCATTCCAAACTGCTCTCGAATGTTCATCTCGACGATAGTATGACCAATGGTTAAACCACCTAAATTAAGGTGCAGTAGGTATACATGGAGGGAGTTGTCTAGACAAAAAAATTGTTTTGTATCTTACAAAACAAATACATCCTAATACTAAATGCATATCCTTAAATAATTTATATGCTAGATATACAAGTCGGACTTATCTTATGGCATTTTGCCTGTACTGCATAGAATCAATTCCTATCTCAAGTGGGACCCATATCATTAAAACAATCACAACTCATCTCATCCCGAATTCCCGATACATCGACGCGCGCCGTCCTTCCATCCCCTCCTCTCTCTAGATCTCCATGCACTCCACAGCCGCTAATGCGATTCGCCGCCACCGCCTACTGTCCCTCGTACTCCCCCTATTATGCCAGGGGAAACGCCGCGCGGAGCGCCCCGCCACGTCGGCCCTGCGTGCGCTCGTGCCGGCGCGTGGCGGGGGAATTTTAGTACGGTCAGGGGAGCGGTTTTTGCGAAAAAGTCTCTGCATTTTTCTGAAATTACGTAAAGGTCCTTTTTCTCGCGACAAGGTCCCTGGGAGGTTTTTTTAAAAACATTTTTTGCGAAAACACCCCTCCACTTCACCGAAATTTTGTGTACTTTGCAGGATTGCGCCCCGCATTTTCTAAATTACGTACGGGTCCTCGTTTAGTTACGTACAAGCCCTCACTTTTTTACGAAAAAGACCTTTGGCTTTTTCGAAAATACACATATACCCTCGATTTTTTAAAAAAAGTCCTCACGAATTATCGCCTCTTTTACTTCGGTACACACGGTGACTGGCGCGGCGTGGCGCCGCGCTTATTATGCTAGTATCTCTCAGACCCAGAGAGATACAGTGGCAGCGGCTTCCTTCAGCGTCTGCAATGGCGAGATCTAGTGGTGTGGCGGTGAGATCTAGGTGGCGAATGGTCACGGCTACCTCGATCTAGTGCAGGGGAGGAGCCAGGATCCAGACAAAGGGGGGGCCGACCCGTCAAGGCGCCGGCGTCATGGGCCCTGGGCGCCGTGTGTTGGCAAAATTAAACATACGCATATATATTGTCATATAAATTCAATCATAACACATATGGCAAAATAATGTAGCATACGTCTAGTAACACAAAAGAAAGATACTTTCATTACATCTCCACAAACTTGAATTTGTTACATCTCCACTAACTTGAATTTAGCACGACGATTACCAACTAGATCATAAGATTTGATAATATCATTGGAACTAATCTTGGCTGCCAATTCCTTTTCAATATAAACTATCATGTAGCTTCGCAAAAAGCCATCTCCCATTTTAGTCCTAGTACGTGTCTTGGCAAGTTTCATGGCTGAAAAGACTCTCTCAGTGGTCGCTGTTGATACTGGAAGAGTTATGACTAATCTTGGCAATCTATCGACCATTGGATAAATAGAATTTTTACCTAATCTCACTAGTCCCTTTGTTAGATCAGCAAGTGATGGCAATGTACTTAGCTCTGGATGGTTGCATACATCAAGTTGAAAATGTGGGAGTTTGCTCATCAGTCAGTTCTATATGCCGATCATTGTTATTGATTGCATTAGTGTTTTCATCGTTGCCATTGCCAGAGCTTGATCTCGGCTTAAAAAAAACTATCGATCGTTCTTAATCTCTTCATCTTGAATTCTTGATCAAATGCTAATTGCTAAATGCCTAAATTGAAGGTAAAAATTTAAAAGGAAATTAATCATAGAATTAACAGCGATTTGTGATCTGTGATTGTGAAACAGTGAAAGGGATCAATAAATAAACTACTAAACGTAGTGAACTGTGGAGACGTACTGTTTGCCCGCTTTGGATCTCAGGATCTGTGTTTGTCTGATTGATGATCAAATGCTTTGCCGCAATGCCGCTTGCCCAGTTGCCCGCTTTGGATCTTCCTGGCTTCCTGCTCAGGCTCAGTCGGCTGTCGGCCGCCTGCCCGCTCGGCACTCGCGCGCGCTCTGCCTCTGCTCACGGCTCACCTTTGCGCCGGGCGCCGGCTTGCCTCTGTACGGCGAGATGGTCAGATACTCAGATGGGAGATGCCGAGATGGAGATCAGGAGATGGGAGACGACTCAGAGTCTCAGACGAGTGCATGCATTCACCGATTCACGGAACGGAATGTGACTCTTCGGCTTCCGGAGTTCCGGGCTTCGACGCTTCGTTTCCTTTTGCATGGCTTCGTTTCCTTTTTGCTTGCATGGGCGGATGGGCCTGCACGGCTGCACGTCTGATGGACTGAACCATTGAGATTGAGGGGCTGGTGGACCATTGGGGGGGGCCAGGCCCCTGCCCGCCCCCCCTTCTCTCCGCCCCTGATCTAGTGGCGCAGTCGTGAGAGCTAGGTGGCAACATCCTCATGCTGGTCGTGGTGGCTTGCATGCAACGACGATGAACTTGCTGATAGGTGGGCCCATGCGAGTTGTTTGTTGCTTGGCATCGATTCAAATTGAGAATTCGGTTCAAAAATTATTTTTGTTGGAATCGATTACTCCAGTTGATTCAAAGGGCTCCTCTCTCCATCTTTGAATCATATTTCAACACTGTAGATGGCCTAACGGACGGTTTACATCATGGTACATAGGCCCCGCTTGGCTGGGCTTGAGCTTCTAACTTTTGGCTAGGAGGCAGGGGCGGGCCCAGCAGGTAGTCCATATAGGGCCAGGACTACCATGTAATAGTGTAATTTGGCCCAAAAACTCCCGTGCCCTAACCCACGACCCCGAGTCCCCAGGCGCCCATCCGCCTCCGCCACTCCGCCAGCACCCATCCGCCTCCGCTGCTCCGCCACTCCGCCAGGCGCCCTCCGCCTCCGCCGACCGCCAGGCTCCCTCCGCCTCCGCCTCCGCCGACCGCCAGGCTCCCTCCGCCTCCGCCTCCGCTGACCGCCAGGTTCCCTCCGCCTCCGCCGACCGCCAGGCTCCCTCCGCCTCCGCCGACCGCCAGGCTCCCTCCACCTTCGCCTCCGCCGACCACCAGGCTCCCTCCGCGGGCTCGGCCAGGCGCCCAGGCCGCCAGGGCGCGAGGGCGGCGCGGCACCGGCGCTGGGCTGGCCACCAGGCCGCCAGGATTATGTTTTCATGAGAGTCTTGATATTTCAATTTTTATATGAAATTTCTGGCTTCGTGGTGAATTGACCTGTAACTCTTGAATGGGAGTGTTGAGTTCCCAGTTGTCCTATTGTAATTAACTGGTTAATTACAATCTTTCAGGTGCATCCAGAAGGCAAATACGTTGTAGATCTTGATAAAAGTATCGACATTACGAAGATCACGCCTTCAACAAGAGTTGCTCTTAAAAATGACAGCTATATGCTTCATCTTATCCTGCCCAGCAAAGTCGATCCGTTGGTTAATCTTATGAAGGTTGAGAAGGTTCCTGATTCTACCTATGATATGATTGGTGGTCTTGATCAGCAAATTAAAGAGATCAAAGAGGTTTGTAAAGAACTTAATGCACAGTACATTTTGTTGTATTGTTACTTGTTAGCTCTCTGGCTTAACAACTCAATTTTCAGGTGATTGAGCTTCCCATTAAGCATCCTGAGCTGTTTGAGAGTCTTGGAATTGCCCAACCAAAGGTTAGAGCAACTCCAGCAGGAGCCCTCAAATCAGAGCCCCTACTTTTGATTTGAGGGCTCCCCCTACTTTTGAGGGCCCTGTTTTTTGAGTTGAACTCTAGCAGAAGCCCTCAAATTCATTGCAACTGAGAATGACATGTAGGACCCACTCCTCCTCTCCTCCACCCGCGCCTCCTCCTCTCCTCTCCGCCGCCGCGCTCCTCCTCTCCTCTCAGCCGCTGCGCCTCCTTCTCTCCTCCACCCGTGCCCACCGCTCGGCGCCACCACTCTCCACCTTCTCTGACCGCTACGCCTCCGGATCCTCCTCCGCGCCACCACTTCTCCGCGGACGGCACCACCACAACGAGGCGGTGGACGAGCCGAGGCGCCGGGCAGAGGCATCGGGCGCGGCGACGAGCGAGCGCCGGGCGGAGGCGTCGGGCGAGCGGAGGCGTCGGGCGAGCCGAGGCGCCGGGCGGAGGAGCCGAGGAAGCGGAGGAGGCGGGGGGCGAGCAGAAGCCGGGAGGCGGGGCGGGGGATTTTTCACCGGGCGCGGGGAAAAACGGAAAATGAGAGCCAGAGTAGGGGGCCCTTGGGAATGAGGGCTTGAAGGCCTCATTTGAGAGACCTCCTATTTTTGAGAGCCAAGTAGGGGGTCTGCTGGAGTTCAATTTTTTGCTCTGACTCTCAAATATGAGGTTTAAGGGCTCAAGTAGGGGGCCTGCTGGAGTTGCTCTTAGAACTTGTTTACCAGTTTGCACTTTGTTTGACATCAGTTGAGTGGAGTCATCATTCAGTGGAAAATATTAACCCCTCCTTTTTCAGGGTGTCCTCCTTTATGGGCCTCCGGGTACAGGAAAAACATTACTTGCTCGTGCAGTTGCTCATCACACGGACTGCACCTTCATTAGGGTGTTAGGTTCCGAGTTGGTTCAAACTTATTTGTTGAATTTAAGGTATTATGAGATCTTTTAGATATATTATGTTTTTTACCGAACCGTTTACCGAATTTTTGTATTAGATTATACCACATTGGATAATAATTTTTTAGTTATGCATACCCTGAATTCAAATTCTGGGTCCGCCACTGCTACTAGGAGGTAGAACTGCAATGAACCGATTAATGTACGAACTAGATGGCATCGGAGACTGCAGCAGTACTTCAACAAGGACCTGGCGAAGATTAAGATGACGATTAGATCAATACTCCTCTAACTGTAATCAAAAGGTTCTAATTAATCTACTTCTACATTTAAGTAATGTAGGTCACTCAAATGTGCCAACACATTAAGGCCCTGTTTGGTATAGCTTCACCAACAGCTTCATGAGCTGTTGTGAACTGTTTTTTTGCCAAACACCCTTTTTGCAAACAGCTTCATGGATGAAGTTTCTTAAATCATGCTCTCACAAGGGAATGGTGTGGGGTGAAGCTGAAAATAGTAGCTTTTCACAGCTCTCTTCCTCAGGCTCGCAGTTCTAGGAACCCACTGCCCTTGTAGTTGACAGAAATTACAGCACTTTGTCACTGGGTCCCCACACCTGTTTCCTCTCCTCCTGTTCGCACTTCTCTACCGTTCGCACTGATTTTAATTATTTTATTAGTTTAATTTTTTAATTCATACTCATTCAAATATATTATTTTTTAATTCATATGACCATATACAAAACATACAACTCCAAATGTTAGAACAAGTCAGGTAGACAGGGGCATCTTGGACAATTGCCCTCTCTCCGCCATGCATGAAGCTGTTGGTGAAGCTGTTTTGCCAAACAGTTTTCCAAAACAGCTTTAGCTTCACCGGTGAAGCTGCTCGTGAAGCTGAAACAAAAAAACAGCTTCACTAGTGAAGCTGAGCTGTGCCAAACGGGACCTAAGTAATGTAGGTCGCGCTGAAAGTCTAATTTATAAGGCTATTACGTAGTAAAGGGTCAGCTCCATTGGTTCCTCCAATTCCAGCTCAGTAGTATTAGTTGGAGTGCCAAGATAAGCCATCGCAGTAGCATTATTTAGTGTGAATGAGTAAAGTAATTGTAGCGTTTTGCATGAGCAATTATTAATTAAACTCGACTTGAACGACCGAAATTGAAGTAAGGTGCAGCGCTAGGTACCAGATGGAGACTCTCGTTTTTCTCTGTACGTAGAAGCATGGAAGGCACCGGAAGGATTAGTACAAGGCTTATGCATCGAGATGCAAAAAAAAAAAGAAGAGAGAGACTTGACAACAACAAATACTTAGAGCAAGGCTAATGGATACGCCCGCTCGCCGGCTGCAAGAAGCGCCATGTCACCCGAGCTACCCAGCCGTAGTGGCGGACCCCACCAATATTTAATCCTTAGCTGTTACGTGGAAGAATGTGATTGAGGGAAGAGTAGCCACAGTACATTTCGCCCGCTTTTTACCGGCGTCTCAGACGTCGCCCGCTTTCTTCTCTCCTGCTTTCTCGCTCTCCCACGTCAGATTTCGCCGGCTTATAATACTTGCTCTTAGAATAACAGCGTAGATGGGACTTGTTTTTTGTCTTCGGTTGCGCTGTTGCGCTTACGTTCTGCTGTGGCTATGAGGCAGCGGAATATCGTAGAAATATGGTGTACCCTCGATTTGATGCTACCTGACTGGTTTTCAGCGATTGAACATCACCCTGCTATCGTGTGCAGCGTGCAGGTCCTCAGCTAGTTCTATCCTGTTGAAGTCAAACGCCACTTTGCAAAGGATAGATGCCAACCCATTAATTAATGTAGGCAACGACATAGTATTATGGTCACCGTCTACCCTACACCATGTACTCCGGCCATTGGTTCTTTGAATTCCTACTCAGCAGTCGAAGCAGCATTATTTTTGTACGAATAAACAAATTAGCGAGCAATGGTATGGTAGGTACCGGATGGGCATAAAATATCTGAATAACCCACGCGAGAAGTAAAAAATAGATCCCCGGCACCCAAACTCCATCGGGCGCAATATAAAGGTCAGGCCTACCATCTTGTTTGCGCCACCTTGGAGAACATATCACCCATTGAGCGAGCATCCTAGGCATTGAGAGGCGCGAGTACGAGCAGGAGCCATGGCAGAAGTACTCGGGGGCATGCTTGCCTCTGCCGTCCTCAAGGTGGTGACCCAACAGATCGGCTCCGCCATCGGAGGCCAGATTAAGCTGCAGAAGAATTTCAATGATGACCTGCAGGAGATGAAGGACACGCTGGAATCGGTGGAGGCGGTGCTGGAGGAAGCCGAGAGGCGGTCGATCAAGGAGAAGCCGGTGCAGCTGTGGCTAAAGCGTCTCAAGAACGCCGTGTGTGACATCCCCGACATGATCCACAAGTTCGAAGCCGACACCCAACCGCCTGCACGGAAGGTATCTATGCAGCATGCGCTTCACAAAACCTCATTCTTGTTGCTACCAGTGCTTGCCCTGAAACTGGATTTGATTTTTTTTTTTTTGGAAACGGGAAAACTGGAATTGAATGTAATGTGCTTTCCGGTAAAACAGCATACTATGTCTTATTTCTGTTTGGGACTAAGAGGGGAAGGTGTTAATGTGTCATTCCAGAAGATTTAGATTGCGAAAAATGCACAACATTTTCCAACCTACTGACAATTAAAATGAAATCTCTTGCAGTTGGCAGATAGGATCCCCTGTCTCACAGTTGTTCCCAAGATTTGCATGGCTTATAAGATGAAGAAAATGAGAGAGGAACTGGAGAAAATCACAAAACAACACAAGGATTTCAGTTTCACCGGAGGCAGTAGCTCTAATCTGCAGCAAGCTACTGGTATACGGGAAACATCATCGAATGTGGAAGAAGCACTGATCATAGGGAGGACTGAAGACAAGCAGAAAATAATGGCTTCTTTATCTAGGAGCACCACACAAGAGATCACTATCCTTCCCATATATGGCATTGGAGGCATCGGCAAGACAACGTTGGCACAATTGGTTTTCAATGATACCCAATTTAAAGACTACTCTCGGGTGTGGGTCTATGTGTCCAGGACGTTTGACTTGAATAAAATCAGCAACTCTATAGTTTCACAAGTATCAGAAGAGCAGAGCCAGATGACTGAAAAGGAGATGATTCAAAAACGCCTTGGAAAGGTACTTGCTGGAAAGAAGATTCTTATCGTTTTAGATGACCTATGGGAGAAGGATCCATCTAAATTAAATGAGCTGAAGTCTATGCTAAAGGTTCGAGAGGGTGGCGAGGTGGTTGTCATAATAACCACACGCGATGAAGGGATCGCAAAGAAAATTCGCACCGTTGAGCCATACAAGATACATCCCTTGACAAATGACATGTGCTGGACTATCATAAAACATAAAAGTGCCTTTGATGATAAGCCTTACAAAGACCAGTTGGAGCTGATAGGAAGGGAGATTGCAAGGAAGTGTGGAGGTGTGGCATTAGCTGCACAATCCATTGGGTATATATTGCAAACTAGGACGTCTGATGAATGGGAGTCGGTGAAAAACAGTGAAATCTGGAATGTACTTGCTTTACAAGATGAATCTTCACCTCATCACGTGCCTGCATCGTTGATGCTAAGCTACAGCAGTATGCCTCCGTACTTGAAGTTATGCTTTGCCTATTGTGCAATCTTTCCAAAAGGACACAATATAGTTAAAGATGATCTAATTCACCAATGGATCTCTCTTGGTTTCATCGAGCCAGCGAAAATATTCTCCACTAGGCAGCTTGGTGAGAATTACGTTAGTCATCTTTTGGGGATGTCCTTCCTTCAACATTCAAAGTCACCATCGGTGAGTGAGCGCATACCTCTACGATTGAACAGTTTTGTTATCTTGAACATATTGTAGTGCAACTCACATAGCGTATATTTTCATATGATGCTAAGAACACAAGCATTACATTGTATTAAGGTAACAACATAACATAAAGTTGTGAGTTACAACATACTACCTTTGTTTTCAAATAAATGATGTTTCAGAAACTGATACATCCTTCAAACACATATTTGGCCATTATTTTATATTATAGTATGTTAGTACAAAGAAAAATAAATAATAGTAAAGAAGTATGTTGATTGGTAGTGGTAAGAAGTACAGCGTAGCTGAAAATCGTACTAAATGTACACCCTCGCCCCCCCCCCCCCCCCCCCCAACAAACAACACAATTTAGAAAATGATGTCCTGCCTATGATGAAGTAAGGTCAACTAGATTGTATAAATGAATATATTTATTACCACTTTCATGTATAGGAATGACAACACGTAAATTGAACTAGCTAGCACAGTAATATCTTTGATAACGATTCACGTTGGAGTTTTTGTTACAAATCCATTGGAAAAGTATCATTACTTTTCTAAATACAAACAAACAGTGTGCATTTTCCAATATTAACAACATCCACTTCTTTAGCCACCTATTATTTTTCCTAGTTGATATTTGTGATTGCAATATAAGTTATATCCCTATGTTAGATAACACAGAAGCATGCATTATTTCTCTTTCATTGGCAATGGGGGGATCTATCGTAGATCAATATTAAGTAGTAGAATTAGTCAATCTCACAGTTCAAGTACAAGAACGAAGGGCGCTAAGCATCTAACAAAATTTAACTGGTCTGATCGCCAACTTTGAAATGGTAAAAAGCAGGCATTAAAGGAGTGCAAGTCAAGTTATATCGAAGTCTAACCTCTATAGAAAACACTTAATACCGCCGATAAACATAAGCACAACAAAGGGGAGGAGGAGTCAACTACAAATTCGTGAAGCACAACCTAAAAAAGAGTATAAAAAATTATTGCTCTTTCGCAACCCGAACTTTTTGGCCCTTAAATTCGTAACCTTGACATAAGTCTAGTTCTCAAAAGTGCAAAGAATGAGAGTTGTTGAAACTGGAATGTTGAAAGATTATTCAGCCAACATAACCATGATGAGCCACAATAATACTAGTAGCTTTATCTTTATCTTTGCATGGATGATCCTATAGACCTAGGCCCAATTAGGAAATGGCGAACATTGCACATGTGTACTATTGGTTGGATTAGTCCTGTATAGAGGGCTTATAGTGAGAGTAGTAGCATACAGTACCTAATTAATGGACCAATTGTAGTAACTACGAGTTAACCGTTTTGAGGGAAGGACTTAAGCTAGCCCAAACAAGTTGCCACATGTACATAACTGTGCCTAGTGTGGGGATTGGGCATTAGTGAGTTTTGGGCCCTATATGTGACAGATGGTATTAGTGCATTAGTCCCTACTGCACATGTGGACCTGTTTGTTGGTACACATGGTAAGTTAAATATACTTCTTGGCATCTAAAGTATATGCAATGTGTTGCCAAAGTCGTTATCCCTTTAAGAGGGTAACACAGTGGCCCAATTTGGAAATGACCTAGGTGAGTGTATACTCGACTCAATTTTTTTTGGAAGTGGTCCATGTGACCCATGTGTAGTAAGTTTGGAATAATCCCATGTCGTGGGATTAGATCGAGGTGTTCATGTATCTTGAGGACGCCCCCTCTCGGGGATGAATGGCTATGTGAAAAAAATCCAATCTGAAGACATCATTTTGAAATATTTCTCAATTGAAAAACAAATGATTCAAACAAAAAAGATCGATTTTGAAAAAAAAAACCGAAAAACTTTCAACTCAGGATAGAATCAATTTAAAAAACAATTGGAAAAATCAATTAAACAATACTGGTTGGAGGCAACAGTGGATCTAGTAGTGTGCGGCGGCGCAGGGTCATTAGTGGGTCGTGAGTTGGTAGCGATGACAAGAAGTAGTGATGGTGGAGTTGATCGAGTCAAGCCGGCGTGAGCATCACGGGGGAGGGCCATCGTGTTCAATGGTGAAGGAGAAGGGGGAAAGGAGCCGCAGGCCGTCTAGATCCAGTGGCTCCCCTTTTCCAGTAACAGGAGGAGTGGCAGTAGCGACATCAATCAAAGTGCACTGACGGGGAAGGGGAAAAGGGGACCGCCTCTACTTCACTTGAGCGGTGGCGGTGGCGAACTACGAAGAGGGGTAAGGGAAGGAGCTGCTGAACTGTGGTGCGGTGACGGCGAGTGGATGCACGCAACAGGAGGAAGAAAGTGAATAAGAGAGAGTTGGGTGCGTGAAGTGGCAGGAGAAAGGGGGAAACGAACTCACACATACATCACTACACGACAAAAATTGGGATCAGACAACCAGGATCACTTGTTTCGTGGATCAGATGGTTCTGGATGGCGTCCGTGAGATGGGGAAGTGAAGGGCTCCTTTAAACTAGCGATTTCATATACTGTGTCTAGTCTAGCCTGTACTACCTGGTGGCTCAAAAGTTGTAACTCCAAGTTAATTATTTTGTGTGAAGTGAGGATGAAAATACAAGCAAGTTGCTACAAATTTGTAGGTATATTCGAAGTGGAGGTTGGCCTTCATTAGATTTGTCTCTAGGGTGTTACATAATCCGCATCATCCTTGCAAAAGCAAACATTCTTTGTTTCTTAGAAGCCCAAGTGGCCTTACTCTTACGTGCCAGCTAATTATTTTTTGACTTCGGAGATCTATGTGACATTTCGGATCAACAAGATTAAGGAACTTGGGTGTAGTTTTCACCTTTTTTTAGCTTGCTAGTGCATTGTTGGGCCTCTTTACATATTATCACATATTTAAGGGAAAAAATATAATATAAGATGTCAGGAGGCTCTAGTGTGAAATAAAATTGAGTTACAAAAAACTAGCTGGCATACCTAAAAACCAAGGTTGTCATTATCAAGATCCATATTATAGGATGTGATCCCATGAAACCATTCCAGTCTTGCATATATATACTATCACAATTATGTGGTACCATATAAAATGGTAATCCACACGCCATTTTTAGAATTACATTTAAGGCTCAATCCTACCATGATTTTAGGATTCGATCTTATAATCGCAATCCTACCAACACAAAAATGATCGTACATAAGATTGACAAGTGGTACACATGTATTGTGACAATCTTATTTCAATGGAAAAGATAAAATGTAATCATTAGTAAAACAAGACCGATTGCCCATACAAGCTAATTTCTAGTTATTTTTTTTTTCAAATTTAACCTAGATATCTTGATTGTATTCAAAGTTTAAATATTTTCTACTCTTTCCATTCTCCTTTACTTATCTTTTTAGACATTGATACAATTTCCAATACACACCACTGACCACTAATTTTTTTTGTAATTAGTTGTTTGTTAAATTTATTAAAAATATGCTGATAGGAAAATACTTATGAAAAAATATATTAAAAACTTTTTATGTGATAAATTTAAATAGTTTTGTGTAGATTAATGGTCAAAAGTTTTAACATTCTAAGTGCATGAATTCATGACATCCATGACATCTATGTAAGCATGGCATCATACTATTTTTTTTTATAAAATCTCTCATGGTTATCATAATTCAAATTTGTTTTTATAAAATCCTCTTGATTAATTAAAGAGTTCTAGGATGCTTTTTCCTTTCTTGGACGGCAACTTCTTAGTTTCGTGGTTAGAATTGATAACACACTTGAATTTGTTATACAACCCTTGTGCCTACGATCGAAAAATATAGTTGTTGTATCTCTTTAATTTCCCCTTGAGAGAATTTATAGGATGTTTTCTATAGTACTTTGCATTTATACCGATTTGTATGATTCCTTCACAAGCATCAATTCCATATACATACACACATACATGGGCCACATGAACTAGGCCAGTATGAAGCCTATATACCCAACACTCTCTCTCAAGATGAGCGATAAATATCTATCATCCCCATGTTGTCACATGCTGACAAACACTCCATAGTTCCCAATCCCTTGGTTAGACAATTGACTATTTGTTCTTCGAAGGTTATATGACTCAGTTTCAAGATACTTTCATCAAGTCTCTCTTAGATGAAGAACCGATCTATCTCCACATATTTTCGTTCGGTCATGCTGAACTGAATTATTTGCAATGTTGATTGCTGACTTGTTGTCACACCAAAGCTTTAACAGTCCATCTGTTAGTAACCTCAACTCCAATAGAAGACCTCTCACCCATAGCAGTTCACATAAACACATTGCTATGGATCTATATTCTGCCTCAGCAGTTGATCGGGACACCACTGATTGCTTCTTACTCCTCCAAGATACTAAATTTCCCCTCACAATGACACAGTTCCCTGATGTTGATCTCCTATCATCAAGGCAGTTAACCCAATCAGCATCATAATAGCCATCAACATCCAGGTGATCATTTCTTTTGAACCATGAACCTTTTCCAGGACTTCCCTTTAGATATCATAGGATTCGATGAGCTGCTTCCAGATATCCACTCGTAGGATCATGCATATAGCGGCTTACAACACTCACTGCATAGGAAATGTCTGGCCTTGTGTGACACAAGTAAATAAGATGACCAACAAGCCTCTGGTATCTCT
Organism: Dendrocalamus latiflorus; assembly: GCA_017311315.1. Classification (NCBI taxonomy): domain Eukaryota; kingdom Viridiplantae; phylum Streptophyta; class Magnoliopsida; order Poales; family Poaceae; genus Dendrocalamus; species Dendrocalamus latiflorus. The sequence goes on from JACBGG010000343.1 coordinate 29,114, forward strand.
CCTTGTCAACTGGATCTCTTGACTGAGCACATAGCTTATGGTCTTGATCAATTGGGGTCATAGCAGCTCAGCATTCAAGCATTCCTGTATCACTGAGAAGATCCAAGACATACTTCCACTGTGAGAAAACTACCTTTAGAGGACCTCACAATTTCAATACCCAAGAAGTACCTCAGCTGGTCTAGATTCTTAACCTCAAACTCCTTGCTCAGTCTTTTCTTCAGTTGTGACATCTCGACAACATCATCTCCTATAATGATGATGTCATCCACATATACTGCAAGAATTGTGGTGTGACCCCCTCAGTGATGATAGAACACAGTGTGATCCCCGTTACACTGCCTGTAGCCCATACTACACATAGCACGATGGAATCGATCAAACCATGCTCTCGGAGATTGTTTAAACCCATACAATGACTTCCTCAACCTACACACTTTCTCCTTAGTCTGAGGTGTACTACATCCAGGTGGAATCTCCATGTAAACCTCTTCCTGAAGATCACCATGTAAGAATACATTCTTCACATCAAGTTGATACAAAGGCCAATTATGATTTTCTGCACAGGATATCAACGTTCTCACTGTACTCATTTTTGCCACCGGTGGAAAGGTCTCATCATAGTCAATTCCATAGTTTTGACTATAGCCATTTACAATGAGCCTAGCCTTGTATCTTTCAATCTTTCTACTTGGGTCTTGCTTCACTATGTAGACCCACTTGCAACTTAATCACATTCTTCCCCATTGGGAGAGGTACAAGCTCCCAAGTTTTATTCTTCTCTAGAGCTGCCAATTCCTCCAACATGGCCTCACACAACTTGGAATCTTGCTTCACGGCTCTCCAATTAGTTGGCACTAGCACAGACTAGTAGTGAAGCAATAAAGGCTTTCTACTCTAGGTGAATGGAGATTCATATGATACATAGTTCGCCTGCATCATGCTCGAAACCATAATCTTAGAGGAGGTTTCCCTACCCTAGCTCACGTGGTTCCTTTCTCAAGGCAATAGGCAGATCCATGGAATCATTTGTAGCGCATGGCTCATCATTAGGATAAGTCAATGCCTTCAATAAGTCGCTGGAGCTTGTTGCTGTCTCCGTGAATACACTCTTAGGCTTCCTTCTTCATTGACCCTTCGCCACCTACTATCAGTACCTTCAACAGTCGCTGGAACCTGTTGTTGCCTCCGTGAATACACTCTTAGACTTTCTTCCTCATTGACCCTTCACCTATTTCCCCCTATAGGACATGGAATTGAACCAACTACAACCTCTCAGTTGCTCACCTTCCTTAGTTCTTGAAGCTTCAAGCTCCCTCTCTCGACTAGCATCACCCATGCTAGGAGAGTCAAGGTCAAACAGAGAACTCAAATCAGTTCTCTTTCCATAGAAGGGCTCTGACTCCTTGAAAGTCACATCCATACTCACAAATGTGCGTCGCTCAGAAGGACTTCAACACTTATATCCTTTCTATCTAGAAGAGTATCCTATGAAGATACACTTAACTGCCTGAGGATCTGGCTTTCCCTACCGAGGGTTTGTGGTCTTGAACTGAAGCATGTGCATCCAATACCTTTGGAGGGATGATGAACTCATTTTTTTTCCTTTCAACATCTCACATGGAGTCTTCATTCCAAGTACTCTTGATGGCATACGATTAATAAGATATGTTGCAGTCATAACTTCTTTACTCCTAAAGAAATTTAGGCACATTCATCAGTATACATGAGTGACCGGGCTACCTCCAAGAGATGATGATTTTTCCTTTCCTGGCACTCCATTCTAGGGGGTGTATCTGGATAGGAGGTTTGATGTAAAATTCCTTCAGCTGATAAGAAATAATCAAACTCCTTATTCACATACTTTGTTCCATTATCTGTTCTTGTAATCTAGACATGGGTATTGAATTAATTCTTGACATACGCATAGAAGTCCTGGAAACATTTGAGCACTTCTATTTTATGTCTCATAAGATAAATCTAAGTCATACAAGTGTGGCAATCAATAAAGGTAAAAAAATATTTCATGCCACTAACAGAGACAATAGGAGATGTCCATACATCAGAATGCACAAAAACAATTAAGGGAGACACATTGCGAAGTCCCTTGCTTCACATATGAGGATCTAATGTGCTTTCCAAACTCACATGCATCACATATTAGTTTACTCCAGTTTACTTTGTTCATTACATCAGGAAATACTTTACTCATAGTTTTAAAAGATATATGGCCCAGCCTACAATGCATAAGCATCACCCTAGCCTGCTCTTCACTTAACGTTGCAACTAAAGCAATGCATAGCTCAACATCATCTTTCCTTGGATCCAGGTACCACAACCCATTATTCCTGATGCCAGTCCTAAGATTTCTAGCATTGTCTCTCGTGAACAAGACAAGTTTCTTAATCAAATATAATCTTACAATCCAAATGATCAATCAATGAACTTACTGAGAGAAATTAACTTGAAAGGAGGGAGCATGTAAAACTGATGATAGTGTAACAGAGGGATTGTATTGGACAACACCAACACCTTTAATGGGATGGGATGTTCCATCAGCCGTTTAGACCGTTTTCATGTATGTGGGAGAGAATGGAGTATATGATTTAAATTCATCCAACATACCAGTAACATGTGTTGATGCACTTAAATCTATAATTCATTTACCTGGACTGGAGTGAGCCAGATTAGCAGAAGTGCTAGATACAATCGCAGTCCTTCCATTTTTGTTTCCTAAATTTTCAACCTTTTTCCTTAGCTGCCTCAGCTCCTTTAGTTCTGCAACTGAGATCTCTACACGTTCAGGCGACTCGTCTCCAGTCACTGCAAAGTTTGCCTTGTAGTTACTCTTGTCCCCCTTTATTCCACCTCCTTTCTATCCACCCTTAACATAGACCCTGATCTTTACCCTGATTAGGCTTGCAGGGAATGGGGATAGTTATGGCTGAGATGGCCCTTCTCACCACAATTGAAACAATCTCCTATTTTCAGTTATTGAAAAGACAGGACGAGCAACTGACTAATGTAGTGCTTGTCAGTCACGTTTAATCTTATCTCTTCTTGTACAATAGCACCAATTGCTTCCTCCTAGTGTAGGGAGAGTAGGCTGATGAAAAATAGTAACTCGCATTACATCAAATCTTGGATTTAGCCCCTTCAGAAATTCAATCACCCGCCTGCAGTTTAATCTACTTCTTAACAGTGGATATTCAATCTACATGAGGTAACTCAAGAGGATCATAATGATCTAGATAAACCCACAATCGCTGTAGCTTAGCAACATACTCCATCACAAGGCTCTCCCCCTATTTTAGATCACTAATTCTTTCTTGTGTTTCAACCATCAGCATTACATTCCCTTCTCCCGAGTACAACTTCAACAAAGTTTTCCATACCTCAACCGCATTTGAGATGGTTTCAACAGTTGCTGCAATAGTCGGAGGCACTGAACTTAACAGCCATGCCACCACCAATAAGTTGGTAACACTCCAAGTTCGTCATTCTACACCCGTCTCATTCGCCAGCTAAGTTGATTCTCCTTTAACAAAGCTCTTTAGCCCTTTTGTCCTCAAGATCAACAATGCCCTTCATGACTATCTCAAGTAATTTCTCACACCTTCCAACTTAATATCATTCGGCATCAATTCTATTTTTTGCACCATCTTAGCATGAGGAACAACTGCCCTACCTGAGGACGATGCCCACCTGTCTTCTCTATGAGAAGTTATGACAGCTTCTCGAGCGCATACTGCAGTCCTTGATTCTCCTCAATCTCTTGATTTCCACCCTAAGAACTCACCTCCATTTCTACATGAGAAAAATAGTGGCACGGGAATTGCAATTCACCTCAAGTTTGAAGCAATCAGCATAATTCAGGCTTGGACTTCCAACTCCAATCCAGTAGCCACACTGACACCTCACTTGAAAGTTGCCAGCTCCTTGCTTCCTCCGAAGCTGCCGCCGGCTCCACCTCAAAGCCATGTTGGCTCCTTGCATCCTCTGAAGCTATCGCCGGCTCCTCCACCTCAAAGCCACATCCGGCAAAGGGGGGACACACACACCCACGCGCAAGATGCAGCCAGCTTCCCACAGAGCAGAGAAGCCCATGCCCACCAAGGAAGCCAAGAGTCAACTGCCTCCTCTTGCTCCCCTACAGCAGCTGGTGCTCCCGAATCCGGTGCCTCATGGCCCTCCTCCTCGAACATAGCCGCCTCGCCCTCGTCCTTGGCCGTGGACATGACCTCCACCTACCGGATGCAGCGGTGGTCGGCGCGGATCGTCCTCCTACGGTAGCAGCTCCTCCTCCTGCTCCCGCAACACTAACTTGGGCACCACCACCGAATCTGCCTCCGCCATGCCTCTCTTGCCTACACCCCTTCGCCCCGACCGTACCTCCGAGCTCCTCACCAAGCCCACACTCCCGACGCCACTATTTGCTGCCACCAGGGTTAGGGCGCCAAAGTTGGCTTTGATACCATGTAGTACTTTGCATTTGTATCAATTCATATGATTCCTTCACATACATCAGTTCTATATACATACACACATACATGGGCCGGGCCAGTACGAAGCCTATATACCCAACATTTTCTTTTTCCCCCTCTTGGATGGTAGCTTCTTAGGCTTGTGCAGCGTGTAAAGAGGGTGGCGTACACACGCTTTGGCCTTTTTGGGTAAAAATGTCAAGAGATGTGATTTTGGGGTCTATCTTTTTATTTGTTTCGTTAAGTATATCTTACTTTAAGATTCTTTTTTATCTTTTTATTTAAATAGGTTATCTATTAACATCCAGTGGTTATGATTTATGATCATAATTAGGGTCCACTAAATTGATAGCTAGATGTTTTTTATGAGAATTTCTAGTATAAATCTCTTCTTTTTAATAACACCCAATGTCCACTATAGTTCATCTTTAATTGGTGTCCACCAGATTGATGGCCACATGTTTTGCTTTTTTTGTAAGAATTTTTGACATACTTATCTTTTTTTCTTAGTAGCTATTAAACACCTATCATCGACTTGTAATTGTTATTTCTGTTTTCCTCTTGATTAATTAGATAATTTCTAGGATGCTTACCTTTTCTCTCTTGGACGACAGCTTCTTAGGACGCTTATTTCTCATGCCTACGATCAGGAAATATAGTTGTATTTTTCCTCTCTAGAGAATATTTTTAGGATGTTTGTTTTCCTTTTTTGCCCTTTTAGACGGCTGCTTCTTAGGCTCGTGCAGCATGTGCAGTGTGTAAAGGGGAGGGCGTATACACAAGGAGACGTGGTTTTGGTCCTTTTGAGTACACACGGCACGAGACATGATTTTGGGGTCTATCTTTTTATTTGTTTCCTTAAGTATATCTTATCTTAAATTTCTTTTTTATATTTTAATTTAAATATGTTACCTATTAATATCTAGTGGTTATGATTTATGATCATAATTAGGATCCATTGGATTGACGGCTAGATATTTTTTTTAGGATTTCTAGTACATATCTCTCTTTTTTTAATAACAACCAATGGCCACTGCAGTTCATCTTTAATTATGGTCCACCAGATTGATGGCTAAATGTTTTACTTTTTGTGATAATTTGTAGCACATTTATCTTTTTTTCTTAGCAGCTATCAAACACCCGTCATCATATTTTAGTATATAATAATAGATAGATAGATGGATGGATATGTAGCATTTATTCTTTTTTCCCTAAAAGTTAAAACATGCCATCAGTTTTCATTATAAAATGTTTGGAATTCAGAAACCTGACACTATTAGGTGATTTTTCTGCAGTCTGATGGAATGCTTTGCGAAGATGTTACATTGTTCACCATGCATGACCTGGTGCATGACCTCGCAAGATCGGTCATGGCCGATGAAGTTCTGGATGCTAGTAAAAACGGCAGTATTGGGGGAAGCAGCTGCCGCTATGCATTGCTCACAGACTGCAGCAAGCCATTGAGCTTATCTGTGACTTCTCCTGCCAAGATTAGGGCGCTATTTTTTCTGGATTGTAGTGAGATTGAGCTTCTTGATGCTGCACTTTCATCAGCTAACCACGTGCGAGTCTTGGATTTAAGTGGATGTAAAATACGGAAGCTGCCATGCTCTATTGCTCGATTAAAGCAGTTGAGGTATCTGAATGCTCCACGGATCCATGACGAGTCATTTCCCGAGTGTATCACCAAGCTTTCAAAATTAAATTACCTGAACCTGCATGGATCTCGTGGAATCTCAACTCTACCAGAATCTATTGGTAAAATGGAAGGTCTGACACATCTTGATTTATCAGGTTGTCGGAGAATACAAAAGCTCCCTAAATCATTTGTCAATCTCAAAGATATGGTACATCTGGATTTATCACGCTGTTATCGTGTTGAAGGTGTACCGGAAGCTTTGGGTGGCCTTACCGAACTCCAACATTTGAATTTATCCAATAGTGGAGTTGAGTCACTTCCCGAGTGTATCACCAAGCTCTCAAAATTAAATTACCTGAACCTGCGTGAATCTAATGGAATCTCAACTCTGCCAGAATCTATTGGTGAATTAGAAGGTCTAAAGCATCTTGATTTATCAGGTTGTTGGAGAATAAAAAAGCTCCCAAAATCATTTGTCAAGCTCAAAGATATGGTACATCTGGATTTATCAAACTGCAATATAGTGGAAGACATACCGGAAGCTTTGGGTGGCCTTACCAAACTCCAATATTTGAATTTATCACATCATGATATGAAACACCAGAGCTATTGTGAAGGTGAGCAGCATCTCAAAGGGCTGCCGGAAGTCATTGACAGCCTAACCGAACTCCGGTACTTAAATCTATCGTTGTGCATGTATTTAATCTTTGATAGCTCATCATTAGAAGAAGTTGGCAGTTTCATTGCCCGTATCAGTACCCTTTCCAATCTAGAGCATCTGGACTTGTCTTATAATGATGGTCTTGTTCGTATACCTGAAAGTATTGGCAGCCTCAAGAAGCTACGTACAATGGACCTCTCGGGCTGCAGAGGACTAAAGAGGCTTCCAGAAAGTATGGCTAAAATGGGTCTGAAGGCTCTACATGTGAAGGGCTGCGACAGATTGGATGCATCCACGCTCTCTCGATTCACCTTTTTTGCCTTGCTGCCACACTTTGTGGTGCATGCTAGTGATGGTGAATCTAGAAGCAATCTTGTCCTGCTTCAGCATGCAAATCCTGATGAGCTAAAGATAAGTAGACTTGAAAATGTGAAGTCCGCACAAGAGGCGCAGAGTATAAAACTGAAGGAAAAACAAAGAATTAAACAACTGGAATTTGCGTGGACTAGAGACGCCGAGAGGTCTGTGGAGGACATGGAAGTATTGGGAGAGCTAGTGCTGCCAAGCACTTTAAAGTGGTTTAAGATACGAGGTTACAACAGTGTGAGCTTTCCAGCCTGGCTAATGGATATTAGACATTTTCTCCCTAATCTTTACGAAATAAAGATGGAGGATTTGCCCAACTGCAAGTGCCTACCACCACTTGGCCAAATACCAAACCTACGAAAGCTGTTACTTGCGGATATGCACGGCATCACAAAAATTGATGAGGGCTTCTACGGTGGCGCAAGAGCATTTCCTCGACTACGAAAGTTTGAATTACGCGGTATGAAGAGCCTGGAAGAGTGGAACACAACACACTCCAAAAGTGAGGAAGGTTCAAACGAGCTCATGTTTCCCGAGCTTCAGACGTTGGGAATATATAATTGCCCCATGCTGAGGAACATGAGGCAATTCACTTCACTACAAGAACTATTACTGTATAATTGCGGTGGATTGGATAAGTGGTGCCTTTCACGATCCATCCCTTTTGCCTTGCTGCCACACTTTGTGGTGCATGCTGGTGATGGTGAATCTAGAAGCAATCTTGTCCTGCTTCAGCATGCAAATCCTGATGAGCTGAAGATAAGTAGACTTGAAAATGTGAAGTCCGCACAAGAGGCGCAGAGTATAAAACTGAAGGAAAAACAAAGAATTAAAGAACTGGAATTTGTGTGGACTAGAGACGCCGAGAGGTCTGTGGAGGACATGGAAGTATTGGGAGAGCTAGTGCTGCCAAGCACTTTAAAGCAGTTTAAGATACGAGGTTACAACAGTGTGAGCTTTCCAGCCTGGCTAATGGATATTAGACATTTTCTCCCTAATCTTTACGAAATAAAGATGGAGGATTTGCCCAACTGCAAGTGCCTACCACCACTTGGCCAACTACCAAACCTACGAAAGCTGTTACTTGCGGATATGCACGGCATAACAAAAATTGATGAGGGCTTCTACGGTGGCGCAAGAGCATTTCCTCAACTGCGAGAGTTTGAATTACGCAGTATGAAGAGCCTGGAAGAGTGGAACACAACATACTCCAGTGGTGAGAAAGGTTCAAACGAGCTCATGTTCCCCAACCGTCGGCGTCGGGGGTTGAGAATAACTGATTTGCCCAACTGCAAGTGCCTACCACCACTTGGCCAACTACCAAACCTGCGAAAGTTGTTACTTGCGGATATGCACGGCATCACAAAAATTGATGAGGGCTTCTATGGTGGCACAAGAGCATTTCCTCGACTGCGAAAGTTTGAATTACACGGTATGAAGAGCCTGGAAAAGTGGAACACAACATACTCCAGTGGTGAGAAAGGTACAAACGAGCTCATGTTCCCCAACCTTGGGAGGTTGACAATTAATAATTGCCCCATGTTGAGGATGAAACCGCATCCGCCTAGAGCTGTGGAAGAGTGGATCATAGAGAGAAGTGATAATATGATATCATCATGGGGAGAGACCCATGCTTCCTCCTCCTCTGCTACAGTAAGTCTGGAGGTCAGATGCTGCGAGGTGCCTCTGCATCGGTGGAGGTTGCTTCGCCACCTCCCTACCCTCCGTGGACTAACTACCATTAATTGCAGTGATCTGACCGGCTCACCACAGATTGTTCGATACCTCTCCTCCCTCGAATCGCTGTCCCTAGAAGATCAGGACCCGGCAGAACTGCCGAAATGGTTGGGTGAGCTCACGTCTCTTAAACGCTTGCACATATCAAACTACCCGGATCTGAAGGATTTACAAGGGAACATGAGGCAACTCACTTCGCTAGAAGTACTAGAATTGTCCCAATGCAGAAGCATGGCATCTCTGCCGCCATGGTTAGGAGAACTCACCTCTCTCCAGGCACTGTGGATCAAGGAATGCAAGGGCATCAAATCTTTGCCGGACAGCATACAACAACTCACCAACCTCAAATTAAGTATTTCCTTTTGTCCTGAATTAAAGCGGTGGTGTGAATCAGAGGAGAACAAGAAGAAGCTGGCTCATATCAACGAAAAGGTATGTGCCCTCCCGAGCTACCTGCTGTATTGCTCTTATTTTTGCATTGACCACTTTTTTCATCATCTTACTATTAGAATCTATGCTGTTTGGCATTTCTTAGAGGATTCTTTCATGCAGAAGCATCTAGATTTTCATCTACTTTGCCTTGTAATTTTTTTTTCCTTTTTTTCATGTTGAAACAGGCAGGGCCGGGCCCATGGGCGTGCAGGCCGTGCGCCTGTACAGGGCCCCCCATCTTCCAGGGCCTCAAAAATCGCGTGCGTGGCGCTGCCGCTTCGTATTCTCGGCTCCGAGGCACCGCTGTCGTGCACGAGGAGACTGCGGAGACGGGAGACATTGCTGGCCGCCAAGGCGCCGAGAAGACTGGTTGATCCTGCTAAAGAAATCAACTACTCAGGCCATGAAGTGAATTATCCATCAGATCTCGGGAAACGTGCACTACAACAGCTTTCTGCGTGCTGCTATCTCGTCCAGGTGACGCGGATTTTCCCCCCCTTTTTTTATTTTTCACACGCAGGTTCGTATGGCGCTGGTCTTCACGGCTTTGATCGCCATGCACGGACATCCGTGCGGAAATTTTTTTTTGCCAGGACCAGAGAAGTAGATCCATTGCACGCAGAGTTCTTCGGTTGGGTAACATTTTTTTTCAGAAACTTCTGGGACTTTGCATTCGTGAATCGTGATTCGTCGTCGACTCGTCGTCCAGTGTAGGTATTCGTTTTTTTTCAATTCTAATTGTATTGTACTAATTAAATCCTTCGTATGAAAGTCTAGAACTGTTTGTATAATTTTAATTTTGTTCTTTTCATCTTTTGAAGCCATGTCTTCTGCAAATCGATTTAGAAAATATGAATCCGGTTCCCAAAAATGTAAGAAGAAACAAAGAATTGAGGAGTTAACTCAATGTCAGAAAGGAGCAATGGATAGATTTATTATAAAAGAATCACAAGTGTCTTCCGGTAATCAGGCACTTGATCAAGCTCCTGCACTTGATAGTAATATTGTAAATGATCCTAAAGATACATACATTATTTTGGCTATATTTGATACTTTGGTTTAGGCCTCGCTTAGAGCTTTGTACAGGGCCTCCAAATTTCACGGCACGGCCCTGGAAACAGGGCCTTGTAATTTCAATACATATGTATAGCAAGAAAAGTTGAATCAGAGGGAACAAATTTAACAAGCACCTGCTCCAAGAGAATTTGCCATTGTGTTTTTTTTCATGTGGAAACAGGGCCTTTTTTTCATGTTGAATCAGTGTAATGCATTAGCTAAGTAACATGCCTGGCATGTGACGTCTGAGCAGTATCTCTAGTAGGAGTTCCAAGAGAATTTGCCATTGTGTTTTTTATTAAGAAAAAGGAAAATTATTTGTGCAGAAAAATTTCTGAGTTGTTATTACTAACTACTACTTAATAGTGGCATTCCAAGTCTATTGCAGTCTAACAACTCAGTGTAAAATTGTGTAAATGAGACAAAAGCTAGTTAGTCGCAATGAATTGGGACATTTAGAAAACCATTTTTTTCTTCAATGTTTTATTTTCATAACTAATGCTAGTGACTAGAATTCTAGCTAAGGAAAGTTTTGACTACATCTATTTTGCAGTGTATTAACGGACATTATCTACCGAACACCAGACAGCAAAATCAAGGGCCTGAATGAGCTTACAAGAATTTATTGTGGCTAATTGAGTTTCATGGTTGGAAGAAGGATCATCAGGAGCAATGGAGATTTTAAGCTGTGGTGCATACTCTTGACTTGCACTGTTCGGCTTTGGCCAAGTTAGTTGCGATGTAACAACGAGAGCAAAACATAACATATGTTTTTGTTTGATACTCTAGTACAAGTGATGACTCAAATGCATTGCTCAGCATTAGCAACACTCTTTAGAATGTCTGATATTTGATAATTGCGGTGCAAAAGAGGTTTACTTCCATCCTATACATATCGTCATTCATAATCACTTAAAAAAAATAACAAAACAAGCATGAGTCTAAAGACTCAGCAAGCATGCGATAAAACAGTAACATTACTTTAGCAATTCAATCAATTCTATAACTGTGATCTGTAAATCAAATCCATAATTGTAAACTGTAAATTAATTTTATATCTGTGAACTGTAAATCATAAATCTCTGTAGTTGTATCACTCTCTGTCAATTTCATGCAATGCAATGCGATGTATCTGCAATTTCATAGCAGACTGTTCACCTGTTGATGAACCACTCAATTGTCCCATCCTCATTCATACGGACCTCAATCTCCACTCCTGTGGAGTTCCTACCAAGTAGGTCCTGTTTTCTATGTATGAGTACGCTGCATGATGCAACATACTTCCAATGTTGGTATTTAAATTATATGCAGCACTCATCAGGATATGATTACACATAATCATGTACATCGTCGTATAAGTATTGTAGATCATGGCATAGAAACATAAGTAGCAAGCATTCATCATACTTCACTATTCTATCTTGCACTTGTCTGTTAACCTAACGAACGATACGTGAACGGCACCAAATCCAAACCACTAGTACAAGCATCACTTAGCCTCAATACATTATAGCGATGCACGCATTCATACGAATATGATAGCCTCAATACATTATAGCGATGCACGCATTCATACGAATATGACATCAATTCTACCCGCAAAACCGACCGTTGACTTAAGTTTCATCGCGTATACTAAATCTCTCTTCTCAATGCTACTCGGCCAGATGACTTCTGCTGGCCATTCTTGATTTTCTCCTCCCCTTTCTTAATCTCCCTTTACATGGTTTTCTCAATTAATCTCTCTTTCTTCAATTAGTTTTACTAATTAACCGTACGTTAATTTAACCATCCACACTAATTAATCACTCTACCAAATTGCTACTGTGCAAACACGCATGCATGCACGCGGCACAACTTCTAGTCGCCTCTATGAGCTGCTGCTGCTTCCTATCAATGATAGGGTGAGGACGACGGCAGCCGCGACCAGAGGCGCGCGCGGGCGGCAGCGGCGCGTGGTTGCACGGGACGACGCCAGCAGCAGGGGGATGGGGACAGGAAGGCGAGGCGCGGCCGGAGGAGCGGCGGCGCTGGCGGCTGAGCGACGTCACCGCACGCGCAGGCGAGGGCGGCGTCGGCGTCGCAGCAAGGTCGACACGGGTGGAGGAGGAACGAACCGATTTGCCCTCCTCCTGTCTGATTGTTATGGGGAGGGGTGTCTTGGGCCGAGCTAGGCCGTAGCCGGTACATCCCCTTTGCTCACTCATTGGTCATTCTGATTATTTACTTGAAGTATCTCGATTCATTATTTACTAGAAGCAGCTGTTGCATTTCCCCAACCTTCAGATGTTGAGAGTATTTAACTGCCCCATGTTGAGGATGAAACCGCATCCGTCTAGAGCTGTGCAATCGAGCATAGAGAGAAGTGATAATATGATATCATAGGGAGACACATGCGTGCCTCCTCCTCCTTTGCTACAGTAACTAATCTGGAGGTCATATACTGCGAGGTGCCTCTGCATCAGTGGAGGTTACTTAACCGCCTCCCTGATCTATCATAAAATGCAGTGATCTGACCAGCTCGTCGGAGATCATTCGACACTTCTCCTCTCTCTCATCGCTGTCTCTAGAAGACAAGGACCAGGCAGAACTGACGAAATGGTTGGGTGAGCTCACGTCTCTTCAACAACTGGAGTTTGAAAGTGTCGAGACCCGAATATACAAATCCGGACTCTACTGTGTATTCCGCACTAGTCCAGGATCACGCTAGTGCACACAGCGCAAACAAAGACAAATATCATCCACATCACGATATTCTAAAGAAAATCCAAATTATATTAATAACCATCAGAGTACGACCTTATGGCCAAGCTTACAATTATTAGCCTGAAGGGCTTTAAAGAAACTAGCAGCGGAAAACCAAAATTAAGCGTAGTAGCCATTCGACATGCCCACAGGCAATCGACTGGGGAGCGAAGTCTTAATCCGTGAAGTCCTCGTAGTAGCCTCCTTCTAGCAACTCCTGCTGATCTGGTCCTTCCTCCTCAACTGAGCAACATGGGCATAAAGCCGTGAGTACATTGGTACTCAGCAAGTCGTTTGTAACAAATGAATGCAAATATAATATGCAAGGCTTACCAATGGAAGGCTAAAAGGTTAGTTTGCATAAAACGGCATTTGAAAATACAATAAATAGATTGAAGGCGCATTTGAAGTAAAACAATAATAAACAATAATCAAAGGAATTGAAGTAACCACTTATGAATCTCCCATCCATAAGCTAAACTAACCACTTATGGACCTCCCATCCACAAGTTAAATCAACAGTGAATTAACCATCCACTGTCCAAAACTTTTTAGAAATAACTATACCTCGTGTGAAATCACCGAGCATTGCCCATGACCGAGGACACGGCTATTCGAATAGTTTTACACTCTGCAGAGGTTGCACAACTGTACCCACACGATGTGATTATCCTCACGTTAAAGATCATCACAACAAGGCTTTTACAATGATCCATCTCCACCCGATCCCACTCGCTAAGGATTTGCCGTCGAGTAGGGTAACCCCCTAGTCGATAATTGCCCCCTCTTGCGCCACACAACATCAGTAGTAAAACCAAAGTGGAGACTTCACAAATTATTATGCCAGGTCTATCCCATACTAGACATGTGGTTTGCACGGTTAAGCTCAGATCAATGGCGCACAAAGTTAAGTCCTTAAGAGTTACCCAGGCGAAACATCCACATCCCAATGTGCAACCAGCACCCCCTTTACTGCACGATCATTCGCCCAAGTGAAAATCCACTTTTGTATAACCACCGCCAATGACGCACCAACGTCATGGCACAAATTTTATAACAGTGGCACCAACCACGATTCAATATCTTATTAAGTCAAATTAATTAATCACATGCGATGACAGAACCCAGCGAACTAATAATAAGCATGGCTAAGCAATTGAACGTAACCTCATGTGACAATTATTATTTTATCACTAAATAATTCCCAATCCTAAGGTGTCAATGGAATCATGGTAGTCAAATTATCATGGAGGGAATAACCAATTGGGAGTATAACTACCAATACAAGGTTTTGAATAAAAATAGCGATGCAAGATAATTTAAAACAAAATAATTAAATAATAGATTGCAAACTAGGTTCAACATGATCAAAGAATACGACTTGCCTTGGCCTTGCTCAGATGAGGGCTCTTGATCTTCAAATCCAACTTCCGCTCCTTCGAACACGCGATCTAACGAGAGAGAAAACGAGACGAAAAGACAAAAATAAATTCAAATAAAATTCAAATGAACTCCAAAAACTTCCAAACCTGAACCAAAAGGTAGAGCTCAATTTTAGATGAATTTAGGAAAAAGAACGGGGTCAATCGGAGCTAGGACGAGGCGCGGGCGGGTCCGCGGCAACGGCTGGGCGGCGGCGGCGGATCTGCGGCGGACGGCGGGCTGCGGCGGCGGCTGGCCGGCGGCGGGGTCCGTGACGGTGGCGGAGCTCACCTGCGACGACGGCGACGACAACGGAGATGACGACGGCGACGGGAGGCGGCGAACTGCGGCGAGCTCCGGCAACGAGCGGCGAACGGCGAACACGCACGGACGTGCACGGGCGTCGGCGGCGGTGAGCGGCGGCTCGGGACGGGGAAGTCGAGGGGGCGGCACCGTTTTTATACGCGGACGCCGAGGTGTCCGGGACGAGTACGGCGAGGAGTCCATGGCGGGGACGGCGGCGGCGGACGGAGTCCGGAACGGAGACGGGGAAGGGAGTCCGGGTCGGGCACGACGCGCCTGACAGGTGGGCCCCACCTGTCAGCGGCACGGACAAAGGCGCGGCCGAGATGGCGCGCAGGCGAAACGGCTGCGACGGATGGGCGACACGTGGCGGCCATCGGCAGGGGCAAGGCGGGCGCAGGCGCGGCGCCGATGCGCGACGCGTGGCGCGGGAGGGGCGGTGCAGGCTAGCGGCCTGCTGGGCTGGGCCGGCTGGTGGGTTTCGGCCCACTGGCCGGTTGGGATTTTCTGGGGTTTTTCTTTTTCAGAAATTCAAATAATTTCATTTGAGCTCTAGAAAATAGCAAATGAATCCAGAAAAATCCAGAAAAATTCCAATAAATTCCTTGAGACATAAAGAACTCAAATAAAATAATTTTGGCAAATGTTCATGTTTAACTTAGTCATATTAAATCCTTTTAATTAATAAAAACTCCAATTAAGCTTTAATTAATTCCAGAAAAATTCAAATGATGAATTTTATTTTAAAAGCTTCAAAAAGACTCTGAAAATCAGGATGTTACAAACCTCCTCCCCTTAAACGGAATCTCGACCCCGAGATTCTGGCTCTCTAAGGAATAGGTTTGGAAACTCCGCTTTGAGATCCTCCTCGCTTTCCCAGGTTGCTTCTTCCTCTGAATGGTTGCTCCACTGAACTTTACAAAAGCGAACGACTCTTCTTCTGGTGACACGCTCTGACACTTCCAAGATTTTGATGGGATGCTCTTTATAGGACAGATCCTCCTGGAGATCCACAGCCTCTATTGGCACTGCTTCCTCTGGCACTCGCAAGCACTTCTTTAATTGAGAAACATGAAACACATCATGTATCCCGCTCAAGTTCTCAGGTAGCTCCAGCTGATAGGCAACTTCTCCCTTGCGTTTCAAAATCTTGAATGGCCCCACATACCTTGGCGCTAACTTTCCCTTCATTTGAAATCGCTTAACTCCTTTGAAAGGTGTGATCCTGAGGTACACATAATCATTGGGCTCGAAGCTTAAATCTCTTCGGCGAGTATCAGCATAACTCTTTTGCCTAGCTTGAGCTGCTTTCAGCCTTTCTTGAATCAAGCGCACTTTTTCTTCAGCTTCCTGCAAACACTCTGGCCCAAATATTTGCCTTTCTCCCGTCTCTTTCCAATTGAGAGGGGTCCTACACTTCCGACCATACAAAGCCTCAAACGGTGACATCTGCAAACTGGCTTGGTAACTGTTGTTGTAGGAAAATTCTGCAAAAGGTAGGCAATTGTCCCACTTGGCTCCGTGATCCAAAACACATGCTCTCAACATATCCTCTAGGATTTGATTTACACGCTCTGTCTGACCATCGGTCTGCGGGTGATATGCTGTGCTGAAATTCAGATGAGTACCCATTGCTTCGTGGAAACTACCCCAAAATCGTGAAGTGAACTGCGATCCACGATCTGACACTATCCTCTTAGGTACTCCATGGAGACTCACAATTCTGGACATATACAATTCAGCCAACTTATCTCCAGAATATGTGGTTTTGACTGGCAGAAAATGGGCTACCTTTGTCAATCGATCCACGATTACCCATATTGAGTCGTATCCTTCCTTGGTCTTGGGTAGACCTGTGATGAAGTCCATTCCCACATCTTCCCACTTCCACTCGGGGATTTTCAATGGTTGTAGCAAGCCTGCGGGTCTTTGATGCTCTGCTTTTACTCGCTGGCAAACATCACAAAGCGCTACATACTCTGCTATTTCTCGCTTCATACATGGCCACCAGTACTTATCCTTGATATCTTGGTACATCTTGGTACTGCCTGGGTGAATTGAATATAATGACTCGTGTGCCTCCTTAAGCAACAATTGCTTCAACTCTTCCTTATTGGGTACGCACAATCGCTTCTTGTACCATATGATACCCTGATCATCTTCCACAAAACCTGTCGCTTTTCCTTCTTTCAATCCAACCTTGATCCACTGGATATTTTCATCCTCTGGTTGCGCTTGACGAATCTGACTATCCAAGGTCGGCTGCAAGTCCAAAGCGGCTAACATCCCTTCTTCAACCAACTCCAAACTGAGCTTTTGAAATTCCTCGTGCAATGCTGGTTGACTCTCCTTGACCATAACTGTGTTGCAATACACCTTCCTGCTCAACGCATCTGCCACTACGTTGGCTTTTCCTGGGTGATAGTGGATTCCAATGTCATAGTCCTTTATCAACTCCAACCATCTTCTCTGTCCTAGGTTGAGGTCTGATTGGGTGAAGATATACTTCAAGCTCTTATGGTCAGTGTAGATCTCACATCTATTACCCATTAAGTAGTGTCGCCATATTTTCAGGGCATGCACAACTGCTGCTAACTCCAAATCATGCGTAGGGTAGTTCTCCTCATGTGGCCTTAACTAGCGCGATGCATAAGCTACCACTCTCTTGTCTTGCATCAATACGCATCCTAAACCTTTGCGGGATGCATCACAATAAATCTCAAAATCTTTCTTGATGTCTGGCAATATTAGGACTGGCGCTGTTGTCAGACTCTCCTTTAACTTCCGAAAACTCTTCTCGCATTCTGGCGTCCATTCAAACTTCTTTTCCTTCTTTAATAGCTGAGTGAGCGGTCAGGCTACACTGGAGAATCCTTCTATGAATCTACGGTAGTAACCTGCCATTCCTAGGAAGCTTCTGACTTGGGTCACTGACGTGGGTGCCTTCCAGGTGAGCACATCTTGTACTTTCCCTGAGTCAACGGACACTCCTTCTGCTGTCAACACATGACCCAAAAAGGCAACTTCCTTCATCCAAAATTCACACTTGCTGAACTTGGCATATAACTTATGTTCCCGCAATCTCTGCAATACCAACCTCAAATGTTCCTCATGCTCCTCCTCATTCTTGGAGTAGATCAGAATGTCATCGATAAACACAACGACAAACTTTCCAAGTAGTCCATGAATACTTTGTTCATCAGGTACATAAAGTAGGCTGGGGCATTGGTTAGACCAAAGGACATCACGGTGAACTCATACAATCCATAACGAGTTGAGAAGGCTGTCTTGGGTATGTCCTCTGGTCGAATCCTCATCTGGTGATACCCCGATCTCAAATCAATCTTGGAGAACACTCCAGCTCCTTTTAGTTGATCAAACAGGTCATCAATTCTGGGCAAAGGATACTTGTTCTTGATGGTAACTTCATTGAGAGCTCGGTAATCCACACACATGCGCTGGCTACCGTCCTTCTTTTTGACGAATAACACTGGTGCTCCCCACGGAGAGGTACTGGGTCTGACATATCCTTTATCCAGTAGTTCTTGTATTTGTTTCTTCAATTCCGCTAACTCATTGGCGGGCATTCGGTAAGGTCTCTTGGAAATAGGCGATGTGCCTGGTGCTAACTCAATTGCAAACTCCACTTCCCTTTTTGGTGGCATCCTGGGGAGATCATCAGGAAAAACATCCGGATATTCTCGGGCAACTGGTACTTCATTTAGGGAAATCCCTTTACTTTGGCATACCATCACTTTTTCTGGCTGCTTTATGTCGGCTTCAAATCTAATTTTGCTTCCATCGGGACCGTCCAAGGTGACTGCTCGGCTTCCACATTCCAACACTGCTTGATGCTTCTTGAGCCAATCCATACCCAGAATTACGTCCAAAGACTGGATATTCAGCACAACTAAATCTGCGGAGAACTCTACTCCTTGGATGGCGATCCTAACTTTGGGGCATCCTAGGTTTGTACTCATCTCAGAGCCTGGGGATTGAACCAGTAAAATAGAACCAAGTGCAACGACTTCCAACTTATGCTTTAAAGCAAAACTCCAGGAAACAAACGAATGTGAAGCTCCAGAATCAAACAAAACTGTGGTGGGTACTGAATTTACTGGAAACTTACCGATCACCACATCTGGCGCTGCTTGAGCTTCCTCCATGGTGACGTGGTTCACCTGGCCACGTATCACGGTCTGCGATCCTTTGTTGGGTTGATTTGATCCTTGAGGTGCTCCGCGTCCTGACCCTGCTGCAGGGGTACGATCTGGTGTAGCACCCAAGTTGAAGCGGACCGGCGTCAAAGCTGTATTTTGCGGACACTTGCTGGCATAGTGTCCTGTCTCATGGCATTTGAAACAAGTGACTGCTGACATGGGTTTGGTAATCCTCTACTGTTGGCTTCCCACTGGATTTGGTTTTGGCACTGAAGAAAACTGACGGGGAGCTGGTGCAGGAGTTTGAATCCTGTCTGCTGAGAGACTCGAGCTGGTTGAAAATTACTGAAGCGGGCTCTCTGAGCTTGGTGCATCTGCGATCCCTGCTGCATCATTCTCCTCTTGCGAGATTCGTCCAACTCACGACGACTTTCCTCAATGAGCATTGCTTTGTCCACCATATTTTGAAAACTGGCATAATCATGCCCCACTACCTGAACTTTCAACCCTGGGTTCAATCCTCTCTTGAACCTCTTTTGGCGAGCATCATCTGTGGCAACATCCTCTGGAGCATAGCGGGCTAGCTGAGTGAACTTGTTGAGATATTCACTCACGGACATGTTTTTCTGCTGCAACTCCCGAAATTCTTCCTTCTTCATTTCGATCACCCCATCCAGGATATGGGCATGACGAAAAGCTTCTGCGAACTCAGCCCAAGTGATGCTCTCTGGATCCTCATGAGCGGCACAATAATTTTCCCACCACTCGGCTGCAGCACCCTCAAGCTGATGGGCTGCATACAACACCTTCTCGCGATCAGTACACTGGGCAAGGTTAAGCTTCTTTTCCACTGAGCGCATCCAGTCATCGGCTTCTAATGGCTCAGAAGACCGTGAATAGGTAGGAGGCCTTGTCCTCATAAACTCTGCGAACTTGGATTGCTGGCGAACTGGTGGAGGCATGGCCATGTCCTGGTGTTGTCGATATGGCTCTGATACCATCTCTGTCGAGACCCGAATATACAAATCCGGACTCTACTGTGTATTCCGCACTAGTCCAGGATCACGCTAGTGCACACAGCGCAAACAAAGACAAATATCATCCACATCACGATATTCTAAAGAAAATCCAAATTATATTAATAACCATCAGAGTACGACCTTATGGCCAAGCTTACAATTATTAGCCTGAAGGGCTTTAAAGAAACTAGCAGCGGAAAACCAAAATTAAGCGTAGTAGCCATTCGACATGCCCACAGGCAATCGACTGGGGAGCGAAGTCTTAATCCGTGAAGTCCTCGTAGTAGCCTCCTTCTAGCAACTCCTGCTGATCTGGTCCTTCCTCCTCAACTGAGCAACATGGGCATAAAGCCGTGAGTACATTGGTACTCAGCAAGTCGTTTGTAACAAATGAATGCAAATATAATATGCAAGGCTTACCAATGGAAGGCTAAAAGGTTAGTTTGCATAAAACGGCATTTGAAAATACAATAAATAGATTGAAGGCGCATTTGAAGTAAAACAATAATAAACAATAATCAAAGGAATTGAAGTAACCACTTATGAATCTCCCATCCATAAGCTAAACTAACCACTTATGGACCTCCCATCCACAAGTTAAATCAACAGTGAATTAACCATCCACTGTCCAAAACTTTTTAGAAATAACTATACCTCGTGTGAAATCACCGAGCATTGCCCATGACCGAGGACACGGCTATTCGAATAGTTTTACACTCTGCAGATGTTGCACAACTGTACCCACACGATGTGATTATCCTCACGTTAAAGATCATCACAACAAGGCTTTTACAATGATCCATCTCCACCCGATCCCACTCGCTAAGGATTTGCCGTCGAGTAGGGTAACCCCCTAGTCGATAATTGCCCCCTCTTGCGCCACACAACATCAGTAGTAAAACCAAAGTGGAGACTTCACAAATTATTATGCCAGGTCTATCCCATACTAGACATGTGGTTTGCACGGTTAAGCTCAGATCAATGGCGCACAAAGTTAAGTCCTTAAGAGTTACCCAGGCGAAACATCCACATCCCAATGTGCAACCAGCACCCCCTTTACTGCACGATCATTCGCCCAAGTGAAAATCCACTTTTGTATAACCACCGCCAATGACGCACCAACGTCATGGCACAAATTTTATAACAGTGGCACCAACCACGATTCAATATCTTATTAAGTCAAATTAATTAATCACATGCGATGACAGAACCCAGCGAACTAATAATAAGCATGGCTAAGCAATTGAACGTAACCTCATGTGACAATTATTATTTTATCACTAAATAATTCCCAATCCTAAGGTGTCAATGGAATCATGGTAGTCAAATTATCATGGAGGGAATAACCAATTGGGAGTATAACTACCAATACAAGGTTTTGAATAAAAATAGCGATGCAAGATAATTTAAAACAAAATAATTAAATAATAGATTGCAAACTAGGTTCAACATGATCAAAGAATACGACTTGCCTTGGCCTTGCTCAGATGAGGGCTCTTGATCTTCAAATCCAACTTCCGCTCCTTCGAACACGCGATCTAACGAGAGAGAAAACGAGACGAAAAGACAAAAATAAATTCAAATAAAATTCAAATGAACTCCAAAAACTTCCAAACCTGAACCAAAAGGTAAAGCTCAATTTTAGATGAATTTAGGAAAAAGAACGGGGTCAATCGGAGCTAGGACGAGGGAGAACGGGCTCTTGGAAAATTGGATCTAAATAAAATCGGGAAAAAATAGAAAATTGCACTGTGCTGTGGACCGGGCGCACGGGGAGCTGAGTCCACGGTGGACGCGGCGCACAGAACAGTGCGGGGCGGTCGGCTGCTGACGCGGGCGGGTAGGGTTGACGTGGCACCACGTGGCGCTGATGAGGCTGACACGCACGCCCAAGGGCTGACGTGGCTGGCTGACTCGGCCGGCTGACTCGGCGAGGGTCTACGGCTCACGGCTGGCGAGTGGGCCCGGCTTGTCAGTGACTCGGCGCACGGCGGACTGGGTGCACGGGAAGGCGAAGGGTCGCGGCTGACGCCAGCGCTGGCGTGGGCGGCGCGGGGACCGAGGGGACGCGGGGCGCGGCCGAGGCGGAGACGAGGCGCGGGCGGGTCCGCGGCGGCGGCTGGGCGGCGGCGGCGGATCTGTGGCGGACGGTGGGCTGCGGCGGCGGCTGGCCGGCGACGGGGTCCGTGACGGTGGCGGAGCTCACCGGCGACGACGGCGACGACAACGGAGATGACGACGGCGACGGGAGGCGGCGAACTGCGGCGAGCTCCGGCGACGAGCGGCGAACGGCGAACACGCACGGACGTGCACGGGCGTCGGCGGCGGTGAGCGGCGGCGGGGGCGGCGGCTCGGGACGGGGAAGTCGAGGGGGCGGCGCCGTTGTTATACGCGGACGCCGAGGTGTCCGGGACGAGTACGGCGAGGAGTCCATGGCGGGGACGGCGGCGGCGGACGGAGTCCGGAACGGAGATGGGGAAGGGAGTCCGGGTCGGGCACGACGCGCCTGACAGGTGGGCCCCACCTGTCAGCGGCACGGACAAAGGCGCGGCCGAGATGGCGCGCGGGCGAAACGGCTGCGACGGATGGGCGACACGTGGCGGCCATCGGCAGGGGCAAGGCGGGCGCGGCGCCGATGCGCGACGCGTGGCGCGGGCGGGGCGGTGCGGGCTGGCGGCCTGCTGGGCTGGGTCGGCTGGTGGGTTTCGGCCCACTGGCCGGTTGGGATTTTCTGGGGTTTTTCTTTTTCAGAAATTCAAATAATTTCATTTGAGCTCTAGAAAATAGCAAATGAATCCAGAAAAATCCAGAAAAATTTCAATAAATTCCTTGAGACATAAAGAACTCAAATAAAATAATTTTGGCCAATGTTCATGTTTAACTTAGTCATATTAAATCCTTTTAATTAATAAAAATTCCAATTAAGCTTTAATTAATTCCAGAAAAATTCAAATGATGAATTTTATTTTAAAAGCTTCGAAAAGACTCTGAAAATCAGGATGTTACAGAAAGCTACCTAGAGCTGAAGGAATTACAGGTGAACTTGAGACAACTCACTTTGCTACAATCACTAAATATGCCCGGTTGCAGAAGCTTGACATCACTGCCAGTGGCTAGGAGAACTAACCTCTCTCAAGAGATTTATTATCAGGGAATGCAAGGGCATCAAATCTTTGCCGGACAGCAACTCACCAAGCTCGAAGAATTACAAATTTTAGGCTGCCCTGAATTGAAGCAGTAGTGTGAATTAGACCATGTACGTAACCTACCAAGCTATCTTGTTAGACCATGTGAATGATCGTAAATATAGTGATGATGAATAATTGACATTTAAGTTGCTTTGGAATTTGCATTTATGAAAGGTTTGGTCAATGACAGTCTTTGACCTTGATCAATAATTACTAATTGTTGGACCTTGTCTTGTTAGTGTCGTGGTTGATATGCTATAGTCGAAGTGCAGTTGTCAAGGCAGTGTGGTCAAAGTGCCATGGTCGAAAGAGCCAGGTCGAAAACCCTGGAGTCAGAGACTCTGAAAAATTACAGCAGTCAAAGACCTTGGAGTCAGAAAGCAGATAGAGACTTCGTAGTCGGAAACCCCAGAGTTAGAGAGCAGATGGTCATAGCTACAATGCTTTCGTACGGTCAAAACTATACTGTTGGAGCTATAGTGATTCGGTCGGTACTCAAAGGTGAACAGTGCTCAGAAGCAAACTGTACTCTGATGAACAGTGCTCGAAAGTGAACAGTACTCTGGTGAACAATACGCAGATGAACAGTGCTTGGAAGTCAACAGTACTCGGATGAACAATGCTCAAAAGTGACCAGTACTTAGATGATTGGTACTCGGTAGTAGGAAGCAACAGTACTAGTTGGTGTTCGGTAGTCGAAGGTTTTTTGAGTGCTTGATCTCGAAGTTCAAGACAAAGAAAAATGGTTGGAAGCTTCAAGCGTGAAGTAAAAGCGTCCAAGTGGTATCGGTCGGAAGCATTGAGCAGAGCGGTCAAAGTTTCGAGTACGTAGCGGTTGAAGATTTTGAGTACGCTGTGGTTGAAGAATTCAGAGCATGGAGCTGTCAGAGTATGCGCTGGGCCAATGGTCTAACCGACTGTGCTTGGCAGTCGGATTGATGTTCTAAGTGGTTGAAGAGTGATTTCTAAAAAAGTGGAAGGTGTGGTCATGGATGATCTAGTTTATGGATGAAGGTGTGATATGCGTGTATGGACTAATGTCGATCAAGTTAGGAAGAACTTGTGCTAGGAAAAAAATATTTTTTTGGTCTTTACATGTGCAGGTTGGGCGTGGAAATGGTCATAGTCGGTGACGAGAAGGACCAGGACTAGAATAGGAAAATATGAGGTCCAGGCGATCGAGGATATTACGAGATGGTCGAGCTCACACTGGAATATGTGGAGATCAAAGGTGTCTGGAGAAGCTACGGGAGGTACGGTCTTAAAGGCTTCGACATGTGATGAGTTAGGAGTTATGGAAGGAGGCCATAACTTGAAAGGTTTAGAGATTGTGTAAAACCCATATTTAGAAGTGTTTTGGGTTCTTGATTTTTGGAACTGGTAGAGTTTATGTTTGTGTTTGATGTGGACACAGTTTGGAGCGTTAGCCTATAAAAGCAAAGAGAGGCTAAGGGTTAAGCAGCGGGTTTTTGGAAGTAGTATTGAGAAGGTCATGTGAGGGATTTTAGAGGTGCTTTTGAGGGCACTTTACAAACCCATGAAAATCTAGCAACAAACATCACCTTAAAGCAATCTTGTTCTTGATTCGCAAAAGGTGTCGAGTCAGTGCCAGTGGCATAATTTTTGGGCATTGATTTTCAACTCGTTCACGAGTAGAGGTGTGCGTGCATCAGTGTCGAAGCATTTGAGTGAAGAAAGATTTCAACTACGTGCAAAGAGGTTGAGCGAGCAGTTGAGCGTCGAGCAATTGAAATATTCATCAAGTACTATGAGATTCCAAAAAGCGAAGGCGATCATTCACCCCCTCTGATTGCTATGATCGATCCTACAAGTGGTATCAGAGCTAGTTTCCATGGTATCAAAGAGGTATGTGAATCGTCCCCTATGCTAGATGGTACTGATTTTGCTTTAGAAGTGTTGGATGCAAGCGTACATAGAGACTGATGGTAGTGATGTCTAGAGTAAAGTTTCTAAACTGTATGAGGCTCCTACTATTGCTACGACTCTAAATAAATAGATGTTGATTTAAATGCTCAAGCTCGTAACTCACTGTTTCAAGGAATTTATTGCAAAGAATTTGATCGTACAGCTCATATTAATTCTGCTCATTTAATATAGAAAACTCTTTGCGGTTATCATGAAGGAACCACTAAGATCAAGAAAGTGTATAAAAATTTGTATCAAAAAGAATATTCTGATTTTCTATGAAGCCTGGTAAATCTATTGATGATCTTTTTGCTCGTTTTGAGAAAATATTGAGTAATTTGTGTGGTGTTGATGTTATTCCTGCTGATGAAGATAATGCAACTAAAATTTTGAGATCTTTAGGGTCCAAGTGGTTGATGGTTGACACGACTATTAATCAAACTATCAATCTAGATAGTTTAACCATGGATAATCTGTATTCTAGATTGAAAACTTATGAGATGAAAGGTTTGCCATCTAAGATTGATAAATCTTCATTTTTAACACTTGTGATTAGCCCCATGTAGGCTGCTTCATTGAGTGCGTTATCTTGTGTTTCTTGTCTACTTTGTCTTCTTTTTCAGAGGGACAGTTTGAGCAACTTCCTGAAGTCAACTTTGTATTAATCTCCACACAACATGAGGATAAGGAAGCGAGGTGGCGTGTCAAGTCCGTTCAGATGTTATGATGGCGAGCCAGGCCATATTAAGATGAATTGCCCCCAAACTCAAAGGGAAAGTGATAAAAAAGGATAAAAGTTATCATCTTCGACCATCCAAGAATAACAACATCAAGGGTGATAATTTTCATCGCAAGTTTGTCGAAAAGGTCCTATTGACTATTGAGTGTCTTGATTTATGTGATGGGGACTTTAAGAGTTATGACAACCACCACCATAACAATGATTATCCTAAAGGCAAGAAGAAGAATAATGATGACTTCATGGGCATGTGTTTCACAACGACTATAGTGATTCTGATGAGGTAAGACCGTCATTTGTTGAATACATTCCTGAGATGAATTGTGAATTTAATAGTGAATTTAATTAAATTACAATATTTAACTTGGGACAGTTAAATATTGAAATTGATGCCTTAACTAGGCAGTTGAATGTCTGCTGAAAAAGAAAGATTGGCTCAATCTCGGGCTTTTAAGAATCCTATGATAGAATCTGTTAAGTGCACAACTTGTCCCTCATTGGCGAAACAAAATGAGTATCTTAAGAACACTTTACAGAGATTTTCTTTTGGTAAGAAGAATTTGAATATGATCCTACACAAATCAAAAATAAGTGTGAAATATTGTGGTCTAGGATTTAATTTTGCTGAGCATGCTAAGAATAATCCTCCTAAGATTGTTAAGCTTCTTGAACCTGGAAAATTTGAAGTAGAATCTAAACCAAAACAAATTGTTTTTAAATCTGTTGGTATTGCAAAGGATTTCTTTACCAGACTGGGTGTTATGAAATCAATAGATACAACTTCTCAGCAAGTCAAGTATCAGTGTACTCATTGTGGTAGAGATGGTCATTTGGTTCAAATTTGATTTCAAAAAAGCAAAGGAAGAAAAGAAAGATAGGTTAATAAAGCTTTCTCGAGTGGAGTTTGTGCAAGCTCCCTCTAATCAATCTTATGTAGGTTCGAGAGCTTTACCAACAGGACCAGTCAGACCAGTTTTCGGACAAGCATGGTCAGACTAGAGTTTTGACCGGCGTTCTCTACTCAATTAGACTGGTTGGTGGTCAAACCAGCCTTACAGAGGCGGTTAGATCATTTTCAATCAGTGTTATCTACTCAATTAGACTGGTCGGTGGTCAGACCACCCTTGTTGAGACATTCAGACCATCCCAGGGCCAAACCACCATCTCACCAACTGTCTTATCGATATCAAATAGAGGCTAATTATTCACTAGATCTTTATCAGTGCATGCTTTTGCTCCTATTCGTCAAGTATATCAGTACTGGCTACCTAAATCTTTATCCTCAAACCCTAGTACTAGGTACCGATGATTGTTCTTACTCTGTAGGCTCATCACAAGAGAAAGGAGAACATATGGTTCATTGACTCCGATTGCTCTTGCCACATGATCGGAAACTCATGATGGTTCTCCTCCCTCTCTCGTGCCTCTAGTGATGAAATGATCATCTTTGGAGGCAACTCTCAAGGACGAGTGCTTGCAAAAGGTACCGTGCACATGAGTGCTTGCAAAAGGTACCGTGCACATCAACAACAAGTTCATCTTAAAAGATGTCACTCTTGTCAGTAAGTTGAACTATAATCTGCTTTCAATTGCATAGTTGATAAACGATATCTTAAGGTGTGCTTTAAAAAGCTTCATGCTATATTTTAAATTCATCTGGTGATCTAGTACACAAAATTATTTGAGTTGGTCAATTATTTAAGTGTGACTTTTCATTTTCATCATCCTCTGATCTTAGGTGTCTTAGTTTATTAGATTCTAATGTTTTGTTTCACTAGCATCGTAGGTTAGGTCATATTGGTTTTGATCATCTTGCTCAAATCAGGAATATTCAGAACAATACCTAATCTCAAAATTGGAAAGTCAATGGATCTAATTTGTTCACCCTGTCGAAATGGTAAAATGGTTTCATCGTCACATCCTCCACTCACACTTGTCATGGCTGATTCTCTTGGTCAATTGTTGCATATGGACATAGTAAGTCCTTCTAGAGTTTAGTCTACTGGTGGTAAATGGTATGTTCTTATCATTGTTTATAATTTCTCTATATACTCTTGGGTTTATTTTATGGCATCTAAAGACAAAGCTTTTGGTTATTTTAGAGAGTTTGCTCTTAGACTTGCTAATGAACTTCCAGGAGCACTTAGAGTAATTAAAAGTGATAATGAAACTGAATTTAAGAACACATCATTTACTTCTTTTTGTGCTGAGAATGGAATAGATCATCAATTTTTCTCAGCTCGTGTGCCTCAACAGAATAGTGTAGTATAACATAAAAATAGAACTTCGGTTGAGATTGCTAAAGCGATGTTAGATGAACATGCTACATCTAGGGAATATTGGGCTGAAGCTATTTCGACTGCTTGCTATATTCCTAATAGAGTATTTTTGAGAGCCAAATTGTATAAGACTTCTTGTGAGCTTCGTTTTGGTCATACTCCTAAGATTTCTCACTTGAGGGTGTTTGGGTGTTGATGCGTTATTCTTAAACAAGGCAATATTGATAAATTTAAATCTAGATCCTCAGATATCATCTTTCTTAGATATGCAATTCACACTCGAGGTTATCATATACTCAACTTAGAAGCTAACAAAATTGAGGTCACATTCGATGAGGCTAGTCCTAGTACTAAACCTGACAATACAGGGATATAGGTAACTGATGCATTCGAAGACATCTTCTATGAATCTGATGACAACGAAAAGGAGATCTCGAATCACACTTCAATACATTTATCTACACCAATGGACTTAACAGCTAGTGGCTCTGCTCATACCTTTCATAAGGTAGAGGTCACTATTATTTCTCCTACGACCACTTCATAGGCTCCTCTACATATTCAACGGTGTCATCCCCCCTAAACAAATGATTTGTGAGTTAAGCGAGAGTCCTCCGCAACAGGTATAACTCCAATGCCTCACATGCTCATTCTGCGTTTGTTTTCTCTTTTGAACCCCAAGATGTAAGTCACGTTTTATTTGATGAGTCTTGGATTAATGCTATGCATGAGGAATTAGAAAATTTTGAGCATAATAAAGTCTAGACTTTAGTTTCACCTCCTCATAGTCATAATATTACTGAAACTAAATGGGTGTTTAAGAATAAATAAAGTGAGAATAGAGTTGTTCCAAATAAGGCTAGACTTGTGGCTCAAAGAATTTACCTAGGTAGAAGGCCTTGACTTTGGTGAAACTTTTGCACCTATTGCTCGATTAGAAGCCATTAGAATTATTTTAGCATTTACTGCATCTAAGAGTTTTAGATTGTATCAAATATTCAAATGGATGTCAAAAGTGTTTTTCTTAATAGCTATATTGAGGAAGAAGTTTATGTTAAACAACCACCCAATTTTGAAAATCTTAAATTTCCTGATCATGTCTACAAATTGTCCAAAGTTTTATATGGTTTAAAAAAACATTTAGAGTATGGTATGATAGGATTAAATTATATTTGCTAAAAAAATGACTTTCAAATTACAAAGTAGATAAAACATTGTTTACTCTCAAGCATAGCAATGATCTTTTACTCGTTGAGATTTATGTGGATGATACCATCTTTGGTGATTCCTCTCATACCCTTGTTTCCAAGTTTTTCAGATACTATGAGTAAGGAATTTGAAATGAGCATGATGGGAGAACTCACGTTCTTCCTAGACTTTCAGATCAAGCAATCAAAGATGGGTACTTTTGTTCATCAAACTAAGTATACTAAGGATTTGCTCGTCGTTTTGGCATGGGGACAATCAAACCAATCTCTACACCCATGAGATCTACTGTTGTGTTGGATCCAGAGAAGATGGAAAACCTGTTGATCAAAAGGAATACAGAAGCATGATTGACTCACTTTTGTCTCACTTCTTCGGGACCAGACATATACTTTGTTGCGTGTTTCTGTGCACAGTGTTAGGCTTCCCCACGTGCCTCACATCGTCAAGTGGTAAAATGAATTTTCAGGTATCTCCAGTCAATCTTAGAATTTGGCTTATGGTATTCTTCTTCGTCATGCCTTACCCTTAGAGCTTATTCATATGCGAATTTTAGGTGTTGTAGAATTGATAGAAAGAGTATGTCTAGTTCATGTCACTTTTAGGCACATCTCTTGCTTCATGGGCTTTTAGGAAACAGATGTCTATTGCACTTTCCACTGCTGAGGGTGAACATGTAGCTGCTTCTTCTTGTTACTCGCAATTGCTTTGGATGACTGCTATGCTTAAGGATTTTGTCTTAGCATTGGATAGTGTTCCACTTTTCTGTGATAACACTAGTGCTATTAGTATTTGCTATCATTCAAGAACCAAATACATTGATATTTGCTATCATTTTCTTAGAGACCATATGAAAAAGAGAGGTGTTCTCTTGTATTTCATTGATTCCGATTCTCAAGTTGCTGATATTTTCACAAAACCACTTGATTCTTCTCATTTTGTTTGCTTGCAGAGTGAGTTGGGTGTGTTGCATCCTATGATATTATTGTTTGACATTTTGAAAAGTTTTATTTATTATACTTGTCAAATAATTCATCAAATCCAAGTCATTGAAATCAAATGAGTTGTAGAACTCTCTTTCTCATATTTACTCATATGTTATGTAGCTTTGATCATGACTGGTTATAATAAATTTGCTAAAATTGAGCTAAAGCATGACATGGTGGAATACTTTGACTAGATTGATTATAGACAGTACTTTGCAATATTCATCTAAAAGGATTAGCTTGATTGTGAGTCTTATATTAAATCTTGGCTATGAGGCTCATACGTTTCTTATTGAAATTTTTTTATGTACATTCCGTCAGGCATGTTATTAAAAAATGATGAGAAAGAGACAAGTTGAAAAGATGTATGCTTCAAACATACTATGGTTAAACAAAAGAAAAAGCACAAAAACTGCACAAATGAAAAAAAGTATGCTTCAAGCATGCCACCATAAAAAAAATACTCCAAGCATGCCATCATGTTTGCTTCAAGCATGTTATCATGAAAAGAAGTATGCTATAAGCATGCCACATGCGTAAAAACTGAGTGTGGAGCAATAGGTTGATATATGAGACTGCTAGTTCGTCTAGACTTAAAGTCTGCTTCACTTTCAAGTTTTGACTTTTTGGTGTAATATCTCATTGTACTCTTTATAATTGGTTTGGTCATTGTTGAGATGCTTGTCATTTCTATAAATTATTGAATCAAGCTAAAAGACTTGTTTTAATATTGCTATATGATATATGACTTTATATGATCTATGTAGCTCTACTCAAACAAGATGGCTTGGTTAAATCAATGCAAAGTGACTTAGATACTTTACGAAGCTTCTGGATGTTTATTCTCACTGCTCCTTCTTAACATTTTTCCTTTCTATAGAATTCTTGATGATTACATTGCAAAAGGGGGAGAAAAATTGGAGAAACATTGGAGCAAAATGGGAGAAATTGAAAATTTTGAGGAATGTGCTCAAGTTGCTCTCTTGTGTTGAGGAGGAGTTTGACTGAGCTTTCGAGTGCATTTGAGTTTGTCTCCTTGAGTTGTTTGAGCTTTCGAGTGCCTTCGAGTGATTTGCCTAAGCTTTCAAGTGCTTTCGTGTCTGTTAGAGTTTTCTTCGAGTAGTCTCTGTAGCTTTAAAACTTTCTTTTTGCAAATTGTATTTTTCTTTTCAAATTCAACTCATTTGAGATTGAGATGTTGTCAATGCATTCATCAAGGGCGAGACTGTTAAACCATATGAATGGTCATAATATAGTGATGATAAATAATTGGAATTTTGGTTGCTTTGGAATTTGCATTTGTGAAAGGTTTAGACGATGGTAGTCTTTGACCTTGATCAATAATTGGTAATTGTTGAACCTAGTATTGTTGGTTCCATGGTCGAAGTGCAGTTGTCGAGGTGGCATGGTCGAAATACCTAAGAGCCATGTCAAAAACCCTAGAGTCGGAGACTTCGAAAAACTGTAGTAGTCAAAGACCTTGGGGTCAGAGAGCGAATGGAGACTTCATAGTTGGAAACCCCAGAGTCGGAGAGCAGACTGTCGGAGCTACAGTGTTTTCGTCGGAGAGCAAACGGTCGGAGCTACAGTGTTTTCATACTGTCAGAGCTACAGTGATTCGATTGGTACTCAGAGGCGAACAGTGCTTGAAAGTGAACAGTACTCAGATGAACAGTGCTCAGAAGTGAACAGTACTTGGATGAACAATGCTTGGAAGTGAACAATACTCAGGAGTGAATAGTACTCGTCAGTGAATGATACTCGGATGAACAATACTTAGAAGTGACCAGTACTCAAATGAGTGGCACTTGGTAATCGGAAGCGACAACACTAGTCGGTGTTTGGTAGACGAAGGTTTTTGAGTGCTCGATCTCAAAGTTCGAGTCAGTGCAAAACAGTTGGAAGCTTCGAGCGTGAAGTCGAAGCATTCGAATGGTATCAGTCGGAAGCATAAAGTGGAGCGGTCGAAATCTCCGAGTATGCAACAATCGAAGATTCTGAGTATGTTGTGGTCGGAGAATTCAGAGCATGGAGAGTTTGAAGTACGTGTTCGGCCAGCGATCTGACTGGCTGTGCTTGGCGGTTAGATCGATCATTCTGACTAGTTGAAGAGTGATTTCTGGAAAACATGGAAGGTGTGGTCATGGATGATTTGGTTGACGGATGAAGGTGTGATATGTGTGTAATGACTATTGTTGGTCAAGTTAGAAAGAACTTGTGCGGGGGAAAATATTATTTGATCTTTGCATGTGTAGGTTGGGCATGGAGACAGTCATAGTCGGTGACGAGGAGGACCAGGACTAAGATAGAAAATTCTGATATAGGCGGTAAAGATGTCCTGAGGCGGTCGGGCTCACGCTGGAACACGTGGAGATCAAAGGTGCCTGGAGAAGCTACGGTAGGTGCAGTTCTGAAGGTTTCTACATGTGATGAGTTAGGAGTTATGACAAGGAGGCCATAACTTGGAAGGTTTAGAGATTGTGTAAAACTCGTGTTTGGAAGGGTTTCGGATTCCTTCATTTTCAGAACTGGTAGAGTTTATGTTTGTGTTTGATGTGGACACGATTTAGAGCGTTAGCCTATAAAAGCAAAGAGAGGTTAAGGGTTAAGCAGCGAGTTTTTGGGAGTGGTATTTAGAAGGTCCTATTAGGGATTTTAGAGATGCTTTTGAGAGCACTTTGTAAACCCATAAAAATCTAGCAATAAACATCAAACAGACTTACAGGGCATGCAGGTTCAGGTGTTTCTGAATTTGTGTGGTGTTAGGCTGTTAGCAATTGAGAGACCATGTGGAGGTATCCCCATGTTGGTGATGAGTAATTGACGGTGGTTTTAGTGAGTTTGAGTTTGTTTCGGGTATTCTAGGGTTGAGTACCTTTACTTGTGCTATACGGTTTATGTTGTTTCGTGCGGTGCTATGTGACGGTTTGCTTGTCTGTGTGACTGCAGGACTTCGGAGCTAGGTCATGGTGAGGCGAGGAGGACCGGGACTAGACACAGGAGGTGTTGAGGTCCAGACGGCCGGTGACGCCGAAGATGATCAAGGCCAGTGAGGTGGTTGCGAGTCGGGAGACGAGGAAACCAGAGCGGGAGCTACCGGTGACGGACACGACGGGCGACGACGGGAGAACCGGGACTAGGCTCAGGGAGGAGTCGAAGGTCCAGAACGGTTGATGTCGGTTGCGGTCGTGCGTGACGGAACAGACCGGACAAGGCTCAGGGAGGAGTCGAGGTCAAGTCGGTCAAAGGCACCGGTTGCGGGAAGCTTCCGGGAAGGCGCTTGAAGGGCAAAATGGTATTTTGACTCAAGCAATGGAGGTGGAGGCAGATTTCCCTCCAAAAATCTTGTTTGACCCACTTTCCTCATTTGTGGTGTGAGGTTCGAGTGGGTGGAGTCTGCCACTTCTTGAATTTCCTTCTGGTGTGTGTGTATTGGGGGTTAAAAGGAGAGGCAAGGCAGCAGTGTTGGGCATCCATTCAGGCATTCTAGTGTACTCAGTGCTGTAAAGAGTGAGTTCCCAGTGTATACTACGTGAGTTCTTGAGTTTGTGAGCTCTGGAGGGAATCATGTAGTAAGAGGGTGAGGATGAGTTGAGGATCATGTAATCACTTCTTTGTCCTAATGTCCAGTGGTATCGGGACGTATCTGTAATCTTCTTGTTCCAATGAATGAATCTGAAGCTATTTCCCGATTCATTTCTATTTCTGTTCTTCGATGTTCATTCTGTTGGATTTGTGACTTTTTGAGTTTTAAGTTGTTTCTTGTTGGAAAGGCCCGAAATGAGTTGCTCTATGATGGGATGATATCTCTAGACCATTTGGTCAGCCTGTTCCCTAGAGATTCAACGATAAAAATCAAAGATTCTATTTCAGCTCATTCCTCTGTTTTTCACTGTTCTAGGGTTTTATGTCAGGGGCATGTTGGCTTTCTTGATTCCTTTCTTGGCTTGAGCTGATATCTGGTCTGGGAGGTCCCTTGCTATTGCTAATATATCCCCAGAGTCTCAGTGCCAAAGAATCAAGGGTTTGGGAGGAAGCTTGGATTTTTGGGTTCTCGTCTGAAGTTTCAGTAATTTCTAGGGTTTGAGTGCAATTCATGTTTCCCTTTTCAAGATGGTTTGAATTTTGGCCTGGAGGACCCTGGAGCTATTGCTAATCTATTCCCAAAGTTTCATGTGCAAAGGATTTAGGGTTTGGGAGAAATTTGATCTTTCATTTGGGTCTAGCAAGATTTCAGGATTTTTCCATAATCTGAAATTATTGCTATTAAGTTTGATTTCTTGTTTCCCTAGAGCCCTCATGTTATTCACCTTGTAGTAATGTTG
>JACBGG010000340.1:0-32280 GCA_017311315.1 Dendrocalamus latiflorus
CCCGGTGTGCAGTCCACAAGATGTCACAAACACATGCAACCCAAGCAAAGAATTGGTCGCCTGGCCAACTAGGTTCACACCGGCCAAACTTCGCGTGGATGTGATGCATGGAGGACAGTTTCTTCATGCCATCATTGACAAATCCTCGTTGTCCATTTGCACCGGCCTGCCAAGTCAACCACGATGCTTTGACTTGAGGACTACTCCATCGCACATGATCACCACATCGCCCACCTACACCACCTGATCAACTGACCTATATTAGCCGACCAAGGGTATAAATAGGAGGGCCTCTACTCCTCAACTCACTCACTCCACCACCTTCTCACTTAAGAAGGTCGTGAGAAACAGTGTACAACAAGAGATGTAAGAGCAATTAAGTTTAGAGTAGGAAAGGGAGAGTGGAGTAAGCCTTAGGAGAGAATGAGTTCATATTCTAGAGAGTCAGAATGTCAGCTCTCCTCTGTCTATTCTCAACATCAATCCTAGGATGGGGTGTTACCCCATCCTCCTCCATCTCTAGTTCGGGAATCCTTTTGTAAGTCTTGATTATGATATGAATATTTATTCTGGGCTAATAGTTTAATTTCTATTTCTCGATATTTATGAATTACCCTACCTTATTTAAAGTATTTGGGTAGATTAGTAGTTTCAAGAATTAGATGAGGTGTCTAGGTCTTGAATTGTCATGAAATGCTAGTTGATTAAGTGGTAATGCCAGGGGATGGACTGTGATAGGGTGAATGCCAATGTTGTTTGTAGTGACTTGTATGAGTAATATCCCAGAATGCCAAGTATGAACCCAGATTATTATATTTTTTTGCTAGACTAAGACCATCAATTGGTGAACCGAAACTAGAGAAGGCCTATTACCTACTCAATCTCAACCCTAACTTAGCATCTTTCCTCTCTTGTTGTCATCTGTAATTCACCTACAACCACCCAATTTAGTAAACCCTAAAGGGATGACACAGTGACATTGACACTCGCTGAACTATACTTATTCCAATTCAGCACTAGAACAACTACGATCTCTCTCTCTCTCGACAAGTCCCAACTCCCTAAGTGCACCAATACCCTAAGTTTATGTCAAGATTTGCAATTCTAGGATAACAAGTAATCAATTTAATTCTATGAATATAAATTGAGTACAAGAAAATAAACTACAATGACACGGATACAAATATGATAGAGACATTATCTGTCCGTATTCGATCCGTTTGCATCTCTAGTTCCAAACATCTGCTTTTGGCTCTTGAAAGTTGGCTTTTGAATAGAGTAGTTTTTAAAAGTTGTTTCTATAAGCTATTTGTAGGAGTAACTGTAGGAGCTACTTTAAATAGAGTAATTTCTCAACGTAAACATTATTTGCTCCTTCAATCTTTCGCAATCAGCCAAAAATCCCCACTAAACTAAAACCACGTCACTTTTGAACGTGCCTAAATATTCTCACAAGAGTCTAATAAAAAGAAACCAAACGTAGTCGTGGCCCCAGTTTCAGTTTGAATGAATTTATGATTAATGGAAATTCGGAAGCAGCAGAATTTTAGGATAACGCAAGGCATCCCAGGAAGAAACACGACAGAAGCAATTATCACATAAGACATGACATGAGTACACTGTGTCACGTTCGGTGCTAGAACAGGACTCCCGTTGCCTTCTCAGCACGAAATCAAAACAGGAGCCACTCGGCAGCACCGTCCGTACGCCGCCGCCGCAGCCACTTGCCGGAGGAGGGGAAGAGCAGCAGTGTCGGATGGGGGTCCTGGGCGACGGCACGGGATGGTGCTTCTGCTCCGGCGGGGCCAAGCTGGAGCGGATCAAGTCCACCATCCTCGCCACAAAGGGCGCCGCCGTCGCGGCTGTATCCTTCCCCTGCGGCGGAGAAGGAGGAGGCAAAGGCGGAAGTGGGTTCCTCATCCACCGCGGCCTCCTGCTCACCACGCACGGCACCATCCCCTCGGCCGCCGCGGGGGGCGCCGCCGAGGTCCGGCTCAGCCACGGCCGCCTCCCATCCCGCCTGGTCCCCCAGAGGTAACAAACCCCGCGGCCATTTATTGGATTTCGTGCTTCGCTTCCGCTTGGGGTTGCTTGACTGTTCAGTGCGGTGCCTAATGATTTACATTTTTGCGGTGGTTTCGCCCGGGAATCGCTTGATGTTGCAATGAGCTGTGGAAAGATTCGATTTTGATAGCGAATGCAACGCCTTTAGCAATTTCTTTGCGCTGCACTCGTACTCGGTTTGTTCGATGTTGCACCGTGGTGTGAAATGATCTAATTTTCGTCAGTAAATGTAAAGCTGATAGTTCTCTCTACTGATTCCCAGTTGCAATGTTGCTAGAAATTCTAGTTTTTGGTGAATTTATGGGTCAATGCCATGTTGGTTTCCGCATTTGAGCGAAAAGATGTCATGCTTGCGCGAAAGCTCAAGACTTGGGGCCATTGTGGTGGGGTTGACTTAATGACTTCCATATGGTTCTGGGGATCATTTGGGATTGTGGTCATGGAACTGCACAAGCTTGATGTTTACTAATGCATTCAGTTATTGTAGCAACCGTACATTCGAGCGGGGATAATATTTTGATTTTATTTGGTTGTCGAGGATCAAATGCAACCAGGTTTAGATAGATTATAATGTCTTGTTAATATGATTTTGGTGAGATTAAAGATCTAACAGATTTATGGACAACTTTAAAGTAATTAATTACCAGCTCTCTGACCGCATAATATGTAAGTCAGAAATCCTTGTTGTCATTTGTTGAGGTACGAAGGATTATAGTGGATTTTGTACAATTGCTAACAGGAAAGCTGGTATAGCCGCATAGCATCACCTCACCTGTCTGTACAAGTAGGCATAAATTCTCTTGAATTTCGGATGCCCGACTAGATAAGAATCAGTGGGGGGTTATGTCTGCTGAAAGTGGTCCTTGGTTCACTTGATTGATGGGCATAGGACATGTTGTTTTTAATGCATTCTTTACTCAAGATGGGATCAGTTTGTATTTCCTCTAGAAAAATTCATTGGCCAACAGCCCAACAACATTCAAAACTTAGTTGTACGATTATATGAAGAAATGAAAGGTGATTTTAAAGAACTAATTCTTGTGAAAAAAAATAGATGTGCATTCTCTTTGCTGTTAGAGCTTGAATAAGCTTAGCAAGTATTTACTTTGGAGTAGAATTTACTCAAATGGGCCTTTGTTTCACATGCCTTTGCTATGACATTTCACCACTTCTACATTTTGTTTCTATATTTCAGATTCTTTATTACTAGTCCCATTCTTGACCTTACAATAGTCGGGTTTGACGTTGTGGATGATGACTCAAATTCACATGGGCAACAGCCTCATTTCCTGAAAACCTGCTTGAATCCCAGGTTGGACCTTGGCAGTACAGTTTTGCTCCTGGGCCACACTAATGGAAAAGATTTGGTGGTAGGTGAGGGGAAGGTTGTAATAGCAACGGACAACCTTATAAAGTTCTCAACTGATGAAGTGTTGTGGCGCCCTGGATCTGCTGGTTTTGATATGCATGGGAATCTAGCTTTTATGGTCTGTGATCCAATGAAGCTTGTGCCTTTTACACCTACAGGGTATGCTTCTGCATCATCAACTGCACTCCTTGCATCAAATAAGGATGTGCCAACACAGTTTGGGATCCCCATTCCTGCAGTATGTGTATGGTTAAAACAGCACTGGAGCGGTAGCTTGGAAGATGTTAGCAAGCCAATGATGCCTCCTGCACGATTAATATCTGCCGGACAACGAAGTGAGCACTCTTCTCTTGGTCATATTCATTATATTAAGACCATGGAGCAAGAAGGCAGCGACGTATCGTCATCATCACAGATATCACCAAGACTGACGTGGCAGCATGGATCATGCAGTTCAGCATCTGCTAAGATTTTGTATGGTGAAAATGATTATGTTAATTCACACTCTTTTCACGAGCAACGAGATCCGAATTCACAGATGTCTGAACCCAAGAATGGGCAACCGGCTTCACTTATGGATATTAGCTTTCCTCCAGGGCATCCAAGATCTATGTGCCTACCACTTCCTCTAAAGCAAATGATGTCTGATGAGAATAAGATGAAACCGAACTGCGCAGTTTCACATGAATCACGGCTAGGCAATGTGCAAATCAACTGTGAAACTCTTCACAATGTTGCTTACCAGGAATATTGCTGGAGTGAGGTGCAGTCCAGTTCCTCTCCTCTGGAGATATCAGAATTAGGAGATGAGAGGGACGGCTTTAGCAGTGGGGAGGAGACAATGTACTCCGCGGAAACTAGGGAAAGCAGAAACATTCCAAGTCCAAAGGAAAAGAGGCCAGAGATAGTTGGTAGATCACAGAGTTTTGTGAATCATAGCAAATGGGATTCACCTAAAAGTGTTGAATCTTCGAAAGGGGTCCCCTCGAAGTCACGTACCTTCATTCCTTTGAGAAAACCGCATTTGCAGGCCGCGGCCATTTCACAGAAAAGCCAAGATTATTTCAGCCATACCGTCTCCTCAAACATGAAAAAGAGAAACTTGTCCCAGATTCCCATGAAACCTCGACAAAGTGCTCAAGTTACCTCAAAGTGGACCATCTGATACGATTGCTTTTTCTCCGAATCATAGGAAGATATCATCATATCTCTTGGTTTAGTTAGTTCCACGCAATATTTTCCCCCTTTCGTAACTGTATTGTGTAAATCGATGTATTCTAGTCACAAACTATGCTCTAGTGATTCTTTCCAGTGTAATATATGCTAGCATATATTCTTTTGTCTTTACTCATCTTGGTATAGCCTTTTGCGGTCAAGTAGTCGTTTAGGTTGCAGTGAGCACCTTTTTTTTTGTATTTTTCCAGGGTATACCAAAGTCTGTGTAAGGAAGTAGTGTAGTTGTGTCCCTTCGTGAAATGGATCTATGTTTACCAATCGGTGGCTTCTGCGTCCTGTTTTATTTGATGAAGTATGTTGTGCTCACCGTAATAATCACCTTCAAAAGAAAAGGGATAAAGTCTAATTCCTGCCTGTACAAACTAAACTGGAGAATGTTCTGTAAATGGATGCAAGCATGTCTCATTTTCCGTCCTTTTGTTGCCCTTTGTGTCTAGTTGAACAAGAGTGTCATGATTGATGAATCATGGTACGTTAGCTCACCTATCAATTGCCATGAGAGCTATTTGGCATGGATCACCGCATCTGCAACTTTAAAGCGACGCTATTCGGTATGAAAATCCCTTGTCACGTGATAATATGGGCTCGTAATCGTAGCATTCAATCGTGACACGAACTAAATGTCTCATCTATATAAATAAAAACAATCGGTGAGATTTAAGACACCTTTTTCATTTTGAAGGCAAAAAATCCCACAATAATCCTAACAAGAAAAAATCCTAAAAATTCTCACATTAATTAAGAAAAAAAGAAAAGCATCTTCAGTACTTATTTTGATGAGATCTGATTATAACGATGAAAATTAATCACACACACATATATATACACTATTATAAAAGTGTGAGTTAGTGGTTGATCCATTCTCCTTCCTCTCTTCTCAGCCATCCGATTTGATCTGGACCATTCGTCTCTCTCCTCATCTCTCTCAGGATACAACCGTCCACTCCCTCCACTTTCCCTATCTTCTCGCGCATTCTAGCCACCCTTCTATCTTTGTCGCTTGCTCTTCGATGTTTGATCTGTGAAATTGGCCAGGCAGTAAGTTTCGTCTCACTATTTTTATGACTTCGTTGTAACACACGGATTTCTAACTAGTGTGTGTATGTGTATCTTTACTATTATAAAAGAAGGAGTTGGTGGTTGGTATGGCCTCCCACCCCTTCTCAAAAAAGACCCAGCGCCAGCCCGATTCAAAAAAAAACCGTCAGCGTTCTCCGCGTCCCCCGTCCCCCGTTCTCCGCGTCTCCCGTTCTCCTCCTCCCCCCGCGCCGCCGCCGCCGCTTCCTCCCCCGCTCCTCCGCGCCGCCGCCTCCTCCCCCCACTCCTCCGCACCGCCGCCACCTCCTCCTCCCCCACTCCTCCGCTCCGCCCTCGGCTCCGCCGCCTCCTCCTCCCCCCGCTCTAGGGGTGCCCCTCGCCGCCGCCGCCTCCTCCCCTCCCTCCCACCCCGCGCCACCGCCTCCTCCCCCCACTCCTCCACTCCGCCGCCTCCTCCCCCGCTCCTCTGCTCCGCCGCCTTCCCCCCATTCTCCTCTCCAAACCCCGTACACCTCCCCGGCCATGGCCACTGCCAGCGACGGCAACGGCAGCGGCGGCGCCTCCTCTACATCCCCAAGGAGGGCGAGCGCATCATCGCGCCGACGCGCCGCCCCGACGGCATGCTCCTGTTTATGGTATATATTTATGCATACATGACTCAGTGCATCACTCCTTTTTGTGCGATTTATACCAATAATTTGTTTATGGTATTTCTTATGCGTTTGCTTTCTCATCTGTGCAGTCAAGTAGTTTTGCTCGGTGACTTGAATTATAGGATATACTTGGGAGAGGCCGAGACAAGGTTGCTGGTGAAAGCCAAGAATTGGTCCATCTTATTACAGAAGGATC
The DNA here is from genome assembly GCA_017311315.1 of Dendrocalamus latiflorus. Lineage (NCBI taxonomy): Eukaryota > Viridiplantae > Streptophyta > Magnoliopsida > Poales > Poaceae > Dendrocalamus > Dendrocalamus latiflorus. The sequence continues at coordinate 6,557 of JACBGG010000340.1, forward strand.
AGGTATCTTGAACCCGCCATCTTAATCCGTTTATGGAACAATCAGAAAAAATTACTAAACACCATGATATAATTTCCTTTTCTGCTGGTGCAATCGCAGCTATTGTCCGAGTTCTCCACGGGTCGGCATTTTGAGGGTTGGCAAGAAGGGTTGATCACCTTCTCTCCCACCTACAAGTACCACCCGAACTCCGATCAGTACTACTGGTGCCTCGGGGAGAAGAAGCGTGCTCCGGCATGGTTAGCTGAGGCCTAACCTAACGCTCTAGCTAGATGAGATGACCTTTGTGACGGATAAGTGTGACCTTCATGCTGTTACATCTTTTGTACAGGTGTGATCGCATTCTTTGGCGCGGCAAGGGCCTGACGCAAATCCAATACGAGACGTGCAACTACAGGTTGTCCGACCACCCGCCGGTGAGAGCCGCTTTCCATGCCGAATGCGAGATCACGGGAGACGCCGATTCCATGGGTGGCTTTATGCACTGAGCTCTACAAGTGACTGATGATTCTCTACTCCTGTTGTTTAGATAACATGTGAGTTTGTTGCTTTGCCAAGATGGAAGGCTGCCATATGTGGTGAATACATGAGATCAATATTCAAGGTACCTAAAATTTACAACTTTGTCTCCTTTACTTAATTTCCCTTGGTTTTATTTGACATATATGAAGCACATTTGCAGCATTGGTATTTGCTAGAAGAGTATGCTCTCTGGGTTATCAAGATGACTAATACCATCTATGTGCTCTGTCTCATCTCTCCTGTTTAACAGACATGTTCACATGTCACATGGAGTAGCTTGTAATTTTATTCACTGCTTTCGCAACCCTGGAGGAGATTATGATTGGGCTGATTGGGACAATCTTCCTCCTAAATACTAGACTAGGAAGATGGCGTTCCCTTCGTGTGAAATTTTATTGTGTTTACTGATGTAGATGCTCTGAGATGTCTTGTCCAAGATATCTGAACATTGAAGGAGGTGGTCTTAGTGAGGCCATGCCCAAAGGTGAATAAGCAACATTATTTTATTAGAACCTCTTTAACCATTATTGAAAATGTTTTTTTGTGTATTTTTGGGTGACAAAAATTGTCGTGGATACTCTACTGAAGAACTTGATTTGAAAGAAGGGAAAATGGAAATCAAAACAAATTACATGGCCAGAGAATGCGAAAAGATGAAACAGTAATATCTTATTTCTTTTTCTAGATAAACTGTTCTATTCACTTATCAAGTTATCGCACTGTAATTTACAAGTTATGTCTTTTATGACGTTAACATAATATAATCTCTATTTCTTGTCTTAGGAATGTTGGTAAGTCCTCTCAAGTTTTACCCAACATGGATGTGCCAGCAGAATTGAGATGCTTCCTTTGTAAAACAATATTTGAAGACGCTGTGATGATACCATGTTGCCAGCATAGTTTTTGCAACAAATGTAATTCATTTAAAGAACTAAAGCATCTCTCTGTTTCTTTATAAGAGACCATCTTTTTCCTACTTCCTCTTGCATATAACTATTAACCATATTTGAGCATCATGTTCATCATTATGGTAAGGCTCTTGCAAAGTTTTTCATATTATTAGCTTGCGGTGAGGCTTGCACTGCATGGCTATGCTTAGACCCCGAGTACTCAGCTCCTGATTTGAACTTTGATATTAACTTGATCTATTTTGTTAACATTTTTGCTTGTATTAGCAGACAAGGTTTTTCATTAACCACCAAAGTTGTACAAGCCAGTGCAGTGCATATAAACATCGAAGGACAAGCATACTAAGATGCCTCGTGGATTTGTGCGCAGCCTTGCCTTTGCAAGTGATGTGTCCTTTCTGGCCTCCATCCCCGTGTTTCAAAGCTTCAAGCTTTCTGCAAACATTCTTGACCATCCTTCAAGTTCTGAGAATGGCATCCTTTGTATTGTCACACTTTAGTCTAATTGTCTATCAACAATTGATGATTTCTTATGTATTTAATCCATGTTCAGATTGGATGCAAAAAAGGGTTAAAGTCTAGCTTTTCCGATTTACATTACATTTAGGTGTTGTCTTGTCATCAGATCCTAAACCATGCCGGTGTGATAGAAAATTGATATCTATTGTGTTGTTTAGGATCCCATACATTTATGTATCACTCGTTTTTTTAGGATTCCGTAGCAACACACGGGCATTTAACTAGTATATATATATGAGTTATATAGCAAATATAATTGTATTTTAATTATAGACAGTCGAGCTGTATACCAAAGATAATTATATCATAATATATAACCATGTAATTGCACGAGTAAATCCGCTAATTAATAGACAAACAAACAAGATCAATTATCGCGTTGATCAGACAGCTAAGATGCAGTGTCACGACTTCCACTTGTCATGCGGTGCATTCGCTGAGGCTCCGCTCTGAGGAGGTGAGGGCTTCCACTTTTGGCTTTCATCAGGTGTATTCTTTTCAGTTTTTAAAAGTTGCTTTTCGATTTTTTTAAACGAAGTGACCTTTTAAGACGATGTTAAATTGATTATAGTACACACACTGTAGTGACTTCATTTATATCGATCAAAACCGTATATGAGTTTTTATTACTTCATACTCTCTCACATAAACAGACCAAAAATCATAAGCTACAGTCAAAAGTCATACGACGAAGGCAAAAAGACCAGACCTGATATATTCTCTCCACCGTTCAATCCGAAATCGGACGGACCCACGTTAAGCTGGTACTAGCATTTGCAGAGGCTCCGAAGACTCCGAAATCCGAACCCGTTATCTCGGGCCCGTTCGTCCCTTCCCGCACTCCGATCTCTCCTTCCTCGTCGCGACCTCCGCCTCCTCCGCGCCGCGAAACCAACTCGGGATCGACAGATCGAGGCCTCTCCTCCGCTGCGTCCCACGCCGCCGGACGGAGATCTGGTAACCCCTGCCTTCCCCGCGCTCTCCCTCCCCCAAGGTATATCTTCGCGCGCGATCGGGAGGGATGCGGCAGCAGCGGGGAGGAGTCGGAGGCGGAAGGCGCGGGGAGCCCGGGCTGCTGACGAGGGCGGTGGACAAGGTGTTCCGCTTCGTCCGCCTCGCCGAGTTCGAGATCCTCTTTGTCCTCTTCTTCCTCATCGCCTTCCTCCTCTTCAAGGATCTCGTAAGCCCGCGCCCCTCGTCGCTCCCCCCTTGCAAATTTCGCCTCTAGTATCGGGTCAAATTTTTGTGCCGCGCTTGCTGGAAAGAGATCGAGTAGGGTGGTTTATGCCCAATTCGCATCGCACGTTAGCCTTTATGGTGATGAAATGGTTGCAAATAAAGAACTCAATTGAAAGTTTGAAACCGTAGGAGATTTGGTAGCTAATTGAATGTAAGTACTCTCCACACGGCTGGAAATTTTGAATGACAGGTAGCATGGTGGTATTTTTGTCCATGTATATCTTTTTACTGTATGAACTATGATTTTCCAATCGAAACCATTAGCACTAGAGATATAATCCTTCATATAATTGTGTGATTCTGTTAGCCAGGTAATTTAATTTGGAGGCATAGATATCACCTTCAGAGAGCTCAGTAGCAAATCTTGTTCATATGTGATTTAGTTACCTTAGTGGCAACAAGTGTTGTTTGGTTTACATAGTTTGCTATATCTGGTATTGTGGAATTTTTGTCTTGCACTAATTACTGAGTGAATTTTCCTACAGATGTCACGACCACAATACAACCAGATCTTTGTCAAGAAGCCCGATCTAGATGACAGCTGGCCTTAGAGAGGGTAGGAATCATATAATGCTCGTATTGTAGTGTGGTCTGTTTTTTGGGCCATGTCGCCTGAAGTACATTCCTGAGGTGCTTCTTTTAAGTTCCTTCTTATGACTACTTAAGAGTATTTTCTTTTGTGGTGATGAATATATTTAGGCATTTTTCAGTACTTCAAAGAAAATTTTGACATATTGTCACCTTCAATTTTCTGTCAGAATCATTTCCTCGGTGCTATTTTTATGGTTATTCACTTATTTGGTATGGGTCTTCATTTTGATGTTTGCTACGACATGCTTCTGGAACATTGTTAAGTAGGCATACTGAAGTTGTTGCCAATAGTCTTTGTTCATGGCATGTTGCTTTCTTCATTTATACCGTGTGATAACCCCATGCGTTCTAAGCGAAGCTTGGTGTATGAAATTCAGTGCTTTCTATTAATCGGTTATGTGTGTCAAAGATTGCCATTGAGGTTAGGAGGTTAGGAGGATTGGCTCTGAAAGTAAACGTTGTTGAGAACTCAATCTAATCATGGTTCCTACTCTCCAAAATCTAGATAACTGTCCAGCCTGGTGCTTCGATTGAATCATTGTTCAGTGTGTTTCTTAAAATGAACACGGTCAGTGATTGCTAGAGAACAGGAGTCGTTGATGTGATGATATAACTCCAATTTACTATACTCATATAACTTCATGTTGTGGTAGGATATTTCAGGTGTATCCAACGATCCATATCTTAATATTTTCGCTTATCACATATCCAAAATATATTGCTTTCAGACTTTCTGTGGTTCTCTGGAAAAGAATTTATGGTAGCATCTTATTTCGTTAGGTAACCCCCTAACCTTAAGCATGACAAATCTCTATATCCAAGTGATTCTTCTGAAAAAGAACATGAACTTACATCTTAGTCGTAACAGTGTGATACTGGATGGCTGGTCAACTCCTAAAACTTGCTGAGACAGTTTGATGTCTGATCACGCTCATACAAAGCCAACTGTATCTTAGGTAGCACCTCTTTCTTTGGAACGAGTTATGCGGTACTACATACAAGTGGATTATCATTAAGCAAATTGGATCGTCTGAAAATTATGTAGTTCCTTGAATGTCAGATTCTGTAGTTTAATATATCCCAAGTGCAATTGCTGACTTGATTGACAATGAGATTGCTCAGATACTCAGGTGCAAAGGTTAGAATTTTGGACACATCTAACACTGTTGTATGCAAAAATTCCAAATCTGACCCCCGGAGCAAATAATTTTCACATATAGCCCCCTGCCCGACCGCGGGACTGCGCCGTTGTGACACCTGGCCGGTCACTGTAGCTGGGTCGTACAGTACCAGACCGCACGACTCCACTATGCTGCGCTCTGACCGCATGACCGCACGTCTGTCGACCGCACGTCTGCCGACCCGAGCGCACGATTCAATCCGACCGCACGTCCGGCTCCACGCGACGCGGGAATCTGGGGGATTCTCATCCTCGCTAGTCGGTTTGAGCCCTCTGTCGAGTTATCCTTCGAGGGGGTTCTTGATTCGGGTGCGTGGTCTTGTTCCTTTGCTGGGTTCTTGGCGAATTTCGTTGGGATTTCTTGGTTTTTCCTAGGGCTGTTCACTTTACACTGAACCGAAAAAACCGAGCCAAAAAAACCGAACTGTACCGGTTAACTCGGTTTGACCGGTATTCGGTTTGGGATCTGAAATTTTGTTTTTTCGGTTATTCTGTATTTTCGGTAAAAACAGGTTTAAAACCGGTATTTTCGGTAAAAACAGGTTTAAAACCGAAAATCCTAAAACTACCGAACTGCCCATTTCCTCAATGTCTCACCGTCTGAGTTTGTCAGCTCAAGCTGGCAACTGCAAGCCCCCACCCATTCACCGAAGCCCAACAGCGCCAAGGCGGCCCACCAAGGCACCAACCGAGCTGAAATGCTATGAGCACTGAGCGTCTGAGGCAGTGAGTGTGTGTGTTAGTATTGGAACCATGATTGCTAACCATTTTTGTTGCTTAGTGGAAGCCATACTTGGAAAACAAATCATGGCAGTACATGGATACAAGAGTGTAGTGTCCAAACACTATTGGAAATAAGAGAGATTGTCCTGCATAATTCATCTTGCAATGCCTCATGCATATTACATTATCTTCTTTTCAGAATTCTAGAGTGATGGTGTGCAGTGTGCTGGACAGCAGAGTCTCGAGACTAACATGGTTGGTTTGCAGATTGGAATGGAGATTGACGTTTAGCAATTTGCGTAAACTTTGGTAAAATTGGTATTTACCGATACCATACCGAAATAAGATGGTATTTACCGTTACCGAACCGTATTTTATAAAATACCGTATTTTCCGAATTAACAAAACCGTATTTACCGAGCAAACCGTATTTACCGAACTGTATAAACCGAAAAAACCGAACGAACAGCCCTAGTTTTTCCCCTTTCTGCGTCGTAGGTTAGGTTTTGTTAGGTTAAGTTTACTTGCTTGGTGGTTCTTTCTCGAGATGTGTTGCTTTAGGATCTCTAGTTTAGCTCGCGTATTGCCCTCAAGAACTCTTCTTGTGGGTTGCTGCGAGAGAGTGGCATTCGGATGATGTTTTATGGAGTAGTACTGGTGATTTTGTTGGGAATCTTGAGAAGGTTGAGGAAAGCAGTACGTTTTAGGTAGCTGCTTGGGGATGCATTGAAGGCTGGCTCTGTGGCTATAAATGTGCTCAATAGGCTTGATATTCTGGTATATCGTGTTGATTATACAATTTAGGAAGCTTTGCTTTTTTTGCTCCACAATAGCTTTGTCTCCGTATGCACTTTATTATTTCTGCAGTCCTTAAGAGCTTTGTCTTTGGCTTAGAGCGTGTATGATTATCAGTTTATCACTGAAAGGGAGAACCCTGACAATAGTCTTTTAGTGGATTTAATGCTTTCGATAAGTCTTGCCTAGATGCGAATCGTGCGCTCAAGTCGGCAGACGTGCGGTCAGAGCGCAGCACAGTGGAGTCGTACAGTCTAGTACTGCACGACCCAGCTACAGTGCAGTCATGCAGGTCTCAGACCGTACGACCGGCCAGGTGTCGCAACGGCGTAGTCCCGCGGTCGGGCGGGGGCTATATATGGAAATTATTTGCTCTGGAGGTCAGATTTGAAATTTTTGCATACAACAGTGTTAGATGTGTCCAAAATTCCAAAGGCTACTCTGCACCATGTCAGGTTTCATGTGCTACAACCTGAGCCGATTCCGTTTATCAGGGACAATTGTTAAGTCCAGTCCCTGCATGTAATGGACGGATAACAAATGCGTAAAGTTGTGGAGAGAAATCGAATCCTTTTACCTTGGGATAGGTGGACTAGCATAACTGTCTTTGAAACTAGCATGGAGTACATGAATCTATATGTTTAGCCTAATGCCAACGAATCATGAATGACACTATTGCTTTTGGTGGGTGGAGAAATAATCGAAGGATGGATGTTCATATCCTCGATCAGACATCAACTCTGCTCCTTAGAGATGGTGGAACCCTGGGACTCAGTTTCTTATATTAGTTTTAACCAGTGGCGGATCTAGGAAATTTTTTGGAGGGGCTGAAGTACCTTCAGCTCGACCTCAGCCCCTTCTACATTATACATCCATGGCTAAAAATTTAGGAGGGACTCCAGGGAGACTCCAAGGATCCGATAGCGGTAGGGGGGCTCGAGCCCCCGCCCCACCGCTAGATCCGCCCCTAGTTTTAACTCCAGTCTTCTGATGAGAGCTGGTTGTAGCATTCCCATTCACGCTGATCATACAACATGTCCATAAAATCGTTTGTGTATTAGAAAAGTAAATAAGGTACAACTATAAATCAGTCTACAGAGTCTACATTCCACGAGGTACCCACGTCAAGGCGAATTTTGTTTGACGGACACTCGTTTTCAAGAAAACATCACATCATGGCATATGTGGACGCGTGAACGTCGTTACGTGAGGTCTAACCCAACCGAACGTGAAAGGACGAATAAAAAGAATTGTTAAGGGTAGGGAGTTCGGAAAAGTTGGCTTATTACGGCAAAAACATTGTAGCAGCTGAAACTAAGTTTTACACGTAGTAGTATAAGCTTGGTATAGATTTCACGTACACAAATACTACATCTATATATTACATATGTGAACCTAAGTCGTTGCTACCAACGACGCTACTATTTAATCACATGTTATATCCATCGGTAGAGTATTGGTGATATGAGGAAGCTCGAGCGCCATTGCCCCCCGCACGAGTGAAGGTTAATTTGGCTGGATTCTTTTTGGTTTTGTTTTAGGATTATCATTTTCTATTAGAGTAACTAACTTTTAGATGATGCGTCTTTTTTTTCAGTGTGGGTACTATCTCTACATACTGTTTCTTACGAACGATTAGAATTTTAAAACCATAAATCAAAAACTAAAGTCACAGCTCGAAAAAACCCACCCATCTTATCTACACCTTGTCACCAAAGTGAGTTACAAATGCAATTCCATTCCTGCACGTACATACGCACGCATTGCCAAACGCCCATTCCAAGAAAAGGATTTACAGTTTTACGTACACGCACATACGCACGCACGCGCGACCGCCGATCTAGCTAAATTAATCGACTAGCAACGAACGACAATGATCAGCTAGGAGCGAGCTAGCTAGTATTCGAACCACCATCGCCACCGGCCGATGATCTTGCCGACGTACTCGTTGTCGTGGGGCTCATAATGGCACATGGTAGGCAAGATCCCCAGCACATGCCTGCACTTCCTGAGCAGCACGTCCCCGACCAGCCGCTTCTCCCGCCGCTGCGCCGGCGCCTCCCTGGTGGCGCGCCTGCCGGTGACGCGGAACATGTGCCCGTCCTGGAACAGGTACCGGCAGCCGCCGTTGTCGACGCGGCACTGCGGAGCGTACCCGGCGCTGCTGTTGAAGACGACCACGTCCTGGAGGAAGTTGCCCATGTACCCCCACTTGCAGAGGATGGCGTAGGGGTCGGCCTGCGGCTGGAAGAAGGCCTGCTGCGGCTTGTACGGGTCCAGTATGAAGTAGTGGAAGTACTCCCAGTTGCCCGAGAAGTCCGCGCGGCAGCTCAGGATCATCTGCCCGCCGGTCATCGTGCTCAGCATCGACACCGAGTGGTTCTGCCCCGGCGTGGCCGCCGCCACCCCGGGCTCCTCCGCGTGCGGGGAGAGCGTCCCCCACGAAGATCACGACGGAGGGGATGGCCACGAACACGAACGTAATCGAAATGATCGTCAGGCGACGGAGCAGGTCCTTCCTCTTCTCCTCCATCAATCACTGCTTTATTTGGTTTCTTGATCCCCTCCTCTCTTCTTGATTAATCTCTCCTTTGACTTATTTTGTGTGGTTGATGAGGGTGCTGTAAAATATAGGAACTGCCATGTATAACAATGAGCAGATATGTCAATGTTCATAGCATGGCGTTTATATTTAGAAGAGGAAATCTATAATTAGGACGTGTGAGGGAGACGATGATTACGGTGGCTCGAATTGATCATTTCATCATGAATCCAACGCAATGACGAACTAGGCGCATATATGATCGATCAATCTTAAAAGGCATGCCTGCTCTTCGTTCCAAAATGGTTCTTGATATTGTAAGATCGCTAGCCAGAACGATTGCATCTTCCAAAGTTTCACGCGATGAAAGCATGGCATGCAAACATGCAATCGACGAGAATTGATGTACTAATGGATGCAAGAGTCTCAGACATGCATGTGCAACGCGTACCTGTAAACTGCATTGGCCGGGTCGATCGGAATACGCTTTTGCTCTCGCGGCACCTGATGGCTCTTCCTATATAATCTGTATGCCTCGCGCAGAGGAGAGGGTCGGCGACTCGGAGGAAGAAACGAAGAACGAAGGTGAAGGGGAAGAGGAGATTGATTGTTGTTGTTTCGCGCGGCCAAGGGGAGAGGAGGGCCTTATTATGAGCATACGCATGGTGTGGCTAGGCAGGTTGGTGTATAAACCACCTTTCGGGCGATGCCAATTTAGGCTGTTCAGTTCTACTGGGCGTTTTCCCTGTTGCGGATCTGTCTATTCGGGAAGACGGTTTTAAGCGTACATTGCACTTGCATTTATTTCGGCTGGACACTTGAGCATTCAAGTTTATATGTTGACACTAGTTACGTACCGTACGTTGCAACAAACTCATTAAATATATAGAGATGTAACAAAATTTATTAAATATATAGAGAATCGTGCTATAAAAGAGTTGCTCTAATCAGTTAAAAAGTGAAAAATACTAAGAAGTTAAGGGAATAGAGCGGTTGGAGGAGAATGGACGAACAAACACCAACTCGTTCTTTTATAATAGTAATAATACATGGATGGGTTCGGAGAGTACTTATGTTTTGGCTTTAGCTTGTGTTGTTATAATAACTATCTTTTAAACAATGTGTTTTTAAAACGGGGTCTAAAGATAGATTGTAGTAGACATTGTACTAAATTTAGTTATACCGGTAAAAAATCGCATGCGACTATTTTCCTCTACGTACTGCCTCTCACAAACAATCAGAATTCAAAAATCATAAGACAAAGCCAAAAACCACAACCCAAAAAACCCACCCCATAAATACTAATTTTGTACATTAAATATTCTAAATGAAACCGTCTGCTACCATTGAAGTCGAAAAATGAGATGGAGTTTTTAACTTCCTTGTCAGAGACTCTGGATATTGCAACAATGTCATAATTGTTGATGATACGACAACGAGAAGTAGATAGTCAATAATTTCTATTCATTTGTAAAACAAACACCTCGGTAGTGTGTGGCGTTCGTCGAAAGAAAATCAGATAAGATTTATATGTGCCAACCAGCCTGATATTAATCTTTGATGTAGATGTCGTTATCGTCATTTTTGTAAGTCGGTCGGTAAACCCCATTACAAGAAAAGGAAATGTGACTAGAACTCCCTAGAGAAAAAAATTAGAGCGACTTGATAAATAGAAAAAACAGGATAAAGTAAAGAAATCTAAAACTACTTCTAGAAATGAATTAGCCCCACCCACCCAAAACGTCGGCGAGAACTCTGCATAAGAGGGAAGAGGGACGCCGGCTAGGGTTCTTGATCGTAGATCACCAATAGGCAGACCTTGCGCATTTGATACAGCGTTTTCCTTGATCCCTAATCAAGATGCACAATTTACAAAGCACAATGGAGCCATGGAGGGCTAAGGAAAGATGTGCATGGCAAAATACAGCCCAGCAAAAGCTTGGATTTAGGGCCACTCTAGACTTCGAAAACGAGACGACAGACTAGCAGGCTCGACACCCTACCGGGTTGGGCCTGGATTGAACGACTCGAAATTACAAGGGTTTTATTCACTCATTCAGAATCAAGTGTTATAAAGCCCAAGACGATAGAGGGATTAAAGCCGTAGGACTTAGGTCTCCAGCCCAAGAGCGAGACCGCTTCTTGCAGTGCTTCGCCTTCCGCTCTCCCTCCCCCCAGCCTTCCCGGCCTCGTCGCTATCGGAGCGGACACGCCCGTGGTCACATGACCACGAAGTCATTTACAATCACTCCTTATTGCAGCAAGTCGATAGTCGGTTACGACTCATGACCACGAGTACACGTTACGACTACGAGCACTCATTTACGACTTACGACCATGAGTACTCAAACACTCAGGGATACGCATGCGACTCTAAGGGAAACGCGGGGATTTTGTGCTCCTCAACTTTTGTAGCCTTTTTCCGAGGACTCTATTCACGAATTTAAGTATCAAACGAGTACAGATCATAGCCAACATGGCCCCCCTATGCGCATGCCACAACCTACATGATCCATGCCATCCCATGAACCAGCCATGACACACGACCACAAACTGAAAACTAACAAAAAAGACACAATCGTTCCTACGTGAATGCAGCACACATCAAACATTTGATGTGCACGACCAGAGGCCATGCCCAATCACTGAACTCACTACTGGCACCTTGATCAAACCACCTAATAATCTCTCCCTTGTTCTAGTTGCCCTTCACGTTGATGACTCCAATCTTCTCGTACAGACTCTGAAATTTCATCTGCTAGGGAGGTTTTGTTAGCAGGTCCGCCAATTGCTCAGCTAACTTGACGTAATCGATGAGGACCTTCCCATTTTCAACGCATTCCCTGATGAAATGGTAACACGTCTCAATATGCTTGCTCCAGCCATGGTACACTGGATTATTGCATAGTTGAATTGCAGACTTGTTATCCACGAGTAGAGTTGCCACACTTGCTTCCACATTGAACAGTTTGCCGAGCAACTCCCTGAGCCAAATCCCTTGGCATGTCACTGTTGAGGCAGCAACATACTCAGCCTCACAAGATGACAGAGTGATGATCCTCTGCTTTTGTGATTGCCAACTCACTGGGCTCCCCCCATGAAGAAAATCATGCCAGAGGTACTCTTTTGGTCGTCGACATCCCCGGCAATCATTGTACCTGATGAGCTTGGCCACCATTGTTCCTCTAGCATACTGGCACTCGTAGTTGATTGTCCCTGCCACATAGCGCAGCAGGTGTTTCATGGCGCTGAGGTGCTCAATGGTGGGCGACTCCATAAACCGGCTTACGTAGCCAACTGCGAATGCGATGTTTGGCCTTGTGTGTACCAGATTGTAACACCCTAGGGTCCAAACCAGCTCAGATCTAACCCCATTCTGGATAGGCCACGCACACGTAGCAACCCGCTTGTACTTTTGTCCTCGCTTCGTGCAAAACGGTTAACCTGGGGTGCTACCATTAGAACTCCTAGGGTTATATGTAAGTACTTCTTAAGGTAAGCTAGCAAGGTGGGACTAACCCAGAAATTCATGTACACACATGGGCTAACATGGGACGGGGTGTCACATACACCCCCTCAAAGGACCCGACATCCTCGTCGGACCAACATACCCACACCGGGGTAAATAATAAGGATCTCCCCTCTTGGCACATGTCCGTGCGTTCAGTGCCAGCACATATGCCATGCCGTGTGTCCACTCCGGGCCCACATGCGCCATGCGCCATATGCGCGCGCCCCTGACCCGCACACACCTATGTAACCGTGAGAGTCGGCGCTGATACCATTTGTAACACCTTAGGGTCCAAACCGGCTCAAACCTAACCCCATTCTGGATAGGCCACGCACACGTAGCAACCTGCTTGCACTTTCGTCCTCGCTTCGTGTAAAACAGTTAACCAAGGGTGCTACCATTGGAACTCCTAGGCTTATATTTAAGTGTTTCTCAAGGTAAGCTAGCAAAGTGGGACTAACCCAGAAATTCATTTATGCACACACATGGGCCAACATGGGCTGGGGTGTCACACAGATAGCGTAGGCCTCCAACGATGCTACGGTAGAACGTGTCGTCGACTGGAGGATTTGAGCTTTCCTTACTCAATTTCAGTTGCAGCTCCATTGGGACATGGATGGAGTTGCAGCTGCTCATACCGGCCTTCTCCAGTAGCTTGGCCGCGTAGCATGCTTGAGACAGAGTGATCTCACCCTCACTCTGCATGACCTCAATTCTGAGATAATAGCTGAGAGAGCCGAGGTCACTCATCTTGAACTCGGCTTCCATCTGGGCCTTGAATTGGTCGATCTCCTCTAGATGGGCGTCAGTCATGATCCCGCTGTGAGCATCCTTCTTTAGCTTGAACACCCACTTAAGACCAATTGGACATTTTTCAACTGAAAGATCGATGAGGTCCCATGTCCAATTCTCCTCGATGGTGTTCATCTCTTCCTGCATCGCCATCCACCATCCTTGGTCAGCCTGAGCCTCGGTGATAGAGGCTGGCTCCTCCATCGTCAGCATGTGCAATTCGTTAGGATTGAGCTCGCGTGGTGGGGCATCGTTAATGTAGTATTGCACCATGCAGAACCTCCGAGGAACTCCTTTGTCATCGAGGTCGATGTCCGATGGAATGTTCGATGACGAGGATGCAAATTTGCCCGTTAGAGCACCGACGATTGAGGTCGGATCAGTGGATTGCTCGCCTGTTGCCACGGTCAACTTGGTAATGCCAGTATTGGGTGAGCTATCTTCAGGTCTTGCCACTGGTACAGAGTAGCCCATGGTGAAGCTATCGTGACCGCTGGCTTGTTCGGATTGCTCCCAATGCCAGCTTCTCCCCTCGTCAAAGACAACATCCCTGGAGATGTGCACTCGGCCAGATGAGGGGTCAAACATCCGATACGCCTTGGAGCGGTCGTCGTAGCCGATGAACACCATGGGAGCGCTCTTGTCATCCAGCTTGCTGGCGTGCGGCCGTGTGGCTTTCACATGTCCTATGCAGCCAAAGGTTTGAAAGAAGTTTACGGCTAGCTTCACACCATGCCAGGCTTCATAGGGGGTCTTCTCGATCACGCTAATTGTGAGAGAGCGATTCAGGACAAAGACAGTCGTGCTTACGGCCTCCCCCCAGAACTCGTCGGGCACCTTCCGGTCCTTGAGGGTGCACCTCGCCATTGTCATCACCATCTGGTTCCGCCACTCAACGACACCGTTTTGCTGGGGTGAATACGGTGCCATGAGCTGCCGGTGTACTCCTTGCTCGGTGCAGTGCTCGGTGAAGTCCACCGAGGTGAACTACCCCCTCCCGGTCAGTGCGCAGGGCGCGCAGCTTGCGGCTGGTCTCAACCTCAACTGCGGCCTGGAACTTCTTGATTGTGCCCGTGGCCTCGTCCTTGCCTCAGAGGAGAATGAGCCACATGTAGCGACTCATATTGTCAACGAGCAAGAGGAAATAGCGCTTGCCTCCGTGTGTCATCAGCCTGACGGGTCCGCATAGATCGCCGTGCACTAGGTCAAGGTGGCCGTTGGCGCGGTGCTTGGTCTCCTGAGGAAAAGGCGTGTGCCGTTGTTTGCTGACGAGGCACCCGTCGCAGATCTGATCGATGTGGTTCATGTGAGGAAATCCGCGCTAGAAATAAGTTTTGAGTTATTGATGGTTTGTCACTTTATCTTGTGCTACTTGAACTGCTCCAACAGTTCAAAGCTTGGTGTAAGTTTTTCCTCTTTTTTGCTATAGATTTTGATGTTTCTTCTGGGTTCTGGTCACCCCTGGTGACTTCAAGTGTGATCTCAGTTAGATCTGCACAAAAAATGTGGCAGCATTGAAAGGTTTGAAAAGGAAAAAAATGCCAGACAGCAAGAATTCATATGAAAGTTTATGGACATGTTTTGATATTCAGACTAGTATTTGGTACTTCTCATGACACGCTATTAGGAAACTTAATTGAATTGTGTGAAGGTATCATCCAGATGCCATCCGTAACATATATAAGAAAAGGTGTATTTGTCAATGCTTGCGGGGCTCCCCTTCTAGTGAATTTCAACAGTTATGCTGTTTTTTTTTTGTGCATACAAAAAAAGGAAACGAGGTGACAATGCGAACAGTCCAACTGTATCGTGGAAGTAATTGTGATTTGAGATTGAGAATAAACTGAATATGAGTTTATTTAACAGCCTGATTTGGATCAGAACCCTGTGCCTTTGATTGAAACTCTAGGGTTTTTTACACGATATCACCCAACATATTTGAATATGCGTAGAACGCACAGGTCATCCACCACAAGCTCAATTAACTGTAGCAGTGTATCACTGGCTATGCGGAATTATTATATCTTGCAGCTCATTACGTTTTTGTTTGAGAAAATTGATGATTTGCCATCTTCAAGAATGGGCTTCGCACTTTTGCCACTCTCAACATTGGCTTCACAAAAATGCCATGTAGTACATTAATCCCTTGATTAGTATGCAATTTCATCCCTTTAATTTATTTTCTTTTTCTTTTTCTAATTTCAGGGACTAGAAAAGACCCTTCTACCCCTGGCTAATTCCTCTTCTTTGTAATATCGGGACGGGAGGGTCTTTTTATGGTTTGGTCCGTGTATTCTTTTTGTATTGTACGCGTGAAGTTTTGGGTATATATTTGTCAATGACATGTGAAGTTTTGGGTATTTGTTTGGTCCATTTGTGTTCTGTGCTTGAAACTTGAAACAGCTTCCCATTGATCCATCCTATTCCAGTGTGCCGTCCAATTCCGTTTTCGCGTAAAATACAGAAAGAATACACGTACCAAACCATAAAAAGACCCTCCCGTTCCGATATTACAAAGAAGAGGAATTAGCCAGGGGTAGAAGGGTCTTTTCCAGTCTGAAATTAGAAAAAGAAAAAGAAAATGAATTAAAGGGATGAAATGACATACTAATCAAGGGATTAATGTACTACATGGCATTTTTACGAAGCCAACGTTGAGAGTGGTAAAAGTGCGAAGCCCATTCTTGAAGATGGCAAATCATCAATTTTCTCGTTTTTGTTTTTAGATGGCTAGGTGCCTTCAAATGCCTACTCTGGCAACCTTTTTATTTGTTAAAAATTGGGGGGTTCAGTATAATTCTGGTTTTAGTATTTCAATGTTAGATGGATATAAATAAACCTAACACCGTTCAACGGCCTGTTGAATTATCATAGAGCTTTTATTTGCTAAAATCCTGATTATTACATGATTGGTCACTTAAGATGCGTCATACCGGTTTTTTATTTGATAGAGGTTTTTTTGTAACAATATTCAGTTACGAGTATATATCAAGAAAGACATGCCATTGTTGATACTGAGTTATAATAATTTAAGGCCTTACATCTGGTTTGATTGTTTTTATTTTCTCTAATCTTCAGTTCCGAGGACAAAGATAATTTCAGCTATCGTCTAGTTGGTGTCATTGAGCACCGTGGTGGCTTCAGCGCCGATGTAGGGCACTGACATAGCTTATGTGAGACCAAGTCTTCAGCATGCTATGCGAGCTTACTGCTTTGGAACACTCGTGTAATTTTCTGCTGTCGTGATAGATCAAGATCGGTTAATTTTGGCTGTAGTCCTTGTTGACTTGCTGGCTGGTACATGCAAAACTTTGGATCCATTCTGAGATGTTGACTTATATGTGCATGCGAGTGTTGGAAGATTCTGATTGCTGGAAATATATAACATCTATCGTCGTAGTGTCAGTGCGAATACGTGCATGCGACTGTTACTGCTACTGGTAGGCTAAAACTACTTTCGTATTTTCCTTCTGATAAAAGCGCTCAACAGCCGATGCCTGATTTCTTTGCCCCCCTGTTAGCCTTTTGCATTGCGTTCCTGCAATCCTGCCTATGTTGATGTCTTGACATGCTACTCTCACTACAACAGAAAGCCTAATACTAGACGCCAAATCACAAACGATTTTGTGAAACCGTCTATGATGTACACTATTATAGACGGATTTAATTTGGAGGCCGTCTGTGGTATTTGTGGCGGGAAAAAGGAGTATCACAGATGGTTCTTACCACTGAACTGTCTATGATACTGGAATATCACAGACGGTTTTTGATAAAAAAAAACTGTCTGTGATAATCTGGAATTATCACATACGGTTTTTTATTAAAAACCGTCTGTGATATGTTTTCCGCTTTGCGATTCCCCAAAATTTCATAATTTCCCGCCTGAGTCCGAGTAGGATTCAGTTTTGACATACCTTCAGTAAAACGGGCATAACTTTTGCATACGGTGTCCGTTTTCGACGTTCTTGTACTCGTTGGAAAGCTAACGATGAGCCCGATCCAAAAAAACGACCCTCTTGCGCTAGTCGTCCTCCAAGACCCCAAAAATCGGCCATCTTTGGACCTAAACATGCGTCGCAAGTTTTTGGTTTCTGTTTTTGCCCTTTTTCTTGGTCTTCCTTTCGAAATTTGGATTTTGTTTCAACTGAAAAGTTGTAGATCTCATCGAAACCTTTCAAATGAGTATAAATAACCTATATAAAACTTTGCTATTTTATCTTTTTAGACTAGTTGTTTATATTGCATCGGTATATAAAATTTTGTGCTCTAATTCACAGACGGTTCTATATATAGAACCGTCTGTGATATTCATTCATATAGAATCGTCTGTGATAATCTGTGGGCCCGTCGATCCTCCTCAACCCAATCCTAGCCAATAGAAATCCAGCAATTCTCACCCCACGGATCGTAGCTCCACCTCACCGTCCCCGTGCCTCTTCCTCCCCTATAAATAATAGTCTCCTCTTTGCTCCTTTCTGTTCTCCTCTTTGCTGTTCTCCTTCTCTTTGCTGTTCTACTTCTCTTTGCTGTTTTCCTCCTCCTTGCTGTTCTCAAGGCAGCGCTCAATCAACACCGACGATGGTGGGCGTCAAAGACATCTAGCTCGCGCGCTGCATCAGGGGTAAGAAGGCCTAGGCATAGAGGATCTTTGCTTTTCTCTGTTCTTGTTGTGTTAGCTAGATGAGCAACCTGTTTGTTGTTCTCATCCTCTTTATTATTGTTGTTTGTCTGTCTATTCTTGTAATGGTAGACTCTAATCTAAAAATGTGTACTGTGTTTCATACTGTATTTGCTTGTTCTCATTTCAATTAATTGATTTGCGAAATAGATGTTTTATGTTTGTGAAATGAATTGAGATGTGAATTGGATGTATACATGTACATGTTAATCTGCTTATTTCAGAGAGCATGGCTAGCATTTCCTGAGGCTAGCCAATAAACAGAAATAGATTTAGGGGTAGAAGAGAATAGCACAGACGGTTTTTAGTTAAAAACCATCTGTGCTAGATATCACAGACGGGTTTTAACTAAAAACTGTCTATGATATATCAATATCACAGACGGTTTTTAACTAAAAACCGTCTGTGATTATCAGCTATCACAGACAGTTTTTAGTGAAAAACCATCTGTGATATTGATATATCACAGACGGTTTTTAGTTAAAAACCGTCTGTGATATTTACAACACAGACGGTTCGAAAACCGTCTGTGATAACCTTCGATTATCACTGTAACATCCTAAATTTTGAATGTTCAAAAATTGGGGAGAATTGAAAATTTTTAATTGCATCGTATTGGCATTTGTAATCTTTGCCACAGTTTTATTTGGATTTTCTTCATATTTGTGCTAAGTAAATAATAACTGAAAATAGTTCTTGAGTGCAAACTAGCGACTAAAAATAAATAAATAAATGCAAAATAATTTAAATGGGGGTTTAACCTCTGAGAGCTTAATTTAAAATTAATCTATGAAATCAAAACATGGATTAACTAAAGAGAAAAGAGTTGAATTAAAAGGGCAACCAAAAGGAATATGTCAATAGTAGAGAATTCAAAATTTTGTAAGACTCATGCAAAAATCAAAATCAATAAGTCCTCATGTAGATTAAAAATTCAAAATTCAAAAACAAATCAGAAAATTCCAGACTAACTCAATCATTTCATTTCTTCTCCATTTTCCCCCTTTTCTCCCACTCACTTACTTGTGGGCCCAGCCCCATCTCCTCTCTCTATTCCCCCTCCTCTCTGTCTGCAGACCCGTTCTTCCCCTCCCTCTCTTCTTTCACTGCCAGCGGGCTCGCCTCCTCCCCTTTTTTTCCCCCCACAGCAAGCCTCTTCTTCCTCCGGACACATTTATTTTTCCCGTCACCTCGCTGCTCTCACGCCAAAGCTCGTCAGCCGGCCCCGCCCCTGTCGCCAACTGCTCCCATCATCGCACGTCGCTGCTCCCGCGTCACCAAGCCTGCACCCGCACGCGTTCCACTGCGCGCGCACGTCGCCCACGTCCCCTCCGTCGCCGGGTCGGCCACACCGTCGTCCATGCCGCGCGCTGTGACTCGGTCGTCGGCACCAGTGTCGCCACAGTGCACCCCTCCGCGGCTACAAGTAGGCCACGACCTCCCCTTGCTCCCCACGCCATCTTCCTTCCTTCCCTGGCCGCCTTCCTCCCTCACCCGAGCACCAACCGCCGCCTGCGCCTCCACGCCGTCCCGCTGCGCCGGTCGCTCAGTCCCTAAATTAATCGCAACCCGGTGTGACCCCGCTCCCCATCTACCCCCTCGCCAAACCAATCGGGTTTTAGTGCCACCGAGCTCGCGCGTCGCCCGTCTTCCCCATCACCGGCCGGAAGCCACCGCCACCACCCCATTTCTGGCTCCTTGCTTCCCGACTCAATTCCTCTCGGTTGGAGCATCTTCAAGACGTCATCAACACGCCACAACCGCCACAGAGCTTTCCCATTGGCCCCAGCTCGCCGGCGCCGCAAGACCGCCTGCGCCGACGTGGGCCTCCGTCGCCGACCTCCCCTGGTGCACCTCCGGCTAGGCCAAGAAATTAGTAAGCATCCTACCACCTCTCTCATGCCGAATCCCGCCCTAATTCTACTCCCCACCCTCTCCGGCGCTGGCGCCCCGTTCCACCTCCACCTCCCCGTTGAGCCCCGCCGCCGGTCCCTCTTGAAGCTTCTCGGCTCACGCCGGCGCCCCCTCGAGTTCCCGGTGTTCCCAGGACTCCATTTCACCGACCGCTGCCTCCCTCCAGCCATCCCCTCGCCGGCGACGCCGCCTTCTGCCCAGCACCGTCGTTTCCCCTGTTTCGGTCCGTGGCTCCTCTGTCCTGCTCGTTTCTTTAGTTTTGCTTTCCATCAGTAGTCGCGAAATACCGAAGGCGCAACTGGCTAGCCGAGCCAGCGGTGAACACAGAGGCCCGAGTTCGATCCCCCCCTTTTCGGCACATTTCCCCTGTTAGTTTTTATTTTATTGTGTTTTTAGTAACCATTTCAATTAAAGAAAAATCCATGGAAGCTAATAAATTTAATTAGGATATAAAATAAGGTTAATTAAGATTTAATATTTGATTATCTACTATATGAGCAACTAATATAGCTTAAGTATTTATTTGAGGTCTAATTATCAATTAAAGGTATTAATAAAATATGGTTTTGCTTAATATCCAAAGTTAACAAGGATCTCCAATGAAAATACATTCAAGTTAAAGTTAAGAAAAATAAATTGGGTGTTATATTAAAACTATAACAACAAGGCTTTAAAATGAAAGATTACCCTTAATAGTAATTAAAAAGGAATGCCCTAATATTTAAAATGCCGTCGGTAAATAAATCCCAACGGTATATATAGTCAACAATGGTAGTGAAATAAAGTTATGTATAACAAGCTCGCTTCTATGTAAATAGAAGTCTAGATAAAATATGCAAGATGTTAATGCAAGGGATAAAGTAATAATGACAGTTGGTCCTCCGAGGTCTCTCCAAATAAAAAGTTGTGTGTATAGATGCTAAAGTATAGTAGCCCTAGGTCATCAGACGTTGAGATGATCTCACTAACAAACAATCCGAAGAAACATATAATATTACGACCAATAGCTGTGGATAAGTAGCAAATAAGATTATACTAAAGCTTCTATTAAACATCATTGAGATAATTAAAAATGCACGTGCGGCACTGAATCATTAAAATCAACCATCAGGTGCACACCTCAACTAGTTGGTAAATAAGACCTCATAAAATACCATAACCAAAGTTAGGAATACCTACCCTAAAGATGAATTTAATGCACTAAACTCCTACACCAGTCTATAGGGCTGACCTAATGCATGGAACTTCCTAAATAAATATAAAAATGATAAAAGAAGTTATGAAATAAAAAGATCAATCTATGATACTCTAAAGACAGATATGCCTAGCCATTCTCAAATCCGAAGTAGAGTGTTCTAGTGAATATTCTAGTATCATGAACTTTCCTTGGCATTCGTCCCAATAAATCTTCTTTGGCCGTTCAATCACTTCGCTCCAACCCCAATTGACTTCGTCAATACTCCGCACTCCATCAATCCTGTCTAAAATCATCCAAATCATCCATTAACTCATAATAAAGCTAAATTACGTGTATTTGGACTTTTGAGTTATTTGCATTTATTTGGATTCAGTTGCTTAGCACGTAATTAGAAATTGAAGACCGGGAGAATCAAGGATCAAGCGAGACCGAGTTCGAGGTGAAGATAAAGACCCGAACCTCGAGATCGACAAATGAGAAAGCCTGGAGTGAGCTCAAGACTGCGGTAAACCGCGCAAGGCGAGTCAATACTTTGATCATGTTGAACCTACATTTTCTGCAAATTATTTTGTTTAAATTATCAAATTGCATGCTGTTATTTATATGCAAATACATGTTTAATTTAAGATTTAGTTAATGCCCATATTAACTTGATTATATTACCCTCCTTTGGAATATTTGAAATGTGAACCTTGTCGCCCTAGCAAAATTATAATAGTAACCTTTGAAAATAAGTCCTAATTATATGCCATGCTTAGTTTGCTTAGATAATCATGGGAGTAAGAACGTCCAAGCATCACTTTAATCATGAGAAAATTGGTTGGGCAGTCATGGTGGAATGATGGTGTATGTTGGATATGGTTATTTTATACTCCCAAAAACCTCAAATTGCTTATTTATCTGGGCGGATGGTTCGGGTATGGTGCAGGTGTGCACGAGAGTGTGGTTTGTGGTAGAACCGCCCAGATAACCCTAAGGACTGAATCTTGTCATGACCTCCTGTGTAAAACAAGTGCAACCACAAGTCTGTAAAGTACAACTTGGCCTAGTAAATTTACCGGACCCTGAAAGTCATCATCATCAGTGGAGGAGTGAAGTGGTGCAAGCGGCTGTTCTGTGTGTCAGGCTTGAATGGGACACCCGCGGAGGGTGAGGTTCTCTGTGGCGTGCTAGCAGTGTGGTAGTCATCTGCTAGGCGTTCAGAAGGAGAACATCCCGCACAACGTATGGGACCCACCGCAAGTGGGAGACCCATAGGGTGAGATGATGGAAGGGGCGAGGTACTTTGAACGGTTACTGTGATGGTTTGCTCAACCGCACAGCTAAGGAATCGTGTGGGGCAACGAGTGAACTGTCTCTTGTGGGTAAAGTGTGCAAACTCTGCAGAGTCAAAACTATTCGAATAGCCGTGCCCACGGTCAAGGGCGGACATGGGAACTTAACCAGATATAGTTCTATTCAAAAAAAAACTTTGTGGGTGAAAATGGAAAAAGTGGAGGGCAGCGAAAAGCCCTGATTTGAGTTGTCCTGGGTGTCGTCCCAGTGGTAAGTTAAGCGGCTATAACGCTGAAAGATATCAAATGGTGTGATGCCATATGTATGGAAAAATTATGGTGATATTAGGCATATGGTGTGATGCCATATGTATGAAAAATCATGTTAATATTCCTTGAACATTATGTTTTGTTCCAAAACTGCTAGGTCTCAGGAAATTTTATGTATTGTATTTCAAATAGTGGCATTTCTATTCCTACAAAATAAAATATGGAAACAATAATTAGGGTCGTGAGTAAAGGAAATAGATGTTTGTAGTATACACATAAAGGCATTGGTGGATTCATGTCGATCATAAATAGGAAATGATAGTGTGGGTTCTGGGAGAAATAAATTGGTGTCTAGCTGAATAGATAGGCTAAATAGATGATCTAATTGAATTTTCGGGAATTTGGAGGAGTAATACAAGTATTGGATTATAGTTCCTAATTAGTGATTTACTTGGTGGGAGGATACTAGTGGGTTGTAGAATTAATCAATGATATTCTTGGTGGATATATAATGGTGAATCGTAGAATTGATCAATGATATTCTTGGTGGATATATAATATTGAATCGTAGGCTTGGTCAATGATATTCTTGGTGGTTTTGAATCAATAATAAAAATATTGGATTGTTAGAAAATCTTGATGAGAATGTTCGGTGGATTAATTAGGTGATGTCACTCGCTGTTTGGAGATTAGACAGCAATCAATTTGGAAAGAGTATATTTGGTGGAATATCTAAATAATGTCACATGCTGTTTGGAGTTTTAGACAGCAATCAATATAAAATGAGTGTAGTCGATGATGTCACTCGTTGTTTGGAGTTTTAGACAACAACCATTACAGAAAGAATATGATCGGTGGATTGAATATAGGATGACACATGCTGTTTGGAGTTTAGACAGCACTCAATAAAGAAAGTGTAATTTTGGTGGATTAAGTCAATTATGGCAATCACTGTTGGGAGTCTTAGACAGCAGTTAATAAAGAGCGTGAGCCTTTGGTGGATTAAGTCAATGATGTCATTTGCGGTGAGGAGTCTTTAGGTCACAAAAACAACCATATGATATAATAATAGAAATGCTACTAATCGCGTTTTATGGCAAATAAAATAACCCAGCCTCTCCTTTGATAAGCCATGCATACTATTTATTTGCATTCTGTGTATTGGCTCGCGGAGCACGGGGTCGGAGTGCTCACGCTCGCTTTTGCGACAAAATTCAGAATCAAGAATCAAATCACCTCGTCTCAGCGACAAGATTGGTCAAGCTGGCAGAGAAGATGAAGATGTCAAGGGCTAGGTCGCGAACCTCCAGTTGGCTGCCTGTGGGCATGTCCTGGGGTCCCACCTGTGTGCTTCGTTCTTCCGCTGCTGCAATTTATTGATTTCGGCCTAATCGGCCCATGAGTTTCTTAGCTAGCCATTATGGCATTACTGTTTTCAGTTTTCTGAATTTTGCAGTTTTCAGTTTCATCTCCACAATTAAGTATTTCAGTTTTCAGTTTCTAAGGTTTTTAGTTTTCAGTTTCTAAATTGTAATCTCCATAAATAGTTGGGTAAAAGGATCAGAAAAGCTGAGCAGTTCACGCAGCATTCATTCTATGTATGCATTCATTGGAAGCAAGAGCTAGTGATTCATGAGATTGGAAAGGGAGAGTTGCTTCGTAAGTTAATTTGTGTGCAGACTCCGGCACGTTGAAGACCGAGACTTCGCACAACAAGCGAAGTAGGGACTTCGCACCTGCAGGACTTCGCGCATCGAAGCCAGGGTGCGGCTGACAATTGGTATCAGAGCAAAATGTCGGCCCCTACCTTTGCCGTAGGCCACTCCCGTACACCGCAACGACACGGCCATGGGCGCTCGCCGTCCCCACCGACGCGCCGCCCGCATCGACGCGATGGCGGCCAGCATGAACTCGTTGTCCAGCGGGTCGTGAAGGAGAGTAGTGGCTCCATCTCCTACCCCACGCTCACATGCTCAAATTACTCCGATTGGGCAGTGTTAAGAAGCTTGGGGCGCCCTCAAGGCGATGAGGGTTGGGGCGGATCGAGTGCGTGAATCCAAGGCGCATAAGCTACGCCAGACATTTGAGTCGATGCGATTCAAAAATGGCGAGCACGTGGAGGACTTCAGTCTCCGGCTCTAGGGTGTCGTCAGCGACCTTCGCCTCCTTGGGGAGGAGTTGTCGGAGGAGAAGGTGGTCCGCAAGCTACTGCGTGTTGTTCCCCGCAGGTATCTCCAAATCGCCTTGTCAATTGAAACCTTGGTCGACCTCAGCACTCTGTCCATCGAGGACCTCACCGGCCGGCTCCACGCTGTCGAGAACCGTGGTCCGTGGAGAGTCAGACGATGAGGAAGGAGACCAAGTTCTACTCACGGAGAAGGAATGGTCGTCGTACAACACCAAGGAGACCGACATGTCCGCCTGTCGCACCGCTACGAACAGCGGGAACACGTCGCGCTCACGCCAGCGCGGTCGGCGCAGCCACAGGCGTGACGGGGGTGACGAGGAACCAAAGTCTGGGCCATCCCAGGCCGCGTGCCACGACATCTCCAAAGACAAATGCCGCTATTGTGGCAAACTGGGCCACTGGGCCAAGGACTGCCGAAAGGCGAAGCGGGATCGTGAGAGGTTGGCTCAGGCGAATCTTCTCCAAGCCGAACCAGAGCAGGATGAGGGCGAAGACGAGCCCACGTTGTTAATGGCTCAGGTCTGTGATCTCTCTCCCGCCATCAACATCGAACCAGCAGGCGTCGAACTCGTTGTAAACGAGGAGCACACCCTTGTCACTCTCCGCGACGAGGAAGAACCAGTCAATCCAGAATGGATACTGGACACCGGCGCATCGAATCATATGACGGGTGCACAGAACGCATTCTCCGAACTCGACACCAGCGTGCGCAGTTCCGTCAAGTTCGGCGACGCCTCGCGAGTCCGCATCGAGGGGTGCGCACTGTGCTCTTCGCTTGCAAGAACGGTGATCACTTCGCGCTCACCAACGTCTACTACATCCCGCGCCTCCGCAGCAACATCGTCAGCCTCGGCCAGCTAGACGAATCTTGCTGCAAGAC